>JAFIDM010000002.1:62107469-62135600 GCA_023159025.1 Thereuonema tuberculata
AAATTGTAGATGAATAATGAAATAATATTAATTCTTTATTTTTATTAACATTTGTATTAAAATTTACTTTATTTAATTTTAGACGAAATTTGATAATATCCATGATTAGATGAAGTAAATGTGTATTTTTAATGTTTCTAAAGTCATAATTTTGCATTAAATATTTTAGCTTGGATTTATTTAAATGAAATAAAAATTTTTTAACTAAGGAAATCCTATCCATTTCAGAATTTTCAAAATTATTTTCCAAAGTATTAAAAAATTGTTTAAAATCAATTGTATTTTTAAAATTGAATTGAGGAAATTTAGAATATGCTTTAATATGTTGTAGATTTAAATTACCTTTTTTTACATTAAACCAATTGTATACGCAAATATTATCAATATTATTCATAACATTTATTTGAAAATAATTTTCGTTGAGGCCATATGGATAAATAGTATGATATGTTAGCATATAATGAACTTCCTTAATCAATCTTAAATTATCATCTTCAATAATATCTAATATTTGTATGATCACAGACTCTTGAAAATTATGTTTTTTGAAAGGTTTAATTTCTATTGAGCTATTATAATTATTTTTTACAAATGATCTGTGATTATTTATTCGAAGATGTAATGCTGTTTTTGTTTGTCCAATGTATTTCAAATTTCAAATCTTACAAATTAAAATATATATAACGAAAGATAATTTACATAATGGAATATGAGATTCAAAATCCTCAGAAACGGGACAAGTTTTACACCTTTTATCGTTTCACTTCATGGTAAGTTTGGTTTTGTGTTTAAAAAATAAAATAAAAATTAAAATAAAAAGATAAAAAGAGAGCAACTTCTTAAATAAAGAGCTAATTATAATTTAAATAAAAATAAAATAAAATAAATAAATATAAATACCTTTTAATATGAAGTAATCGTTTATATACCCTTCATAATTAGGCTTATATAAATCCAATACACAAAACTTGAATCGACACCTTTTCAAGTTTCGTAATGCAAATATTTAATTTAATAAATTGGGTAGATAATTTGAAATAGGACGAAAAAGGACGAAAATCAACGCAAAAATTCTTTTAGCATGTTTTATTTACTTATATTTATTTGCTTATTTGACAAGTCAGACGTGCATATAGAAGGGGAAAGGCTCTTCCTTAATTTAGTGAGACCTGCCGGACTAAGCTCCGCCCACAAGGTCGTTCTTTAAATTGTTTGTCTATAATTGTCTTCACTTACTTTGTTAGCCTCTTTTATTGTTTACCTTATTCTAGATTTAATTTTTTAAATCCGTAATTTATTGTACAGTAAAAAAAAAAATGGAAATAGGAGAAGTCTGCGGATAATTGGGAGTTTACTGTATATATATATATATATATATATATATATATCTTTCATATCTGTTATTCGGTTTGCCTATTTTGGTTTGCTTGTTAGCTTGTTTGAGCTAAATCGATTTCCTTAATATCTGTCAGATATTCGTTTATGAGATAATTTAAATATGAGCACTATTAGTTTGAATTCCACCTCCTAGCATCGCTCAAGAAAAAGCCCCATCACTACATCATCCGTCCGAACCAGACAAACAGCGAACCGAATAGTAGTAATACAGCAGAACCTTTAAGATTGACAATTTACTTGAAAACTGACAGCTGAAAAAACTACTACAATTACTTCTGCTTCAGTTCGAAGAATTAACAATAGTCCGGTTTACAAACAATAAAACCTTCTCTTTTCATGAAACATGTGCTGATAAACAATAATTTTGCTCAAGCCATATCCTTTGTCGTCAGTCGTCATGTTAACATTAGTACAATGTCCATAGAAGTCAGAAGTTGATGAACAGTTTTTTTAACGTTCATTCAATGTTGATAGATTTAGTATGGGTTTCTTTTTCACTGATTAAAATCTACAGTATGTGTATTTGTAGTTTTGGCTTTGAAAAATTGAAAACCGAGCAAGAAATATTATTAATCTATGTGTAACAACTGTTAGGACTTTTCTGGAAAGGTAGTAAGATGTCGGATATCGAAGATCGACAGCCGAAAAAAAATTTGTATAATCGGTAAGCTTTTATGAAATCAGCAAGAAATCGAACAGAGTTTTGTTCTTTTCGCAATTAATGCAAATGTTTAATAACCAATAAGTAAGTGAAAAAAACCTCATGGTTGTGTCAATTTCAATCTCTTGTTATTTACATACGAAACATGAAGATATATTATGAAGATTATTATTAGAAATTAATTAATGATAAGTAATTTGGTTGAAATTGCTAGTAAATTAGAAATCATTATTGTTTTACAGATTTAAGTTGTGTTATTGTCTTCGAATTCTTTTGCTTTCATCTTGGGTTTGTAAGTTTCAATGTTGAAAGGGAAAGTGAGGATGGGAGAGGGGTTATTTAAGATGTTTATTTTATTAAACAAAAGGATAATTGTGTACGATACCAAAGCAGTGAAATTAAGACAAATTTTCTTTATTTTTGAATCAAACGAAATACGTCGTAGATAGTATCGGTAGAAAACTGTTTTTTTTTTTTTGTAGTTTTTAAGAAAATTAGAAATTAGATGGATCTCTTTGGGGAAGCATCCCTATAAAATAAGAAAAATGGCGGTCTTTGAACTATTTGGAGAATTGAGGGTCATTCCGAAATAAAAAGTATGTTTGTTTTTTCTGTCATATTTCCAAACGAAACCTCTTGAAAACGATTATACCTCAATTGACCTAACCTATTGCTAATTAAAGGGAAAACATAACTGTTCCATACCTCCTTTGTAGGTCTTTTCTCCTACAATATGTATTGTGATTTTTTTCTGCTTTATTTCTACAGGAAACATCGTACAAGGGATCTTACGAATTTCCCGCCAGTTGGATTTCTTGCTCGCTTCCTTATGAGGCTACAAGTTCTTGCCTTCAAAATGTATACATCCGCCGCCCGAGAAAGAGTTCTAACTAAATCTCGAATTTTCTTAAAAACTACAAAAAAAAAAAAAAAAAAAAAAAAAAAATCCACATAGTTTTCCATCGATTAGGATAAATTATTGGCACTTTAAGGACATGACAGCTTATAAACCTTATAAACCTCATAAACCTTAACTGTCATACGCCAAAGCAACAAAAACTAACGAACTGGTTATCATTGACTCTTTAATATGTTTACTTTAAGTCTATAGCAACTTTTAAGAATCAAGATCAACAATTTATTGAGTTAGGCCTATATATCTACTACGTAATTCAGAAACGTTTGGTTGCTAAAAAAACGAAAATTCGTCTTAATTCCACTGGTACGAAATTGTTCACAACTACCAACAAAAGCATGTGCTGTGTGGTTTGCTGGGGTTTTTACTTTTCTACGAATATTCTTAAGTATTTTTGAAATTTCTTCGCTAAATATTACAAGTTTCGCGTATCAGTTATGAAGCACTGACTTTAGCCAATTCTATGTATATTGTTGTAAAAAGATTGTTGTAATGTGATTAAATGTGAAACTCTGAAAAGGAAAAGTCAACTGCATCAGAAGAAATCTTTTTCTAAATGTCAGAAGTATAATTCTATAATTTATTTGACTCCCATCTTGGCAAATGGCTGCCAGTGTACCAAAATGTACATGAAAGGCTGTGCCAATTTTTGTATTTTAATGTACATTTAAATAAATATAAGCAATTGACTGTTTCAAAGCAACTCTTACTATCCGAATTAAAAATTGACTAATCACCACAACCATTTAATGTGAATTCGCTCTTGATTTTAAACTCTTGCTCCACTCTCTTCGAATTATCCGCAGGATCACAATTCCAGTCCATTGATCCTATCTGTTGACTTCTCAGTAACGATTCATTTTGTTATATTTTGTTATGTTTTTCTTTATCCAAATATCCGAATTTTCAGTAATCCAGAAATCTTTGCCACGAATAAACTATGGATAATGGGATTCTATTGTAACTATTTCATGAAACTTGTCTTAGTTTTTCTTGCTGTTTATTTGTATCTAAAATTACTTTTTGAAGTGAAGTAAATATCTTAGGTAAAATTGGAATAATTATCAAATATCTCTCGAAGTTATGAGAGAAAACGGCAAAAGGAGCGAGAAGGAATTAATAGCGAAACGAACACATCCTAAAGTGCTAATGAATGCACCTATAATAAATCTTTTTCATAGTTGCTATTAAATACCTCGAGTTCTTCTAAAAGTAAAAATTTAGAAATTTCCAACAATAATATTTCATTTGGTTTTACTTTTAAGTTAGAACGATATACTTATGTTTTTAATATCTAAAAATGAAAGTACACTCATTGACCTAAAAAATTGCGTACCAAGAAAAAAATCTATGAATCGAAAGTAAGGAAATAGCTATGGCGAGGGTAGATATACGAATGAATAACGTTTGGTGCAATTGAGAATGGCCGTTCGTCCTACTGCGGCACTGCAATCGTAAGCAGTGGGCTTATAAGGCTCACGCATTCCGAGTCCAGATGCAGTGTAAGGGGATCAGGCGAGGTCTGTGAACGATAATAAGTCGCGAAGACCCCTTAGACGTCATTACTTCCGGAGTTTGAGAGAGGCGGGCTGGGCAGCGAGGCGAATTGGTCTTCAACTAGGTTGTTCTGACTTTACAATCAGATCGTGTTGGGACCAATGGACCAAAGGCATTTCTACACAGCGGACCGGCCACCACAGTGGACGACCCAGACAGGCCACCAGAAAAGAGGATCGTTTGATCGTCAAAGAGGCACGAACAGATCCAATGGCTTCTTTGTTCACTATTCAGCGACACGTGGCAGGATCACAAGGGAACCCTGTCTCTGCCAGAACCATTTTCAGACTCCTAGCAGAGGCGAATCTGCATTCTAGACGCCCGATCCGTTTTGTGGCGTCAACACTTTAACATCGTCGGTTGCGTATCCAGTGGTGTCAGCAGAGAGTAACGTGGAAGGCCAGAGACTGGCGACGTACCATCTTTAGCGACGAATCCGATTTTGTTTGGGATGACCACCGTGTCAGGTGAGCGCTGCAATCCCACCTCACATTACAACGGTATACAGTCCCCACTGCAGGCATGATGACCTGGGGTGCCATCGCATGTGATAGTCGTTCGTCATTAGTAGTACTGCGAGGGACATTGACAGCCCAGATAAGTTCAGAAGATCCTGCTGCCCCATGCACTGCCTTTCTTGGCTGGGCGCCCAGGAGCAATTTTCCAACAAGATAATGCTTGTCCTCACACAACTAGGGTTTCAGAGGACTCTCTACGTCATTTTGCGACACTTCCTTGGCCTGCACGCACGCCTGATTTATCGCCAATCGAGCAGGTCTGGGACTTTAAGCCCGACCGTATCACCGTATGTAATCTGGCACGAAGTAGTCCAATGAGCTACAAAAGGATAGTTCAACGAGGTATCTTATTGTGTATCGCAGCTCCACGGGACATCGTCCTGCTGCTGTGATATTGTAATCACTCCTGTCCTTTGTCTCTACCATCACACTAATACAATTTCCTTTCAATCCAGTGCTTCCTTCTGGTGCGCAAATTTTTTAGTCAATGAGTGTACTAGACAATTAAAATTTACTTCTCATCTATTCAATTCTTATCCTTTCAGAATTCTTCCCTATCAAATCCGTATCTTTATCGGGCTTTTAATCATTTCTCTATTTGGTTTAGGTGTTGCCTTTATAGGTTGTAAGTACACAATAAGTTTACTTTTTCCGTATCTAATATTCTTTTATCATCTGATTGTTTTGTTAATAAATTTTTATTTTTATAGGAAATCTCATAATTTTATTCAACAGTAATGATTATAAATGTATGTGTTTTTTTTTTTTTTTTTTTTTTAAATTTATCACTTTTAAAAAAAAAAACTGTAAGCCTTTTTCAATTAATTTTGTTTTATTTTCAAAATTAAAACCGCATTTTTTTATGTTCAGCTATTATTGTTATTACTATTAGTAGCCGTAATAACCATCAACAGTTGGGAAAAATTCAAAGTTATGCACCCACCCAATCATTCCAATCTCTAACGTATGTATCGTGACTAAAGTATTGTGGTGATCTTTGCTGTATTGGCAGGTAAAGGGTAAAAAAAATACTCCTTAAATGAAAGTAAAAAAATCTCCATAGTAGGGATCCCTCTGACATACGACAGATCGTAGGAAATTACTGTATAAAGTATAGTCCAGATAGATCAAAGGATTTGCGAATATATAGATTTCAGACAAAGAAATAGTTAAATAGACGTTTATATAAATATATATGTACGTGGGCCGTTATGGAAGTCCTGGCAACTATTTTATCTGCCAAACATGAGGCACCACTGCATTTCCAGAATACATGTTTTGAAAGCTTGTTGGATGTGCTTATGATTGGCACCACTGACGTGGTCTGGGTCATGAGAGTAAGTGGAAAATATGTATTTGGATTTCATCGTTTAATAAGGCAATGCAGTGTAGCACAAGGATGAAAATGGAACATAGGAATGCTCAATACACATTGCTAACACTCCTCAAAGTAATCACCAAGATAGTCCTCCGTACATTGCCAGCGTTTGGGAACTGCCATCATTCTTCACGATAACGCCACATGTCATACAGTAGCTCCTTCAACGGCGTTGTTACGTCGATGGGGGGATGGGAAGAATTCGCCAGACTGGAATCCATGTGACTTTGGTTTGATTCCAGAAATCAAGCTGCATTTGCGTGGAAAACGCTCGCGAACAAAGATAAAAGTTTGACGGCGTTTCGAACAGAGGTCTCTTGCAGCCAATAGTATTCTCCGCCTTCCAACGCTGGCAACGTACACTTCCACTTGCTCCCATGACGTTCCTTCACTGACCCAGACCTCGTTAGTGGTGCCAATCAGAAACAAATCCAACAAGCTTTCAAACGTGTATTCAGGAATTGCAATCGTGCTGCATGTTTGGCAGACAAAAAATAGTTCCTATGACTTCCATAACGACCCATGTAAATATGCAGGGTGTTTCCGAACTTACGTTGCATAAGAATAGGATAGATAGAGGGTACGAAATAAACAGCTTTCATTAAGTAATGTGCATCCTATAAGGCGCTACAGTCGTTCTAGTGTAGTGGCTGGTAGACAATCATTCGTGGAAGAGTCATTGCTACCTGCCTGTTTGAAGTGTTGTACATAGAGATGAAGTTCAAAGTGACTCCTCTCTTTGTTCTACACAATAGTGGCATCGCCAGAGCAGTGGCTGCCGTTCAAAAAATGCCAATTATAGTTCGGATAGTGTTGCAGGCTTCCCATGGCCTCCACGATCGCCGGATCTTAATCCGATGCGATTTGACAAAACAATGAAGATCTTCGTTGGAAAATTCAGTTTAAGTTGATTTTAAATTTAAGAGTTCTTGTGAAAATTTAGTTCCGATTGCAGTATAATTGAAGTTCTTTACATTAATAGCTTAATTTTTAAGATTTCTAATTTAATTCTTTTTTTTTTTTATTGTCATTCAAATCCTTGTAGTTGTTTGTGAAGATCACTGTCAAAATGGAGGTGTTTGTGTCTCTTTCAATGTTTGTGAGTGTCCTAAAGGATATACGGGAAGAATGTGTCAGAAAGGTAATGGCAACTAGTTTTAAATACCAAGGATTAATTTAACACCAACAAAAAAAAAACAAAAAAAAAAACAAAAACACCCACACACAAAATATGTAGCAAGTTAAAAATGGAAAATATTTCTATGAAATCAAGAATTCATTACTGTATTATTCTTCGTTCCTTATCCATGGATCCAATTTATTCTAAAATGAATTACACGTTCGCTTTTAATGTAACATTAAGCACTGGAGAGGAATAAACAAAGTTTTCGGATGAAATTTTGAATCAAAATCTGCATTTATGGCCTTTCAGTCGTTTGTCATCAACATATTTATCAAAGGAAGCATCTAATTAGAATTAAATTAGGTAAAACTACGTAGCATCTATTATAAAGCCGACTATTTAAGACACCATATCAATATAACACAATAAAAAAAAAGTCAAAACGTACGTTTCGAACCCTCTGCTTATATGGGTCCAACACTTGACGAGGGACCCATATAAGCAGTGGGTTCGAAACGTACATTGTGACTTTTTTTATTGTGTTATATTAATATGGTGTCTTAAATAGCCGGCTGTACAATATTTACGACGACACGTTAAATTTTGCTTTAGGGTAAAGTGACCAAATGTCGGCCACATACTACAAATAACCAGAAAATAAAAGATCTGATGACTTAGTTTATATGATTGAAACAAAGTTTATATGATTGAAACAAATTTTTAGATTTCTTGTAATTTTAATGAAATAAAGAAGTATGGCATTACGAAAAATACCTATTATTAAGTTAACTACGCATTAATTACTATAACCTTACAATGTGACCAAATGTCGGCCAGGGTGACTTAAAGTCGGCCAGGGGATGACCAAATGTTGGCCAGTTAAAACATGCATCAGCTAAACATTGCTGTTCACAGGAATTTATTTAAAAAAATCTCATTTTAACATTTAGAATACAAGTTTATGGAAAAAATATTATGAAAATGTTTATTTTCTTCTTGTTAGATTTTGGGAGTTTTCTTTCTTCTTCTTCAACTCTTCTTTCTGTTGCTGTTTTTCGCTTTCTCTTTTTTTAGTTGTTCAGCTTATTTTCTCTTTTTTTTATTTGTTTCCTTTTCTTTCTTTTCTTTTGCAGCGTTCAGTTTCATTTCATATACCACATCTGATGTTAATATAAAATGTTTATTGTAAGTAATTTATTGTATTTATTGTAACCTTATTTCATCCATGGTACGAAAGTGTTTTCTGGAATTTATAAAACTTAATATGCTTAATAATACAATTCTTTGCTCTGATCGTTTCAATGTGCAATAGCCTAGCCTATAGTGGAAATATTGCAATAATAGATGAAAAGAAATTAATTTTCCTATGCATTTTAGCCAAATTGTTCTTCTCCATCCCATAATTTCCTTAGCAGTTAAAAGGACGTTATTAGTAATATTTCCCTTTTTTTTTAAAAACTATTTTATGGCTATGCCTCTGTGAATTCGGAAAAAAACTAGGAATTTCCTATTTATGTCGTGAGATCTAGGCTAGGCGTTGATAGAAATGTAAACCTCGGATACTATCCTCTATTTAAATATATCACATTTTTTTTATATAAAATTAATTTCTTTTCAGCCTACGTATATTCTTATATTCGAAAAGAAGCATAGGCCTATTGATCCTATTAATAGGCAAAAACTGTACGTACGGATGTCGGTCGGTCAGTGTGTTTGTATGTCATCTCAATAGCGAGACACAGTATTTAAGCAAGAAACAAAATACAAGGTGGCGCCACCAACATTTCCGTGGCATCCCAACAGCGCTACAGAAACAGTAGTTATGCAGAAACAAAATACAAGGGGGCGCCACCAACATTTCCGTGTCATCCCAACAGCGCTACAGAAACAGGAGTTACGCAGAAACTAAATACAAGGTGGTGTCCACTAACATTTCTTTGTGTGGATCGACATTATTTTAGGGCAGGAGGTTAACTGATATTGACGCTATAATGACTCACACACCTTATTGACTCTTCAAGCATATTTCGAAACTAACCTCTAAATATGGATAATTACGTTGCTAGAAGTACCATGATCAAAATACATATATTGTTTTATTGCTTAGTCATCAGTCAAATTATACTTGGGCTGTTATGGAAGACATGGCTTACAAAAAATGAGCTTAGAACATAGTTTTCAATCTTGGGTTTTTGAAAAATGTCACGGTATTTCAAAAATGTGGAATCTGTTTTACTTCCGTGAATATTTCACGGGTTGCCACTAGTCTTTAATAAGTAAGATAGGTGTTTACATTTTTTTACTAAACTGTTAAGTATGCTAAGCTACACGCTACAAATAAACAATGGCCGACATTTGGGCAATCCATGGCCGACATTTGGGCCATCCATGGCCGACATTAGAGCAACTTGAAATAGGAAAATAAAATGTAAATACTGAAGCATTTTAAGGTAATAAATACTAATTACTTAGGAAATAACGTTAAAATATCAGCTGAGTGTTTGCTAATATCAAAATCATACAAAAAACATGAAAACTAAGTATTGCTTTGGCTTGGAGATAATGAATTCTCAGCTTTGCAATCTGTAGAATCTCGCCAAAACAATCGTTTCCCGTAACACTCAATCTCACGTCTTCGATGAGAGCTTAAAGTAAATGGCGACATCTGGAGATGACAATTGAAACTAAGATAGGATGATAGTCCAAAGATGTCAAAATCGTATAAAATGAAAAAAAAAACCAGCTAGACCACTACGTGTTTCTTAAATACAAAAAACATTTGGTGGCCGACATTTGGTCACCGGCCGACATTTGGTCACTTTACCCTATAGGTAGCATCTAATTTGAATAGAGAGCATTAATTTCTTTTTATAGACAAACTGGCTATTGTAATTAAGATAGTATAGTAAAATCTCGATTAACCGAAGTGGTCGGGACCAGACCTGCGTCGGTAAATCGAAAATTCCGGATAAAAAAGAGCACTTAAAAATGGCTGTCAGGAGACCACAAAAATTTTAACATTGGAATTTAAACGTATACACATGTACGGAATAACTAAATGTGATGTTTTTAATTACATTACTATAATTATAAACAATAAATTGTTCAATAGATGTCACATAAGTCAGAAAATGCAATGTAAATGTTTATATGAC
Organism: Thereuonema tuberculata; assembly: GCA_023159025.1. Classification (NCBI taxonomy): domain Eukaryota; kingdom Metazoa; phylum Arthropoda; class Chilopoda; order Scutigeromorpha; family Scutigeridae; genus Thereuonema; species Thereuonema tuberculata. The sequence goes on from JAFIDM010000002.1 coordinate 62,118,176, forward strand.
ATACGCTACATACTTTACCTAGGCTTAAACGGAAGTTTGTTCTGTCGTAAGCATGACTGACGTCTTTTAGCTGCTCTGTCCCGAACTTGTTTCAGTAGCAAAAGTTCTGTAGAATCAGAGTCAATCTGTTGCTCCAACCACATCAGTCCTTTAGCAAAACATTCAAAAGCATCGGAGTTGCTTATTTTAGAAGTTTCGATCACCTCATCTTCATCACTTTCGCTGTTATCGTCATCGCTATTGTGTTTTCGTTTAGTAGGTTCCATGGCATCAATGAATGTTCTATATTTCGGTAAAGCCAACGCTTCTGAGTCGGACAGAAAGTAGCCAATAGAAAGACAGATGGTCTTGGAGACGAATGGAATTTCCGGCAAAGAGGGACATTAGAATGGAATTTAAAAACAAACAAACAAACAAACAAACAAACAAACAAACAAAAACACTTAAGGAAACTGATGTTGGTTAAACGAGGTTCCGGTTAAAAGGTTAAAGAGGTGTGATGAGTGAGTGGCAGGGAAGCCGACCACCACGACCTGAAGGTCTTTTGTGTTATCCCGCGGAAATGAGGACAGACGGAGAGAAAGACAGAACGTATGGTGGGAGAAGTGCAGGGGAAATGGGAGAACCCCGAGAAAACTCTGCCCAGAGCGGGTCGTCCACCATCACGAAATCCACTTGAGAACCGAACTCAGAGGTGAGAGGCAATGTCTTAGCGACAACGCTAATCGCGCGGCCAAAATATTGCTTTATAAACTAAGCATAAAAATAACTATTTTTGTCTATAGTGAAACATTTCCTATCTTTTATTTAGGGTTGTGTAAGTATCACTGTAAGAACGGAGGAACCTGCATTAAACCTGATACGTGTAAATGTCTTCCAGGATATACAGGCCCTCAATGCGAAACTGGTATATTAATGATTGTTTTATATTTTGTAGCCTAAACATAGTATAAATTTTACAGTTAAAAATAAAATAGCATTTTTGAAATAACAATACTTCTGAAATTTTAACAAATTAAATGAATAATTTTAAACAAGAATGTTATAATTTAACGAGGTGATACATTATTTTCAACAAAACGAGGGATAATTAGGAATGTTTTAGGCATATGTTTTAAAGGATTTTAAACATTATAGGCCTACAGTTCAAGAAGATTTGACTACTTGGATCATATCTGAGCTAATTTGAACTAACTAACTTTTTTTTTTTTTTTTCCAACTTTTTTTTATTTTTATTTTTAATTTTTTTTTATTATTATGGGTCGCCCTTAAATTTATTCATTTGTAATAATTATATTCATTTGTAATAATTATATTCGTTTATAATAATTAATTTTTAGTTTAATTAAATGCTAAAGAGATTATTTTTACTTTTCATCTTGCTAACTAAAATCCTATTTTCCCAAAATAAATATATCCAACTAATTTCTAATTAACCTTTTTTTTCATATCTTTTTGTGCAGGAATATGTCCAGAAGGTTGTTTAAATAATGGAGTTTGTATTCGACCTTCCGTTTGTTATTGTGCAGAAGACTATACAGGAAGTAGATGTGAAATTGGTAAGAAAGTTACATTTAATATTTACTAGTGATTATTAGGTAACTACCATAAATTCAAATTTTTGAAGGAGGCTTAGTATTGAAAATTCTTAGAAAAATAAAATCAACCAAAAGAATACAGAGAAAGCAGCACAGTATGTTGAAAAAAAAAAAAAATCTTGCTATTTTCAGTGAATTCGCGTTCCCCAAATGTTCTCATATGTCATTTGTAATAAACTACAGAGAAAGCCAGTCATATCTTTATACATAGCCTTATCTTCTGCACTTGTGTATCATAAGCTTTTGGTAATTCTAAACAATTTAAAATGGATGTAATAGATATTGTGTTCTAATGGATTGGTTTAACTTTTGTTTTACTGACATTGCCTTTGAATGTTAACTTACAAGATCAAAAATTGTATGATAAAAAAATTATGAGAAAATTAAGGAAATATAATTAAATAATAGTCTAATAAATTTAATGCGATGAACGAGAGCCTGCATGCCGCGTTCGTAAAAATTCGAATTAAGCCATGTTATCACAGCTGCCAAAAGGGCGTCGGCAGTTGGATAACGTTGTCCACGCAGTCCATCTTTCATCGGCCCAAGCAGATGAAAGTCTGAAGGGGCCAAATCTGGACTATACGATAGATGCGGTAGGACAGTCCAGCCAATTTTGGCGATGTGCTCTGTGGTCTTGAACTTTATTGTCTTCGTTGGAGAATTCGCATGTCGCCATTCCATTGACTGGCGCTTCGATTCCGGCTCGTCGTGGTGATACCATGTCTCGTCACCGGCAACGATGCGAACGAATAAAAACATCACCGTCAGCCTCGTATTGGTCGAGCGGGTCCTAACAAACATGCATTCGGTATTGTTTGTGTTCCTGCGTGAGCATTCGTGGAACCCACCCTGGCAAAAACATTGTGGTAACCTAGCGTTCCAACATTGCTTCCAACGCGTTAAAGCCGATATTCAGCTCCATAAACAGTTCCCTGGCCGTAATCCTCCGATTCGTGCGGATGAGCTGATCGAGACGCTTTTCATTGTTCGGTGTGACTGCTGTGCTTGGTCGCCCGGAATGTGGGTTGTTGTGCACGTCGCTGTCGCCCTTGTTGAAACGCACCACCCACTGCTTCACTGTGCTAACATCATCTGTTTGGTCTTTGTAAACATTCAGCAAGCGTTTGTGAATAGCGATGGGTGAAAATTTTTTCCGCGTTAAAGAATTCAATTACACACCTCTGCTTGATATGCATATCTTCGTCAGACGCCATTGTATTAGGATATCTCTCTGCTGCCACCTGGCACTCGTCAGTGAAATTAAACAGATATTGGCGGGAAGGTTCAATCTGTACTGCCATACCACCAATATTTGCTTCTGACATCATGGGCAAACCTAAAAAATATAGGAAGCCTTACTTTCGGAGTGACCCCTCGTACAAAGCCATATCTTCTATAAATTTGTGTAACAAGTTTCTGCTAATCTTTAATATATTGATTAAAACCAATAGCTGATATAGGGTGTTACAATGATTCACGGGTTGCATACTTTCTTGATGATTCTACAGAGCTTTGGAAATTTTAAAACCATAGCATATGATAACATTACAATTACAAAATGAAAGCAAGAATAGTCGAATAGATAAGTATGCTAATTGTATTGCATACAACTAAACTAAATTACAAGAATTGATTCTGGTTTAACTCAAGAATAAAATCTTTTGCAAAAAAATTCCTCTAATGCAAGAACACTGAAAAAGTCAAAGTTTTTCACATTGAAGGACATTGTGCAACCTTCACGATTGCGAATGTGGGCACTGATGCGTTACACATAGACACAGGTGCGCTGTACAAGTGAGATTTATAGGGCAACTCTCCCGTGTTACACATAAGGGAGTGCGTTCTACACAAACGGACATCCACAATTGGAAAACTATATTAAGAGACGACTTTCTCTTGGAATAAATATTGCACTGTAACTTTCCTTTTTTTCTTGTCGTTTGCTTTCTTTAAAACTTAATAATTTACAATTTACGTCAAAACCACAACATTTAAAGGTTGTTAGAATGAGATTTTTAATATAAGAAACATAAGAATTACAAAAGTTGTATTTTAATATTATTTCTTGGGATTTTGGTTGGTTTTGAAATTCATAATTAAAATGAAATAGATTATACAAAAAATGGCATTCTAAATTCGCTTGTAAGTATTGAGCAATATTGAGTTTAAAATTGTTTAACGTGCTATTTCTTAAATTATATACTTTGCCTACTAAAATTGCACTTACTTTGCTTGAATTAAGAGCATAATTAAAAAACGACGTTTCGGGGTCCCATTTTTTTCCCGGACCCCCTTATCAAGTTTTAAAATTCAATTTAAAATTATTCACCCTTATTTGAGGAACATGTTCCCTGTCGGGTTTCGTCAGCTAAAAGAGAGTCAGGTGTTTCCTTTCACCCTTTATAACCATGGTTGCCCTGATGGCTATCTTTGACAAGTAAATGATTTTGTCGTCTGCTATGAAAACAAAAGCGCTACAAGCCATATTCTACGACATTTTTTGTCGAAAGGTCCTGGTGAAAAGCGAGTAAAGGAGCATAGTACTGTAGTAAAAAATGGTAATGAAAATTATAGCACTGCAACGCACTGCAAAATTACGGGGCATTCGTTAGAAACCAAAGATGTTAGAGTATTTGGAATAAGAAGATCAAAATACCTAAGAGAATTTTATGAATCCTGTGTAATCAGGACCATGCACAGTTACAACCAGGACCTTTCGATAAAAAATGTCCTAGAATATGGCTTATAGCGCTTTTGTTTTCGTAGCAGACGACAAAATCATTTACTTGTCAAAGATAGCCACCAATCGTGGTTATAAAGGTTTGAAAGGAAACACCTGACTCTCTTTTAGCTGACGAAACCCGATAGGGAACATGTTCCTCAAATAAGGGTGAATAATTTTAAATTGAATTTTAAAACCTGATAAGGGGGTCCGGGAAAAAATGGTCCGAAACGTCGTTTTTTAATTATGCTCTTAATTCAAGCAAAGTAAGTGCAATTTTAGTAGGCAAATTATATTATTGAGCAATATTGTTAAGAATTATGGTTTATCCAATAAGTTTAATTACATGTACGCTAACAAACCACGGATATGCTCTACCGTGGTTTGTTAGCGTACATGTAATTAAAGGGTTGAGGAAGAGTTTTGCGCAACGGAATCCTTTAATTAATTTGTTAAACGTCCTAGTGCTGGGCTCGAATACTAGTCAGTTAAATTGTAAGTTAAGAAAAGGAGTAAATGAGGGAGGGACAACGGCGCTTGCCTGTGATGCGAGTAGGGAGCGGTAAACAGAGAGGCCCCCACTCCGACTCGCTAGTTGCGGACGTGGCCTTGCCCGAGGCGTCTAATTCTCAACGCGAATTCCCACCAGTGCTTGTCAACCCCAGGGTCAAATAAATCAAGAGCGATGTAAGTAAATGAATAATAATGTAGATAAGTCAGGTCAACTAGCTTGAGAAACAAATAATGGATTGAATAAAAAAAGATTATATATATATATATATTTACAAGTGAGTGAGTATAATGATGGTAGATGATCAATAAGAATACATGAATATATATCTTACTCCGGGTTTTCAAACGTGGATGATAATACACTAGATAAATGTAAAACTAAACAAATTCACATCCAAAAACTAAAGCGAGTGTCACTTAGTCCAATAGAGTTCACACTCGCTAGAACAGTTCACAAGAGTTCTCATAAAATGTTCACAGTGTTCATGGCAGTTCCTGAAAGCGGAGAAGAGGTTTATAGTTTAGTCTTTACTCTTGCATTTCAGTCGAAGAGCAGTCCCGTATGGTACAGGTAATCCAGATGAGTTCGCTGGTTTCACTTTTGCTGCGGTCTTTTCGGTGATGCAGTTTTGCACATCCTTGGATTGGAAGAACGCTCATTTTCAGGCGCAACCAGATTCCGCGGACTGCCAGCCAAGGCGGGACGACATCACTTTCCGACGAAGCACCTCTCAGCTATACACTTCCGCTATGCAGTTTATACACCCGAGGATTTTGAAGAACGCTCAAACTGGCGCAGGTACGTCAATCTTAGCAGCTCCCTGGGGGTGGAGACAGATACCTTTGGATCAGTACGGAGTCAGATTTTCATTCTCCAGCAATGGCATTCGAAAGGCGGCAGGATGGCTGGCCGGCTGCACTTTAGAGACGATCCTCGTCCACGCTGAGCCCCGCTCCGCACACGGCCTTCTCCGTTGCACTTGTCTCTTGACAGTTCTCTCTAGAGTGACATCACTTTATCAAACGGCCGTTAGGGTGGAGGCGGCGCCTGCTAGTCTGGAAAACATCTGTTCACAGATTGAAACGCGGAGAGACAAAGGAAATAGCGAAAGGTTAAGGTGGGGAGATTTACCGAGGAGCGATTAACGTTGGCTCAGATGGAAAAGTAAACAAAGATGGATTCAACTGGGAAGGGAGGTTCAAGAGGGCACTGTAAGGCATCTGGAAAACATCAGATTGACGAAACAAAGGGGTCGTTGGAATCAAAGCCTTCGAAAATGAAGAAAACGAAAGAGATAGGAGAGAGTGAAAGGTATGTAACAACCTCGGGCGTTACAGTTTTGTTTCATGTTTTTTTAAATTATCATAATTTTTAATGTTTTGCAAAATCAAGATTATAAATGTAGTTTCCATTTTTCTCCTCAATCATCTTTTATCGTTTACCAATTTTTCGGTTCCACACTTGAAGAAATAGTCCAGTTTGAAGTCATTGAATTCCAGCTAAACTCAAGTGTCATTGTTATAGAAAAACTCTATTGACCTGATTCTCTAAAGAACAAAATAAGTGGTAATTTAACTGTGCAAGGTCAGGACTGTATAGGAGATGTAGCAAAAATGCCCAAACGCCATTTGCAATGTAGGGTAGAGCGTTACCGTGCTACAGTGATTGCAATCTTCGTCATTTCTGACTAATGACATCTCTTGAGATGCTATAGATCATCTGATTCCTCTCCAAAAGTTTGTTGTGAATGGTTCCCTTCCAATCCCACTAAATTATCTATTTCCTTTTTGAGCATGGCAATATTTTAAGGACAATTTGAAAATTAAATTAGAAAGTTTTAATAAATTCAATTGTAAAATAATGTACTCTTAAACTACATACAACATATTTTTTGTTTGTTTATAACTATAATTGCTCTAAACAATATTAATTTTTTTGACTCTTAATTAAAGTGTAAGTTTTTTTCTAGGTTGTTTTCTTTTTCAGCTATTTGTAGAGAACCTTGTCAAAATGGTGGTTCTTGTGAAACTCCCACTCTTTGCAGTTGTCCAGAGGACTTCAGTGGAAAGCACTGTGAAATTCGTAAGTTTTCTATAATTAATATAAATAGTTTGATAATGTAATGTATGAAGTTTGCTAATTATGTATCATAAACGCTTCCATACAAGTTTGATGTAATTCATTGTTAATATATTAGGTTGTAAAGGAAGTTCCCAGAAAATTCAAAGCATCTGGTACAAACCGGTACATCCGTTTCCCAACACTGTACCTAATCGTCCAAGTAGTCACCACTGGAGCTGATAATGTTGTTCTACTGCTCTATGAATTGAAATATTCCCTTTCGATAGAAGTTCGGCCGTGGGGACGTGAAGAAATCATCAAGGCATCGTTTCACCTCGTCGTTTCGAAAGTTCTTTGCAGCAAGAAACTTCAACAAAGACCTGAAGAGGTGAAAGTCGGATGGGGCAAGTTCTGGGGAATAGGGTGGGTGAGACAATATTTCCCATCCAAGCTCCTGTAATTTTGGCTGTGTCCATAAAGCGATATGCGGAAGTGCGTTACCCTGATGGAACACTACCTCAAGTCGATTAAGTAAGCTGGGAGCTTTTTTTGCAGTGCAGCTTGGGGAGTTTCCAAATGGTGGATGTACATATCAGCTGTGATGGTTTTGTTTAGCGGTAACAGTTCATACTGTATCACATAGCAACAATCCCACCAACAACTCAGCTTCATTTTCCTTCCATGTCTTAGCGACCTTTCGTGGGGTTTCCCTTTTTTTTTTATCCAGGACCTTTTGTGCCTATGAACATTATCCACTTTTCGTCGACCATGACCAATCCGTGAACAAAAAAAAAACCTAAACAAACGACATTCTGTCTTTCCTGTTTCACTAAGAACAACGTCAATGGAGTAGCATTGCAGCCGATTCTTGTCAGACATAGGGTATCTATTTCGTCAGTTTATATGAATATCCCTGTACCTTATCTCGCACTCACAGCATTTGAAAAGTTTATGCCACCGACTGCAGGCAAGGTATTACATTCCTAAAAGCCACGTTAGAATTTTCTGGGAACATTATTTACAACCTGATAGTCTGTTACTAATGGATAATGTTACTAATGTTCAAATGCTAATGGCTTTGTAGGAAGTATCAATAGAACAATCAAATGGAAATGAATTTACTTTGGGTTTCGAAACCCAAAACCGCTTTATCTGCAAACAATCTAAACGATTAAAGAAATTGCGAAGTATTTTACTGTATCTTTCTTTTAAATTATATAGATCTTTAAATTGAATTGAATTTTAAAAGGATGAATTATCTATAACATCCACAATGTCATTAATATTAGCCAAAAAATAACGAGGTGTTAGTTGTTCCGTTTATATTTTATGATAGAAAGCTATAATCGTGCAAAAAACAAAAGCAAAAAACAAACAAAAAAAAACCCACAGAAGTTTTGGAGGCACTTAAAGTTTTGCGAATATTTGTTGGGTTGTTAGATTTTTTTTCGCTCTTGGGAGACTGCTTTTAAAAAAAGCATTTTTAGTTTTCCAACGACAAAAAAAAGAAATCCTCTTTTTGCCTTTTTAAACAGCCAAATATCAAGTAGGTATTTTTGTTTATATTTTCAGGACAATGTGGTCCGAATGGATGCAGCAATGGAGGCACCTGCACGGAAAACAGCACATGTATATGTCAGGCGAATAACACCGGGCAATTTTGCGAAAGTCGTAAGTTACTAACATTACTATCAGAATAGTTTATACTGAATGAATTTGAATTGAATTCTATTCTATTAGTTTCACATGTAATATTTAATCCTATATTTACTGAACATGTTGATATGTCCCATTTCATAACGAGTTGCAGATACAGCAATGCCTGAAATCATCACTCATTTAAAGAGATTAAATATAATCTCACACATCATGGCACACAACATCTTGCCTGTCTAGGAATTACCAGATCTTTAAAGACGGCACCTACCGCCGCCTTGGAGGCAATTTTAGATCTGCCTCCTCTTCATCTCTTTATCGAGTATCAAGCCAGGAAAACCGCCTTTAGGTTGGTTAATCAAGGCAAATGGTGTGACAACACCTCTTATCACTCCAGTATCTGGAGAGAAGCACAGGACTTATCTCCCATCTCTGTCTTAGAACTGTTTTGACTTTTAACTTTAACACGATACCTAACTATGCCATTCATTATCCTTGTAGAGAAGAATGGCTGGCTAAGGGACATGATCTTCTACCCCCCTGAGCATTGTCTGGTTTACGGATGGATCCAGGATTGGAAACAAGACGGGAGCCGGAATATACGGGCTGAGACCAAGGGCTAGCTTTTTTCAAGCCCTTGGGATCCATTGCACTGTATTTCAGGCTGAGGTATATGCTATTCTTTTTTGCGCATATGAAAACCTCAACCGTCACTATGTCAATAGGACTATTTATATCTGCTCAGATAGTCAAGCAGCTTTGCAGGCTCTGAGCAGTCCTGTTTGTACCTCTCAGCTTGTCGCTGAATGTAGGGAGATCCTAACCTGCCTAGCCAGTACAAATTTGGTTTATTTGTACTGGGTTCCTGGGCACTTAGATATTGATGGAAACGAGAAAGCGGACCTGTTGGCCAAAAGGGGTTCATCTTTGACTCCGATTGACCCGGAACCCTTCTTAGGCTTCTCATTCGATCTAGGCAAACAATTACTAGGAGCTGTCCTGGGAAAACAGTTCCATAGGCATTGGATCGCCTCGCAAGGGATGAGACAGGCCAAATTGTTTATAAAAAGACCTGACCATCACCTTGCAATGTCAGTCCTAAGTCTTGACAGGAAACATTGCAAAATGATTACAGGAGTTCTTACTGGACACTGTTCTCTAAATAGATACCTGCATATACTTGGCATTGTCCAAAGTGATTTATGCAGGAAATGTGGAATGGATCAGGAAACTCCTGAACACATTCTATGCTTTTGTCCAGCTTTGGCTAGGAACAGATGGGAGATTTTTGGCAAGATTCTACTTACCGCTAACAACATCTCCACCTTTAATATTAAGGTCATCTTATCTTTCTGTAAGTCTACAGGACTTTTCATAACCAACTCAATCCCAAGTTGAAGTATAAACAATGGTTATACCAATGTTTTATGAGGGAACACAATGGACCCAAACTGTGAGGTCTAAGTGGCAAAACGGCAATTGCCGACCCTTTATTATCCTTATCCTTATCACACATCATGAATAATAATCACTCATTTAATTAGGATGCTTACAAAAATACTATTCCTGGAAAAGTGAGACAAAAAAATATCGAAGTATAAACCTTGTCTTAATTTCTTCCGGAAATCTACAGAAAACTGAACATGAAAATAGAGTTTATAGTTCATAGTAAATTGAAATGTTAGAATAAAGTTTCCAGAAGAGTTTAATTTAGAAAGAACTAATATCGTCCAACACTGATATTTAAACTATTTCAAAAAATATTTGTACACATTAAAAATTACATAGGACCACTGAAACAACCTTTATCTTTTTATTTATGCTATAACTGACTGGCAGGATGTTTTTTTTATTGTAATTTTATTTTATTATTCACACTTACTTTGTGGTTAAATTTTTATATATTTAGTGGAAATTATTTATTTTATTTTTGTTAAATTGGTATTTTATTTTTGATATTATACTGTATTATTTATGTTATATGTAAAGTGACTGTTATAAATGTTTTTATACATAAAATGTTTTATTTGATTAAAATATTAATATATAAAAATACCTGTCCTTTGGAAGGCTTTCCATACTCGTGAAACAACACTTTTGTTAATTCCAAACTCTTGGGCAACACTCGTCAAACTATGCCCCTCCTCAAGCTTGCCGATCATTCTACCACGTGTAAAGGCGTCCTGATGGTGTCACGTAGTCATATTGCACGTACGCTCTCAGTTCACTAGCAGCTAATGTCTGGAAATGAGCCTTTCCTTCTTCGTTTGAAGTTGCCTTGCACTCTACGCTCAGCCTCCACGTGTTTTGCGTTCCCTCACGCCACCTCTGACGTCACGCTCCCAATATTTGCATATGTATTACCTTTCTACTGCATTGGATTTCATTGTACGGAACGCGAAACGCCCTTTTCTCCAATTGTTGTTTAAGTTTTGCACACTCGTGTAGTTAGATTACTATTTGTTGAAAAGATATTACTTGGTGTTTAGCTCAGAATTTACATCGCTACATTTTCAACAAAAACTTATAAATTCCAAGAAAGTTGTTGTGTTTGGTGTTTTTTTTTTTTTCAATGAAATATGGAAGTTTTGCTTACTGTCTGACAAATGGTTCTTGATGATCGCGTTTGCGCGGGAATCACGAAAATCACGAGATTTGGCCATTAGCCTCTTCAGCAGGTCTCAAGGAATGTAGTATTGTGAATGTCTGTCACTAGGAAAATGCTAGAGAAAAAATGTTAAAATTGGAATTTTACCTTCAGCGTAGAGGCGATGGATGCAGCGACGAATAAGGCATCGGTCAAAATCGTCGACGTCAGTAATGGGACTTGTTCGTCGCCGCTTCTTCCCCGGAGTCGATAAGTCTTCTTTCTCGCCATTTTGTGAGAAGACATGGATAGAGGCTATTCTCGCGTCAATCACGTGAAATCGCGAAAATTCGGGATCGTCAAGAACGATCTGTCTGCCTATAGTTTGGAAATTGTGTAGTGATAGAGGTGAAAATGAATAATTTCCAAGCGTCATAAGTACTTGAAGAGTTGTCCACCAGAAGGCGATAGCTGTCATACGTTCACAAACTCACAGCAGTCATTGATTGCAAAACAAGTTTCCCGTTACTACTTCACAAGAAGAATCAAACAACCAATAACCTGGTCGTCGTTGACAACAATCTGCCAAAATCAATGTCATTGTTTCATGAAAAGAAGTTGAGAAGTCATGATAATAATAATAAAAATGTTTATTATGTACATTGTCTAATTTAGTTTAGTAATAATTCTTTGCATGTTAATTTAACTTTTGTTATTTCGATCCTTTCTTATTGAACAATCGAATTACAGAGATTTTAAATGTAAGACCAAACCTGTCATTTTCCTTTGTAACTTGCTTTATCATGCTGATGTATAGAGAGATCCTTAATACTCTTTCGAAATTTGATGGACGTATTATCCTCCAAATGAGAGATGGCCGCCCTGTTTTTGTGAGGTCTGCGCATGTATGATCGATTAGTCTGGTCAGGCACTTCCGTCTGATTTTATGACAGGACGCCGCCATTACGGTAATGGCTGGTTACTTTGCAAAAGAGCATTGTATTTATAAATAATATATATTTATTTATTTATATAAATACTTATTGTTAGCAACTGGTATTGAAATAACGCTAAATAGTCGAGAGAAGTTTTAATTTGGCGTTATCAACATGTCTTTCTCAATGAAAACAGACGCCATCGTCCATTGTGACAGGAAAACATAATTTATCAGCTACCGGAAGGGCTGCGCAGTTCAAACTTCCGCCGGCCAACTTTCATTTGGAGGATAATAGTCAGTTTATTAAATTTTGTACTTATAATCAAGAACTAACGGAATCCTAACCAGTTTATTTCTGCTAACATTTTAAAGATATTATCAGCAAAGAAATTCGATTGTATTTTCAGTGATTTGTGGTACTCTCGTTTGCCAGAACGGAGGAGAATGCTTTGAAAACAAGAACTGCATCTGCCCAGAAGACTTCACCGGCGACACCTGTGAAAAAAGTAAATCAATTTTTATATTTTATTTTGTTAAGGAAAACATAAATGATTCTCTCTCAAACACAGGCTGAAAATAAAGGTTAATAGGTTAAGATATCGAATCAAATTAATAATTTCCATTTCCTTTGAAACAGAGGTTCTTAACGTGGTGTGCAGAATGCTTCTCTAGAGATGAGAGATCTATTATTTTTTTTAATCTAGAAAGCCATCAAAAGCAAATTTATACGCGAATTGCGTTTTCACTTTATTGTCATTTTTCTTCGCGAAAATTTAAAATAACTGGCTTATTTAATAATTTAACTTTGTCTACTTTTATCTTAATTTTGAACAATTCTTTCATTTTAACGATTTTCAGCTTTAATGAGGCTAGTACAAAACGTTCACAAGGTCACTTTTAACAAACATTGGGCATGTATTCTATAAAGAGTAGTAAAGTTTATAATGTTTATAAAGTTTATAATGAAAAAAAGACAGATAAACATAAAAATGGCCCTTCATATAAAAAACATCAAAAAATAAATAAAAAATAAAAAAGGGCAATTAGTTAATCCCCGCAGTCAACTGCTAGCTTATGAAGGATTAACTATAAGCAAAACATGCACATAAGTTTAACGTGCATGAAATAAGTTTACAAGCGAAAAACGCCCAAATAATAACCACTGAGCTGCTTTTAGTAATAAGCAAACAGGCTTGTCTTGGATTCCCGGTGTCAAAATCACCAAAAGCATCTCACTGATTGTTAGTTGTGCATTTTTCCCTTGTAAACTTATTTGCCGCACGTTAAATTTTCCTTATGAAAAAAAAAAAGAGGATTCTATAAAATACAGTGCCATTTGCTTTTATAAAAAAAACTCATTATTTAAGGGAATCTTCGACAGCTGTTTCGTCCTTTTTAGGACTCATCAGCCAGAATTACCCATCGATGATAAGCTTAGAAAGGGTAGGCATTTGCCTTTTGTGCCTATCACTTAGTAGACCAAGGATTTGATTCTGAACAGTTTACGGTGAGTTTCTTATTGTTGTTTGTTTTTGTAGGATCCAATTTTCGGGAGCCGGAGAAAGATCTTCAGCCTTTTTTCCGCCTTTGATGGGTACATCTGACTGATGACTCAATAAGGACAAAGCAGCATTTCCCGATTCCCGTCGATGATAGCTCAAGGCGTGAAAGTAAATGACTTTGAATTTTATAGATGCCTTTTTTTCTCTATAAAGAGTTTCAAAGAAAATTCGAATCTGTTTTTTAGTTACACATCTCTCATGCTTTCATACCTCACTCAAAGAAACGACAAGTCCCTTTTGAACGAATCGGAAGCCAAGATTGAGGTCAGGTGACAAAAGAGCAAGTTAACAGATTCACCGGAAAGAATTTTAGCAAAACCAGCTGAAAACGACATTGTAAAATACTGGGCGAACACGAGGCGATATTTTGGGACAATCATGCCCAATTTGATTGCTGGCAATCGTTTGCCCCAATTTGATTGTCCCAAACTGAACAATATTGCCCCAATTTTATTGTCGGTACAAAAGGAACAATATTGCCCCAATTTTCGTTGTCGCAAAATATTGCTGGTACGAAAGCGAATCAAATGAACGGATGAAATCACGTGACAATGCTGACGTCGAAGGAGGCGGGACTTTGAACATCGGAAATTCAGTCACTCACGCCGGCCATTTTCTTTGAGAAACAAGGCTTAAAATCAGCAAAATGGGTCAGCCCAAAACAGATAATTCCAACAACAACATTTTGTCAATTGATAAAGAAAGAATCGTAATTGATTTCTACAGAGGGACGGCGTTTAATACTATAGCAATTCTGTCCGAAAACACGCTCTCTCTTTAGCTCTCCCTAGTGAGAAGCGCCGTAACTATACATATTCAGGGCAATATTGGTTCAGGAAAAACTCTGTGTTCGCGCTTGATCCCGGTTGTCAGCAATCAAATTGGGCCATATTGTCCCAATAATATTGCCTATAATTGCTGTGTGTTCGCCCAGCTAAAAGCGCTGTAAAAATATAAATTTTATATATTTGATTCCATGAAATTGCTTTTGATAGAAACATAGAAATATTAGATATTTTAATGTAAATATTACTACTTTTTTTCAGCTAATTGCGGAGAGAACGGCTGTCAGCATGGAGGCACTTGTGATTCCCCTTTTCATTGTAGCTGTTTCGAAGGATATCATGGTTCGAAATGTGAATATGGTAAGTTTAAATTGCAGATAAGCAATACTGAAGCAATTTTAAATAAAGAATATTAATTTAAGTGCCACAATCGGCTCTAATAATACATCACTTTAATGGGATTGCTATAGGCCGACACATCGTTCTTGACGATCCCGAATTTCACGTGATTGACGCGAGAATAGCCTCTATCCATGTCTTATCACAAAATGGCGCGAAAGAAGGCTTATCGACTCCGGGGAAGAAGTGGCCACGAGCAAGCCCCATTACTGATGACGACGATTTTGACCGATGCCTTATTCGCCGCTGCATCCATCGCCTCTATGCTGAAGGTAAAATTCCAACTTTAACATTTTTTCTCTAGCATTTTCCTAGTGACAGACATTCACAATACTACATTCCTTGAGACCTGCTGAAGAGGCTAATGGCCAAATCTCGTAATTTCCGTGATTCCCGCGCAAACGCGATCCTCAAGAACCATGTGTCAGACAATAGTAGAGAGAAGAAAAAAAATATTTTTATTTATATTAGCTTCGCCATCAATTTCAATTTTGCTTGGCTGTACACTGACGGCCCTGACTCAAGTACACTAAAACTTCTCAAATCCGGCCTAGTGTGGCACCCAATAGACCGGATTACAGAAAAGCCGGACTAGCGAGAGTGTTCTTAAAATAACTCAGTAGCTCAATTTTTGTGAAGACATAATGCCAGGTTTAATTAATTTTCATAATTTTGCACTCAAATGTTTATTAAAACAATATAAATGTGCTTCTTCCTACACCAAGCTCTAGTGATATTTGTTTTGCAGATTCCCCTGCATTCAATATCCTTAACGCATTAAGCTTCTGTTCCATAGTGACAAAGTTTTTCTTTCTTTTTTCACTCATAATGAATACGCGCGGATAGGAAAACAGAATAGGAAACGAATTTAGTTATTAACATTTTTTTTTTACTTAGGACCAGGCCGGATTACCGAGGGCCGGATTTGAGAGGTTTTACTATAATTCAGGCGACTGCAAACCTTTTATTTCTTTTATATATTTCTTTTTCCAATGTACCTAAGATTGTGAAAATTTAAATATGAACTTGTGAAGCATCTGGGATTTCTATTTTCTTGTTTTTAATTTTCAAAATATTCTATAGTTAATTTAATTAAAATTCAAAACCAGTCAATTTTTGGTGGTTTTTCGAGGTATTACTCGGAATTTTCAACTTACAAAAACTTGACGAAAACTTGAAATAATAAACAATTTGAAAAATAATGACTTGTAATTAAAACATTTATTATGAATGCAACAAATTGTATTTTTTTTTTAAATTGTTTGAGATAATTTTTTTTAAGTGCAGATAATCATAATAAAATTTAAAATTTTATAAAACTTTAAAATAAAACTCATTAAAAACTTTCTAAATATCATGCAAATTGATTTGATATTGTTCGTTTCCAAAAATAAATTTGTTTTGAAGCATTTTTTTTATAGAAACAGATTTGAATAGAATTTAAACAATTTTTGAACAATTTTTGAATTTTAATTTAATTATTAGGTCGGTGCATAATTATCAGGCGTTTTTGTCGGTGGGTTTTTTGTTAATAAAAATTGCTGTTTTGTTTACTTTTTTTAATAAAAATAGTATTTTAGTTTCAGGCGATAAAAATGCGTGTCAATAATCATACTCATATTCATCATATTATGCTTTATTACTTCGAAAAAGGATACTCATATTCATCATATTATGCTTTATTACTTCGAAAAAGGATGGAAACCCAGAGCAGTCATTTCGTGATCTCAACGAACTTTTTGGCGAAGGAACAATTAGCGAAAGTCGATGCAGGGAATGGTTTGTCCATTTCAAATCTGACGATACTAGCATGGAAGATAAGCCAGGAAGAGGTCGACCATCGGATTTCGACAACCAGGCACTTTTGGCAGTCGTGGAAGAGGACGAAAGCGTGACAACTCGAATGCTGGCCGAAGACTTCAATGTTGACCATTTAACCATCGTTCGTCGTCTCAAAAAGCTCGGAAACGTATGGAAAGTGGCTGGATGGGTCCCTCACAAACTCTCCGACAACAATAAAGCCGAACATGTCCGAATTTTTACTGATTTGCTGCAACGAAATGAGCAAGCTCCATTTCTGAAGAATCTTGTCACTGGAATGAATCATGGCCTCTCTTGAAAAACATCAAAAGAAAGAAGGTTTGCGTTTGGCCAGGAGTTTCACCAAAAGGAATACCGAAAAACGTGCACTATAAGAAGGCAATGTGGTGTGTTTGGTGGGACAGCTAGTGTCGCCAGATCTGAAATGGGCAAACCATTCCCTGCATCGACTTTCGCTAATTGTTTCTTCGCAAAAAAGTTCGTTGAGATCACGAAATGACTGCTCTGCTTTCCATCCTTTTTCGAAGTAATAAAGCATAATATAACGAATATGAGTATGATTATCAACATGCAGTAGTATAACCTGAAAATAAAATAATATTTTTATTAAAAAAAGTAATTTTTATTAACAAAAAACCCACCGACTAAAACGCCTGATAATTATGCACCGACCCAATAATTACAGAATATTTTGAAAATTAAAAACAATATAAATCCCATATGCTTCACAAGTTCATATTTAAATTTTCAGAATTTTAGGTGCATTGGTAAAAGAAATAG
>JAFIDM010000002.1:62151460-62194993 GCA_023159025.1 Thereuonema tuberculata
CCAATAAGCCTCGAAACAGTACTGTCCTCGATTTCCAGCACAAATATTAAAAAATAGCTCAGTGAATTTGTGGGGTTTTTTTTTGTTTTATTTTACTGTAAAAATGTACTAACGCACGTTAAATCTTTTGTCTAACCAATCATGTGCTTCCTGAGTAATGACGTCACGCCACAACCTTGCCAGCAACGAAGTAAGCGCCATTTTTAAAAATGTCGTGGAGTAGAAAAGCTGTTGAAACTTCAATTGATTTTTAAATTAAGTTAATTAATTTAATGAAATTTAATCTTTAATTTACGTTTATTAATTTTACTTACAATATTTTCATAAGGACCTGCGAGTTCTAGATAGAAATATCGCCGAAACATTGTAACTCGTCGGTGATTGGTTCTTTTTATATAAAAAGCAGCACCATTCACTGCCAGCATTTCCTTCCCGTTGCTCTTCTCGTCTGAACGGAACCCAATTTCTTTCAGTGACAGAAACTCAAAGGCAGAAAAAGAAAACAGAAATTCTTCCGTGTGATTTGACCTTTATTGATTGTTCACCCTTTACAGAAGTAAAAAACAAAAATAAATATATAGAATTCTGGAAGACGTTGAAAAAGAATTAAATTTCGATATCAGATTCGATCATAATTTTGGAATTTTCAAATTCAGATTAAGTCTTCTCAAATTCTGTTCAAAATTAGTTTGAAGATATTTTTATGTGCATTTGAGACTGACAATCTGAGACTGATTGGCTGTAGTCCAATACAGTATTTAAAAACACTAGAAATAGAGTTTTGTCTAGCTTGTCGGATTTGTCAGTCCTCGATTTAGCATTATTAGGTTATGATGAATACCGTCATTTTAACAGAGGTATTCCTCTTCTAATGCTAGTTACAAATCTAGCGTTTCGAAATATGGAACCTCTTTTCTTTGTTTTTTTTATTGTTGCAACATAGTTAAGAAAAATCACAGTAACATATAGGCCGACAGATGGTTCTTGATGATCACGTTTGCACGAGAATTACGAAAACGCGAGATCTGGCCATTAGCCTCTTCAGCAGGTCTCAAGGAATGTAGTATTTTGAATGTCTGTCACTAGGAAAATGATAGAGAAAAAATGTTAAAGTTGGATTTTTACCTTCAGCGTAGAGCGAATAAGGCATCGGTCAAAATCGTCCACATCAGTTACAGGGCTTGCTCGTGATCGCTTCTTTCCCGGAGTCGATAAGCCTTCTTTCTCGCCATTTTGTGAGAAGACATGGATAGAGGCTATTCTCGCGTCAATCACGTGTAATCGCGAAAATTCGGGATCATCAAGAACTGTCTGTCGGCCTATAAAAAGCAGCAGATGGAAAATAAAGTACGACATTTTTGAAGGTTAGCTTAAAAACTCTCAGTACTGAACTCCATCTTATTCGACAACATCAAGTTCACAAATCACACCCTGTCCTGCATCTCACTCTCTGTAGTTGCTACAATCGTGAGTTTTCTTTTTCTTTTGTTTGTCTTTCTTCAAAATAGGTTGTAGATGATGTCTTCCTGGAGTAAAACAATAAGCTTTTACAAAACTGCTTTTGCATCATTGTTATGGAGTTAAGCTGCACTAAATACACAATGATTTGTGTTTTAGTGTTGCCATTTTTAAAATAATGTTTTCGCTGACAGTGCTTATAATTAAGCAAACTTCAGAAAATGTTCTTTAAATTGTTCTTTTTCATGTCACTGCAATTTTTTTTATTAGTAGCCTAATAAGAAAAAACATATTACCAGCGTTTTGAAACAACAACAACAACAAGAAAAAAGAAAGCACCGTTATTTCAAATAATTTTGAAAATAATAAATAAATAAATAAATTTAACATGTTCAGGAAATTGTTACCGATTTATACAATCCTCATTATAGATCGAAAGGCTATGCATTTTTATTTGCAGATCTAAACCCAGATCTTCAAGGGTCTTACAGAAAATCCCTTTCTTATAACATAATACTTTTTGAAGATTTTCAAGCATGGATTACTAACGATCAGTAATCCATGAAGAAGATCAGTCTCTTCTTACTCTTGCAGGGTTTGCAAAGCTTTCATTCTTCTTCAAGACCTAATTATAAGGTGGATTTTGCACCCAGAACACACAAAATGTATTTATAACTTCCGAGTTTTTATATAAACTCAAAGATGTCCAAGTTTAGTTTTAAATAATTTTAAACTTGAAAAATAGTTTTAACATGTGTTGTATTAACCAATAATTTGAGTGAGCAACTATACATAATTAGTTTTAAAAAATACAAATATATTTACAATAAAAGATTACACAAAAGGTTTCGGATGGAGTTTTAATTACTCATATCATCTGGTGAATGAATACAAAAAAAAATAATCTTGTAACCTTCAATGATTGGTCCTGCAATACTCATCACCCATCGGTTCCTCTTCGTGATTCCTATTTAAAATCAAGAATATTTTTATTGTATTTATTCACATTGACATTGTATTATCTCACTTCGACAAAAAAATATGTATTGCATTTTCACAGTCTTCATTTGTATTGTGACGTTTGATCCACAATTGGACCCCCGAACCGCTGAATTTCCGCCAGAACAAAAGGCTGCAGAATTTCCCGCAAACATGGCCAGAGGCAGAAAACCCTATGTTTTATTTTTTCCCGGTTATTTTAAACCTTGTACTATCATACATCCATTAATTCTAACGTATATCCATTCTAGAATAGCTACAAATAACTTTCAGGCTAACTGACCTTCATTTTCTTTTGAAATTCTGACAAATTATTTAACAAATTCACAGGATGGCTCCACTTGAAACTCCAAACAAACTATAATACCAAAAGGAAGCTCAGGAAGGGATCGGGATTCTATATATCTGAGCCATCTGTTGATAAGTGTGATAATTAAGATGGTAAGCGACTTGATCCGCAATTGGTTCCTGATCCACAACTGGTTTCCTTACCTTACATTTATCTACAAATAATTAATATTTGGCTTTTCTATAATAATGATGCACTTGTGTGAATAATTAACTCTGTTATCTTCGTTTTCTATAAACTAAGTTCGTTTCCGATGCACTGCTTTGTGGAACGGAATCGCCTTGTAATTAATCCTTTCTTCTTAAGCAACCGAGGTGCTCCCTCCAAAATGGAAATGAAAATTAATTAATTACTTACAGTTCGTCGGAGGCTATCGGCTTTTCACCTTGGTGGCATGGTTTGCGCTGAAAATCATTCGTCTGGAATTCCCTCCTCCAGTCTTCTAGTCTTCAATCCAACATCGCTTTGTAGGAGCCATCCTTTTCGATGCACTTTGAATATGGCGCCGGCTTCGCACTCACTTGACTTCTCCTACCCACAATACTTTGGAACAGTTCGTCTGCTTGAGAACTCAAGGCGCTTTATAATCGGGTTGGCGATGAAATCTTCTTATTACACAAGAAGGAAATGATACCGTACGTTTTCTACTTATAATAATTAAAGTTCGTTTAAACATAAACTGGTAATCGTCAAGAGTTCTTCTTATCGTATAATTGCTTGGAGTAATCCAGTTGTTTATCGCTAGTTGACTTCCAACTTCTATTCTTCTAATATTACTGCTTTTCGTCTTACACAAAATATATTAGAAACGGAAATATTTGCTTCTTATAGTTGTAACTGTATATTAGTAAATCTTTAGGATTTAAATAATAGTTACTTCAATATCTTGCGTACTCCTACTCCTTACTATCCAGGGAGCTTCAGCCGGAAATTTCCCACACTCCACACCGAGGCTCGCCGTCTTCTTTTATAACGTAACATCTCGTTACGTTTAATACTCATTTGAATATTTAAATTTTCAATAAGCTCATCCAAAAAAAAAATATCTAAATTTCTTTTCAAGCATTAAATTCCTTTTTTCCTTTTATTTTAATTACAACTGCTTAATTTATTATATGAATAATTTAATATCGTAGCAGGTTCTTAGGTTCTTACACTATCGGTTGTTGTAAATAGGTCTGGGGTCTTCCAGTAGAAAGGTCCGCAGAAAGAGTTGAAATGATCAAATAACTTCAATCTTACAATGTATTTATAAAAAATGCAGAGCGAAACTTAAAATAAAATTTATAGACCTCATAATGCTTTTTTTTTTTGCTTATTTCTTTGCAGGGTCTTGTGCAGAAATTGAGAACTTCGGCTCTTGTCTCTATGTTGGCCACACAAATGGCAGCGAATATCAGCACGCTACAGATTACTGTCGTACAAATCATTTTTCATTGCTTTTCGTCAGTGGAGGCAACGTATTCGGAGAGGTCTTAAAAGTTTTATACGCTGAAGACCATGATGACTGTGAAAATTTTATAATTGGTAAGCAATGTTTCAACATTCAATTTTGATAAAAAGTTTATAATAAATTCTGTAATACGGAACCCTACTTGAATAATTGATTATTTTCTGAAGTATAGAAAGATTAAAATCATCATCTTTCTGCTATAAATTGAAATGAAGCTACTATTATTCATAAGAAGGTTAGTAGAATAATATCAGATAACATTTCGTTGAGTAGCTCTCGTGAATATTTTCGATTTTCGTTTTTTTTCTTTGTTTTTTGTGAACCTCGATTAATCGTAATTAAATGCTCAATATCGTGAACATCGGTCATGTAGTTGCTGAGATCGAATATTGTTTTTTTTTTATTTATTTACAAGCGCCTACTAGACTTTCCTCTCGCTTCGTGCCAATAAAAAGTACAAGAATATTACCGTAGATCTATCGATACAATTTATAGACAATTAAATGTATATACCAAGTGGCTTGATTAAGCTTTTCAATATTCGGAAAGCTTAACAACCGTTAAGTTCGATTTAACAACCGGCATGTCACCAAATGCGATAGGGAGATCAATTAGGACATAAGCAGGATCCCGCCCGATAAGAAAAAAAAATCTCCTCTATCACCGATACAAGAGATATCGCGGTATAGGCTACAATGTAAAAAAAATAAAAGCGCTAAAATGGACAGAAAAAAAGAATAACAAAGAATACCGTATATGCTCCAATAGAGGCCCCCGGCGTATTTGCAAAACTAGCCTCGGTTCCCGGCGCTTAATAGAGACCGGCTGCTATTAGAGGCCGGCCATTATTAACAAAAACCTTCAAAACACAATATTTTTACACATAAATACCGTCTAATATTACAAAAAGCTACTTTATTTCAATTTCACATGCTACATAAGACTGTTAAAGATAAATGCAATGTCTTTCTGTACCTTTCACTGCTATTCGTCGTCCGAATCCGCAAAGACGGGCGGCCGCCTCACCGGAAGTTTCTTTCGCGTATTCCACCGCGCAAATATTAAAGGCAATGTCAAATGACCGTTTCGGCATTTTGTAAGGCAATGTACCGTAAGGTATTAAGCACGACTATAAAGATACGGACGCTTATACTAGTACCGGTAGGCAAATATCAAAGACCCGGCTTCTGTTAGAGACCGGCTACTATTTGACCGTGTCCCCTCTGCAGCCCGGCGCTTATTAGAGACCGGCGACAATAAGAGCCTCGGCGTTTATTAGAGCATATACGGTAAGCTACAAAAATGATGTTGCTGCCTTTATGCTGCACTTATGGTAACACAGCAATGAATCATTTAATATCAATTTAGTTTAGCACTTAACTTCGGAAAGTTATTGGAGCGTAAGTGTTGTCAGAAAACTGTTGTTAACTCGAGCACTTTGAGAGAACTCATGCGGAAGACCTGTTCAATGTATCACCGTTCTCGTGGATAAGAAATTGCATCCTGTATACTGCATTCTCAACAGTAGAGCGTAACTTGTCTGTAATGTTCATCACAGTCTTTGCTGTATTGTCCTTTAAGGCTATCAAGTTGGAGACATTCCCACGATAGCCATTAGCATGGAGTTATATCAGGGGAGCGATGTGGCCATGCAATTTGAAAAAAAAGCGACTAACCATTCTGTCTTCCGTGAAGTGAAGTCGTAGAAGCTGCTATACAGGTCGTGAATTGTGTGACGGTGCTTCATCGTCATGAAAATGGTGTCGTCCAGACGCTATCGTTGCTGAAGTTTGGAGTTTGACAAAACTCTTCAATATATCGCTATGTTTCGTGCGGATAAGCAAAGGTTATTGGTTCTGTCAGCGATGTCCTCAAAAAGGAATGCCCTATTATAAAATCTTCAATGAAGCCCCACCAAAGGGTAGTGTTCGGTGAATGTAAGAGTTCCTAGAGCAAATGGAGTGATTCGGAAGCCCAAAGTTGACAATGAACACCAACAGTCCCGTTGAGATAAAAGTTCCTGTTCGTCTCCATCAAAAGAATTTTCCAAGACATAGTCGACCTCCTTTCTGAGGTCAGAGCAAATGTCAATCGCAGTGGCTGACTTTGTTTGGATAAAAAAAAATGAATAAACTGCAATAAATCCTGTTTCTTGAAACTTCCGAATCATCGATCTAACTGCTTTAGCTGACAGAGGATATTTTTGCAAGCTCTGGCGGTTTGTGAACTCAACGTCGAGTGGCTACTGCTCTGTAGTCGTTTAGGTAAAATATTTTACAAGTACCGTGCGATGAAGTAACGTGAGGTGCATATTGAGCACGAATATCAATAGGAATACATGTGCAACGTTTTCCCTATATTTTATAGTTCTATAATGCCAGTGATATAGATCATTAACTTCGTTTTACGCAAATTATCGGCTTCCTGAGCTACAACAGCGCGGAATTGCCCATGTCGGTGACCTTTTGAACTAAAGGTTTTTTTCCGCGGAATCCTGCTTCCCCTGTCCTATTTGTTTCCAAACCAAATTTGATGACATTTCCAGTTGTTAGATCAAGCTACAGGGTGGACCCGGTAGCCGAGTGGGTAAGGGCGCATGGCTGCGGGTTGGAGGTAGCGGGTTCGGTTCCCGGCCTCAGCGGAGGGCGGGAATTTTTCCACGCTTCTTTCTCCTCCAAACGGGTCCTAGGGTCTACCCAGCCGTCTGTAGAATGGGTACCTGGTTTCTTTCCCGGGAGTTAAGGCGGGCGGGCGTCGGGCTGACCTCCCGACCTCAATTTTCGAGATCCCGTTGGTCTCGAAACGCTGGGAGCCTTACGTCCCGCGCTCCCGTGGACCTGCATGGCCTATTTATGGCGTTGCTTAACTTTTTTTTCAACTTTTTAACTTAGATCAAGCTACAGACGGCTCTGAATAAGGGAAGGTGTTTTAATTATAAACACCTGATGTGTGTATGTGTTGTGTATATATATACTCTATTTATGTATATATCTTTGCTTTAGATGGGACGCCAGACAGATACTACGAAACTTTTGAAGAGGAAACATTGCAATTCGACATACCGGTGAAGGTAGATCGTTTAGCAACTATTCATTATTGTTATGGATTCAGTTACTTGGAGCAAGAGTTTGTACGACTAAACTGTACGAAACCCTCTTGTTTCTTGTGTTCACCGCCTAATTATGCACCAGAAGTGGTTGAATATGACGACGAAAATACGGAATAAGAAGAAATGGATTCCTTGTTGGAGGATAGAAATCAGTGAAGCAATCCTTCGTTAATTTAAAATTGTAAGCTTGTAAATTACTCAATTACTAATGTACTTTATTGCTGGTACTAATGGTACATTAATAAAATATCTGGAGTTCATTTCTTGTATTGTTCAAATAAACACGACTAGTTGCAACCCGTGAAATATTCACGGAAGTAAAATAAATTCCAACCTTTCTGAAATACCGTATAATTTTTCAAAAACACAAGATAGAAAAAGATGTTCTAAGCTCATTTTTTTTGTAAGGAGATTTGTTTATACTTAAGTATCCTGTTTTTACTTGTTTTTGAATTACAATTTTTGGATTGATTTAAAATAATTAAAGATTACTTTGCTTGGTATACAAGTTTAAGTTAGTATTGAACAACGCACCAATATTAAATTAACTAATTTTTCTTTTCAAAAAGACATTAGTTAGTGTATTTGTAATTATTTTTTCGCCTTGCATTGGATTCGAACCGAGAACCTCCGTAATCGCAATCAGGAACGCTAGCCACTGGACTACTCCACTTAATACAATATTCTCTCTCCGACTCTCTCCACTTTGATTGATGACAACATCCTTTTTTGCCTATGTTATACAGTCCATTAGCAATAATCACAACCATCGCAACAACCACACCACGCCCAACAATTGAGTCTGTTGCATGCGCAACAATCACATCTACAATACAGCTCTACAACAATCACAACAATCGCAACCAATTCCCAACAATCACATTTTTAATAATAAGGAAATTACAGCACACACATTGATTACAAACAAACATAGAAAAATCCGGACGGACAATTTTTGCTTATTAATAGGATGATTAATCGTTGGATTGGATTGGCATTCATTTTGTAGCTGTAAACATTTTTTAACTTACTATTAATTATCCTATAGAAATAGTTTACGCTGGGAAAAAAGAAAACAGTTGGATAGTTATTTTTTTAAGTAGGCCTACTCAAACTGTAGTAAATTTTGTAACTTCGAAAAAGCTTTTGAAAACATTTTTAAAATCGGGAAAAATATGGGGTGACGTTTGCCACCTTTGCTTGATCCCACTGATCTATGTCGCCCTTCCAGATCTATTCAGTGGTTCTGTTACAGGTTCAGTTACAGACAGTTAGGCGTATGAAAAGCTTTAGAAATCCAAAAAAATTCCTAAAAATTTTCGAAAGTAGGAGTAGGAAGACATGAAATTTTTTCCCATTTCTTTGTGGTCTCGTCTTGACTTTCTCCTGGATCCAAACGGGATACCCAACAAAAATTGGCGATTTTAGATATTAAAAAACATTGAAATCATAAAGAACATACAACTAGCATTCTCTATTACTATTAATTTCTACTATAATTGAAAGGAAAACAAATGCCTTTTTAAAGTTAAGAAAGTAACCAATAGAGTTTATTTTTTTTCTAATGGCTTAAAATCCTTGAAGTGGACATTGTTTTGATGAAAGAGATTAAAATAAAAATATTTCCTTTATGTAGATGTATGTACTGTACATCAATTGTATACCAAATAATGCAACCACCTTAAGAAGATTTGATTAATTAAATAAAAAAATAATATTTCTTATGATCCGAGAAAAAAACTGCTGCTGTAAAATTAAGAATAAAGCTTCTTTAAATCAGATAAACATATAAATAAATTCCTGAAACTCCTACACTGTAGACATTTTTCCAATATTTCATTTTAATCTCTTAAAACTTTCTCTAGGTTTTCATGAACAAAAGTTGAACCTAAAATTAAGATAAATTTAAAGAGAGAAGTCCTCTCTCTTTAAAAACCGATACAAAAAGGCAATAATTAAAACAATTAAAAAACATGAGTAAACAAAAAGAATTGGAATTTATGTTAATTTTAATTTTATGTTCAACTTTTGTTCATGAAAAACTTGAGATAGTTTTAAGAGATTAAAACGAAATATTGGAAAAATGTCTACACTGTAGGAGTTTCAGGAATTTATTTATATGTTTATCTGATTTAAAGAAGACGAAGGATATTGATGTACGTATTTTTAAGAATAAAGCTTTAATTTTAATAAAACGTTTCCGAGCAATTTTTACCAAAGAGCTTAAAATTGCATAAAAAGATCAATCTATTTATAATGAAGGATTAAACACTTCTAGGGAAAAAGAAATCGGTTTTACATTATTTGAAAGCAACTGCTGTAATGTAACTGAAAATTCAATTCTGAGAAGACAATACACAGTCGTATCAGAATAATACGACCACCCCCAAATTACGGAGAACCCGCCCAAGCACATCAGGGTGCTCGGTCGAGCTCACGGATACATAAGCGGCGGGTGAGGACAGATTGCCCGTTGTGGGCAATCTGCCCTCACCCGCCGCTTATAACGCGATCATAAAGGGTAGAGGAAGTGATTTGATGGACTGATCACAGGCAACAAATCGAAGGGTGGTAGTATCTCGGAAACAGCGCAGTTCTTGGGCTGTTCTCGATCTGCCGAAGTAAAGGTGTACCAAAATTGGAGGGAAGGCACACTAAGTAACTCCCTTCGTCAGAACTGTGGCGTCCCGAAGGCCATTGATCCCAGAGAAGAACGTCGCGTCGTCTTCGTCGATTGATAAAGGGCAATCGACGCGCAACAGTGCAGCAGTTGACGACTCAAATGAACATTAGGACACCCAGGTGGTGTGTCCGAGATAACAATAGAGCGAGTACTGTTGCACGTGAAGGCGCCAATGTTAACAAAGGTCCATCAGCAACGACGGCTCCAATTCGCACCGGAATACTATCATTGGACATTAGACGAGTGGAAGAAGGTAGCCTTCTCCGAGGAGTCACGGTTTTTACCCCATAAAACTGACGGGTGACAGATACGCTGTGAGGCACATGAGAAACGGCACGCGGACACGCTTGTTGGTCAAATTCAGATCGGAGATGGAAGTGTTCACATCTAAGGGATGTTTTCACTGGTATCACTGGATCCGACAACGAACGCCAATAGCTGCCTATCCATCGTGAGTGACCACGTTCTTCCCTTTAAGTTGCACTTTTATCCTGGTGGTGATGATGTGTACCAACAGGACAATGCTCCTTATCTTGTCGCTGAGGTGGTTCGTGACTGGTTCTGGGAGCACGAAGTGGTTCCGGGATCCATACTTCCTTGCCCGGCGAAATCGCCCGATCTCAACCCTATTGAGCATTTATGGGATCATTTGAATCGACAAGTTCGGCGTGCGGATCCATAACCATGTAAGTTTCAGGATCTCACACGAATGGGCACGTGTGCTTCTACCTACCTTCCAGAGCCTCATTAAGTCCATGCCACTCAGTCTCCAAGCTTTAAAAAGGCCAAGGGTATTCTAATTATTAGGTAGGTGGTCATATTATTCTAATATGACTGTTTGTATTGTCTTTACAAAAGTAATAGAAAAAAAAACTAAAATTGTTTAGTTGTTTATATTTTTTGTAATACTCAACTCTATAATTACAATAAAAAGAGGATGTGGTTTTCAAATTAAAATTCGTGGTCGTTTCTTATTGTTCAAAAATAATAACAGAAATTTCTATGAAGAATTAAAAGGCATTGCGTAAGTTACATCTATCTTAACAAAGGATTTTTGAATAATTTTCATGATATACAGGTACAGAAGATTTTCGAAACATGTTGCCAGGATATTATCAGTTTCCTGATCTATCTTCAAAATAAAATTCCCTAAGAAGACGACATAAAAATAAAGTTATATGAAAATCAGTTACGAATAAACGAACAAGATACTTAGAGCTAGAAGAGGTTCAGATGATGGTCCCTTTGTGATGACGTAATCCTTCTGACACGTAGTGTGCAGGTTTTGTTCTTCAGGTAGCAATGAAAACGCACGTTCATCAGTTTTGGTGAAATATTGTTCAATTGCTTCGTAAGTAATAGTTGCTTTAGTCAAAGAAGTAATGTATTTGAAAGCTTCCTTTTTTTTCTGGAAGCAATTGTAACGCCTATACCTTTTATGAAGCTTTGTAATCTGCAGAGTCTGATAAATGCATAAAATACCTCTTTATTAAAATTAGACCATTTTAATAAAAGTTAATTAAGTAATTGTAAAGTTTATATGAAAAGAAACTACGAAAATCAAACTTTATTCACTATCGCATTGAGTACATAAAAAAAAGTAATTGCAATAATACTAATACATACACAATGGCCTATTACATATTCAGTACATACACATTAATCGAACCACTTCTATGCGAATCTCATAATTCGATTTTCTGGAAGTTGAGAATTTATTGTACTAAAACTTAAGTATTTGAGAGGTTAAAATTCGCCTCTGGATATCTACCTCTACAGTCTACGAGATTTACTCTCATAATTTTAAAGACATAACAATATTCATTGAAAAAGAAACGTAATGTCATTGTTCCTATAATCGAATGATCTCATGTTCTGTCGTTTCGGATTGCAGATGCAATTGTGATGATAACATACTTTAATTTCATAAAATTTTCTGATCCTGGGGTCATAATTTTTTCCAGAAAAAAAAATTATCCAAACCCTGCAGGTTTTTTGTCAGTCAGAATCAAATAAAATTTCATAATCAAAAACTATAATGGACTTTTTTTAATGATAATTCACTTAAAGAAATGTGTAATGAATACAAGCAAAATTTATAGAAGCTTATTCTACTCTTATTAGCACTGTAAATGGGGTAATATGACAAACTGTATTTACAGCTTCATTCATTGGTAATATAATGAATCCAATAATAAATATTAAAGAAGAGGAAGAAAATAGGAAAGAAACCACGTGAGAATAAATCAATCTTTACACTGGGATCAGAGGATGTCTTCTTTAGCGATTGATGTCTTTGTTTGGGGTCTCCAATGGTAGTCCAGGCATGTTTGGTCAATGGTACGAGACTATTTTCAAGGATTAGTGGCTGAAAAACAAAGATGTTATTTCTTTAAAAAATAATGTCTTATAACAACCTTTTACGAGAAAATTCGGGGTCTTTTTTTGGAAAGTGGAAAGGGTGGAGATCAAAATAAATGTATCTATGTTGCAAGTTGAGTGTAATAAACACTGTACCAAATACTACGAAAATTCCTTCAGCTGTTTTAACATACAAATAGAGGAGAAAGGATCAACAGACTACCAAACAGAAAACAAAAAATATTTAAGTGTAATAGTACAACTTCGCAAGCTCAGTCAACAGAAGTTTTGTTCCTGTTTTCTAATTCTGCTGCCAGACGAAACAAAAGCGATGTCTCCAATGAATAGGCAGAATGAAAGGTTGAATTAAAAGAGATCTCGGATTCTCTCCTCATAACTTCTGAAGGTGGAGGTCCACAAAAGTCAAAGGTAGTTATGAACAATAATTGAATGGAAAAGACTAAGGGAAAAACTTGGACCTTGCAAATCAATCAGTTTTCATTATCCATTGCTTTTTTCAATAAATTAATATATATACCATATAATTATAATAAAGAAAACACCCAGGAAACACAAATTCTCCACCAAACATTGCTGTATTTCGCAGAAAGTTGCTTTTTCTGCTTCTTCAGGCTTAATTATAAAGCAAAATAGAAACAAACAAAGAATAATTTAAACAAACAAAGATAGGTAATGTTTACAATCATTATAATCATTTGAAAGTTATAAATGATTTTTGTAAATGTTGAATAATTTAAAGATACGCTATGTTTACAATGTTTACAATTATTGAAAGATTTCATCTTAAATTACCGAAAGGTTTCCGACTGGGCTGAGCACTGTTCAAATCTTAACCACAATCCAGACCCGTTAGTCTACGTTATTTTTGAAACTACAGATAGATACATGAGAGAAATATTGGAATCAGGTACCATAAATTGCTGCCAATGTTTTAATAAGAACAAATCCCTTAAAGTTAATAAAATTTCATTGGTTTTTTTTTTAGAAAATTTTTAAAAGGGAATAAGAGATTAAGTGAAATTTTAAAATTTAATTAATGATCTGTTTTTCCCAATAATGGTCTATTGTTTTAATTGTTAATTATGTTTTATATTATTTTGAAATAAAGACACGATGTAGTGTAAGGACTGTTTGTTATATTTCATAATGGTTAGAGAGAGAAAAAGATTCTTTTCTTTCTCCTGTCTTATTTATTTTAATATTTTTTAGTTTCTTTACGTCAAGACCTAGAAAAAGTCTATCGATTACGTAGACGAAATATTGGTCATTTCTGGAGTATTTATATTTTGTTTAGAGTAAAGTAAAGCATTTCAATTGAAATGTCTAACAGTTTTTGTGAATTATCTATCTTTGTCTGTTTAAATTATTCTTTGTTTGTTTCTATTTTGCTTTAATTATTCTTTTCTGAAGAAGCAGAAATAGCAGCTTTCTGCGAAATATAGCAATATTTGCTGGAGAATTTGTGTTTCCCTTGCTCTTTTATTGTAGATGTGCACGTAATTCATATTTATAAAGTTAATAGTTGTAACTTTGTAAATGATGCTGTCGCTATTTCTGGACTTCATGCTTTAAAGTTAGAAACTCTTCAGAAACTCTTTTGCCACAAGCTTGTTTCAGTTTCACGGTTGGTATCACAGAGTGTAAACGTTGGTCAAACGTTTGCAACACACAAGGAGAAGGCATACCCAGTATATCGTCAAAATCAATGTCATTTTATGGGACGAAAGTACACAAGGAGTTCTTCAAAAATATATATAGGTTGTGGGGTCAACCCTCAAGCATTTTCGAGATATTTGCCATTGTTTTCATCGATTTTTTGAGTATTAGCTGAGTCGGAGGAAAAAAAAAAGCTTTAAAATGTAATTTAAAGTTAAAATAATCACGTCCATCCGTAAGTGATCAAGGTAGCACAAAACTATGAAGATAAAATTTTAAAGATTTATTTAGATTACGAAAGAGTAATTTCTACTAAACCCTTTTTGGTGTTGGACTAACGTCACAAACTTCTGCCTCCTATCTTTGTCTTAAGATTGGAGGAAAACAAATTCAAAATTTATTAGAGAAATAAAATTTTATTCTTTTGTCAAACAAGTTCTTTCTATCTAAGAGATAAGTAGATATTTTCCGTTCGAGCCTCCGTTAGCTCTTTGAAGAACTAAAATTAGGCTTAAATGTTTCAGTGACTATGTGAAGTGATTAATCCAATGCTCCCCGTTTTTAAGCCCTGAGAAAGGACAAGAGTTATTGAAGGCTAGGAAAACCTTACAGCCAGTTAGGAGGAGAAATAATCTCGGGAACAAAACAGATTAGCGTTTGACCTTAGGTCTTCCAGCCAGCCGCCCATCTCTGCGAGGAAAATGCCTAGTGACATTCTTAGATAAAAATAATAAACACAAAAACCAGCTCAGAATTAGAAATATCAATTTTCTATATGAGTCACGGAGCCCATTAACCCTTGTTTTGCCAGACTGGAATCAATTTTTATATATTCAGTATAGAGATGTTTCCGTCCAACATGTACAAAAATATTACTTAAAAGAAAATAAGTAACGCACATAACTAGAAAAAAGAAAAGACAAACAAACAAAAATTCACTGAGCTAATTTTGGTTTATGTGCTGGGAATCGGAGACGGTACCGTTTCGAGTTGCAACACTCTCATCAGTCCGATCCCGCCCAGCATACCCAGCTCAGTGAAGAAGGACAATACACAAAACGGACAAACGAACAAGATAATGACCCCTCATTTTAAAAAACATCAAAAAACAAATCAAGAATAAAAGGAGAGAACAATCAATCCACGCTAGCATTTAGCTTAGCTGATTAAGGATTAATTCATTTAAAAAGTTAGTATCAAATTTTTTTTTCTAGTTATGGACGTTTCTTATTTTCTTTTAAGTAATAATCTTGTCACGCAGGTTAAATTTAATTTGATGTATAAAAATACTTTTACAATATTTTTCACATCATTATTATCATCATCATCATCAGGTGCAGAGTATAAAGGATCCTTTCACCCTCCAAAAAAAATGAATTCCTGTTTCGGATCGAAAGGCCAGATCCGTCGTTCCTGTGTGGTTTAGGCGCTAGACTGTGGACTGAAGGATCCGGGATCAATTCCCACTTGTGGTTGGGGATTTTTACACGGTTCTCCTCCAACGGGCCATAGGGTTGGAGGAGGTCACTCACCTCTGTCAAATGGATACCAGGTTTCTTACTCGGATGTTGAAGGCGGTACGGCGTGAGGCTGACCTGCCGAACTCAACGACCTGCTGGTCAAGAATCGCTGGAAGCCTAAATCTCCCGCATACCCATGGCCTCAAGTGGTACACCTTAATCTTTTTAACTTTTACTTAGCATTATTTAAAAAAATTCTCTAATAATAATTTAGAATCAATTGTTTAATAATTAATTTCTCTAATAATAAGAAGAAGCTACTAATTATTTGTAAATGCTTCCTTTTTATTAATTACTTTTTGTAGTATTTAAAAGAATATACAAACATTTTAAGTGGCAAGTCGTAATGATTTTTAAGGGGATGATTTTTATAGTCATGAAATTGATTGATTGATAGTATAATTAATCTAAATTAAATGAAACCTGCAAATTTTAATTAATTTTATTGTTGAACTACACTAATGCACAAAACCATGCACTCCAGGTATTTTAGTAATATAATTTGTGTTTTACCTTTGGTTTAGTTCCCGGATCATCAGATGATGCTTCGGACTTCCGAGTAAATGTGAAATGAACATATTGGACCAAAGCAACTTCCAGAAACGAAGCAAAAACCATGCAGACACACATGACCATCCAAACATCCATTGCTTTCATGTAACCGACTGGAGGCATGTTGCTCTGGGACTGTGCTGACTGCGTTACTAGAGTCAGAAGCACAGTCACACAAAGGGAAATACGGGCAGAAGTTGCATCTACACGAAGCCAGAAAGAAATCCACGAACAGGAAACTATGAGAATGCTAGGAAAATAAAACTGTAGGAAATGGTAGGAATAATATCTCTCGAATACCAATTCCATTCTGACGCAAGAATAGAAATCTAATACAAAAGAAAAGGAAAAAAAATGAATTGTTAAAGAGAACGTAGGCAGATGCTATATTAAAGTGCAATTAGGTTATGTACGAAATGGCAAGCTCAGTTAAAATAGTTAATTTTGGAATGCTAGTCTTTCTACGTCTGGGTCACGAATTTCAGCAGAGTGGAAGATAACAAAAAAAAGCACGAAATCCCATTTATGCATGTTTATATAATGTCATGTTTATATAATGACCTAAACAAAAGTCCAATATCTATTCTCTAAAATAGTCTCTGTGACAAAAAAATGCTAGCTACTGTCTACAGCTACACACTCCTTGAGTTGTGTTTGAAGATATGAACTCTTCAAGATCATACTTTCCTGTGGACAGGATGTCCTACACTCGTGGTTTTTACCCCTCAGCATGTAAACAAAATTCATAAGGAAAAGCCTACTTAAAATCATGGATGGGTAAAGAATTACTAACAAATGTGCCACTAACGAACTCCATTAAAGAATAAAAGATATCGGTAAATAAAATGTATTATAAAAAATTTTCCCAAATCATATGTTCAGGAGCAACAATGAAGATGTTTGCCCCTTCTGGGAAAATACATAAATCCATCATTGGTTATTAAGACATTTTGATATAAAGATAATGGAACATTTTTATTTGATTATCGAATTTATATTTGATATAGCAATGGATTCCAACAATATAAAAAAAAAACTGAGCTATTTATTATATAAGATAAAAAGCTTGTTTAAAATATATTGAAGTTATTAAGCCAACAAAAAACAATTAAAACGATAACGGCAATAATTACATATTATTTCAGACAGCAACATTGATATAATAGTAAATTTATTATATCAATATGTTATAATACTAAGTCATTTATTTCTAAAAGTCAATTGGGATAAAGAAATGGGGGGGGGGGGTTAAAGAAAAACAAAGAGATGAAACAATAAAGAATATCAGAATTATTATGTTACTTTCAGTTAAACTAAAGATTTATAAATACTTTAAGAAAAAAATTCAAAGATTTCAAGAAATTCTGAAATTACCCAAATATGTTGTCATAATAATAATAAAAAGTAATGTGATTTTCGTTCACATTAGGAAATGTTATATTATGAAATCAAAAATGCATTATACCACTAGTGCTGGTCAACCGAATACATCCCGTCATCTTCTGGATTTCAGTAACGTCATAGTCTGGTAGAGAAAACTTTATGCTACTTTTATTAGTAACTTCGATGATGTTAAACACAACTGTACTGATATCTTCGTAATCTGTAAAGAGTTAAACATTAATTTAATAGTCGTTAGTCATTATAATAGAATGCAGATAAAAATATATATTATTACACTATTGTTATTGTTACACTATTATCAGAAAATAATAAAAATAAAATTTGAAATCCTTTTTTTCTTTACTCTTGTCACCACTAGTTTATTTTGGTGCTTAAAATAAAACTATCTTTACTTACTTATAATTTTGGGTCCCTCCCCTCCAGAATGCACTTATTTCATTCAGAAGAAAATAATGAAAGTTTTACGTTATGCTATTAAAACTTATATAAGCAAAAAAATTTTTTAATTTTTTTAAAGAATTATCAAGAATTAAAAAAATATAAATTATGCTTATAGCCGTTTGATTCTACGTTTAATTCAATAGTAAAATTGAAATTGATGTTAACAAAAAGAAAGAATTCTTATAGTAGTTAATTGAGCATTGCAAAAAGTATTTTTCCCGTGTAAAACTTCATCCCGTGTTTTACAGAAGTTTTATTGAAAATTGTAACTAGATATTCACTCAGCTTTCGATCGCGTAGTTGGTCTGACCATGCAGTGCTGGAGGCCCATTTCCATGAGTGGAAACCAAAAAAAAATCGTGCTAATATTTGAAGTTAGGCTAGAAATCAGCATGGTATCAAATGTTAAAAAAATTCTTCTAGACGTTTAAGCGAGGAATTTCAGGGATCAGTATTGAAGGATGGATATAAATGGGGCCGTTTTAAATTGAGATTATAAATAAGCTACTTAGTAAATTTGATGGAGATCCATCCAGCCGTTTTAACGTGATGTATGCAGAAAGGGGAAACAGAGGATAACAAATGGTCAAATGAAATTGCGAGACTTTTGCACATGCTCAGTTCATTTAAATTTTGCCGATTTCACATATTCCATTTGATGCATTGTCTTTGCATGGTGTTAATATGAAGAAATGAAATTTTCAAAGCTGCACTAACAGTAGATCTGTAATTTGTTGTTTTCTCATACTAGATTTAAGTTAAAAAAAATCAATAAATATTAACTTTGTTACATATAAGAACAAAAGATTTACGTGTACTGCATAACATTGGAAACAATAATATAGCCATACACCTGAGTAAAATAACTAACATATTTATACAATATAAAAGGTTACACAACGTAATCGTCTTACTTGATAAGGCTGTCTCTCGACGGCGAAACGTTGTGTAACCTTTTAGATTGTATAAATATGTCAGTTATTTTACTCAGGTGTATGGCTATATTATTGCTTCCAGCATTAACTTTGTTATTCTAGTTGAATTGTAGTTACTTGTCCTGCCTGGAAGCCATTTGTAATTTTTGTAATGAAGATTTTTCTTCTATCTTCCATTTTCAAAAATTCCAACATTTCAAATAAGCATATTCATTAAAGCTTAACAAAATTCAAAACATTTCATGTAAAAGTTCACTGAGATTCAGTTTTAGAAAAAATAATAGAAAAACATAAGTTTCAATTCGACAAGATGTAGACATTCCAGCACAATACGTTCTAGTGCATTAGATTAATTTTACCAATTTTTTTTTTTCTAAAACTGTATCTTAGTGAGCTTTTTACATGAAATGTTAGGAATTTTGTTTAGTTTTAATGACTATGCTTATTTGAAATGTTGGAAGTTTTTGAAAATGGAAGATAGAAAAAAAAATCTTCATTGTGAATTTTAGTTATTTTCTTCTGATTTCTTCTAAATAATCAGATTTTAGAAGCAGTTCACTTGCAAGCAGAAAGTCGTGCAAGGTGGCCGTAATTAAAGTATTTTTATTCAGAGCTCTTTATAGCTTTAATAAATAAACTGAATGATGCCAGAATTAGAAAATAAGTTATAGCAGGCTTGGGGAGAAGGATTCTCCGAAAAACAAGTAGTTCCAAAATTGCCATTAGGGTGAAACATTGCTCTGTACAAAGAAAAATAGTTTCAATTAATAAAGAACTAAGAGAAAGCTAAGAGGAAGTTTCAAATTTTTGTTAAATTTTTGCTCTTTTCAAAAATTGAGACAGAAACTGAAATGGCCTGAAATGTTATTTTCAGAATAAGAGAGTTCAAAATGTGCATTTTTATCACCAACGGGGAGCTATAAAGACACAGCGCGAATCTCGCAAGCGTATTCTTTGCATTTAATGTTAAAACTGAGTGAAAGTTGCTCTAATTGTGAAGGTCTTTTACCTTAAAGGATGCAATGCGTGAATTTCGACATTGTCAGAACTTAGGTAAAGCTTTTTATCAGCTGCAGTTCAAAGAATGATTAACAGTATCTGAGGAAACTGGATTTGCAAGTTAAGTCTCGAAGAAGAAGCAAACTTTGAGTGTCACGGAAAAGGCTCACATCCCTCAGCCAGACGGTACTGTAAACACTTAAAACTGCCGGTACAGGCTTCAGAAGCACCAATTTCTATTTTTATCAGGAAATCCCAATAAACTCGCCGAAACTGTCTGGTGCGGTGTTAATTTTAAATTTCATCCTAAGGCCACTTTTTTTCGAGGAGTAGCTCGTATCAGGAGCATCCATCTGTTCCGTTACAGCACAAAGATATCATCAAAAGCTTCTCAGTTTTGTTATTCATCATCTGTAGCAAAAAGGATGCCTAGATGAGACGATTTTATGCAAGATGGGCTTTCTACTCATTTTGCATGAGCACTACAGCAGCTGTTACGACGTCACTTACTGAAGAAAGAGTCATTCAATCGCTTCTATCTTATTGCATGGCCACCACGCTCGCCTGATCTTACAGTGAGTGATTTTTGGCGGAGGACTTAACCTAAGGCCAAAATCTATCCAGGAAGTGTCCCTAACCTGGATGTCTAAAAGTACAACATAACATTTAATTATGGCCACCTGATACAAATGATCGATTTTATACAAGAAGAGATTTGGCTTATTTCAATAATGTGAAATTGAATTCAATAAGTAATGCATTCAAAATTTTTTACTCACAACTTTGGATGTCTATAGAGCAATGCTGCTTGTCTAAAGGATAGGATTTGAAGTCGAAAATGCAACGTACTTTTCCAGATAGTCTAAAAATTAAGTTGAAACACATCAATAACAATACAAAGAAGTGTACTACAAAAATAAAAAGCACATCAAAAGTTAATTGCGTTTCTATGCATTCTTAATCAAATCTTCCAAAATGTAGTAACTGTCAGAGTAAAAATCAAAGGATAGAGAAAAGAGAACTTGTTTTGTTATTAAGAAGATTGTTTATATTTTAAGTCTATTAAATTGTTAATATAAATTAAAAAAGCTTTTTTATTTTTTTATTTGCTCCTCTTGTTTATTTTTATTTTATTTTGTTGGATGATAATTAATTTATGTGAGCAGATGTTTTCACTTTATATATGCTATGCTGTTTGATTATAGTGTAGATAATATAACCAAACTATTACCAAAATTAGTATATATCTAAAAATATGTAAAACTACATATATTCTTTCCCCAGCCCACAAAAGGGTGATGATGTAAACCAAAATGTTTCAGATTATTATTAGATATATTCATACGGAGCCTTAAAACCTCAAATAATGTTATATTTATAACAAGTTACATATTAAAATATTCTTCTTTCCTCAGTTTTAAATCGATTCAAAAACGGTTCATTTCATACCATTTCGTAGTATAGAAGTCTATTACACTTCTCGTTTGGTTCTTTACTCTAACTTTGCCTGAATTAAGACCGTATTTAGTAAGATGTTCTGCTGATGATTTTGTATAGTTTTGGTTTCATTATTCCTTTTCGAAAACAATGTTTCGCAAACAAACTTAATAGAATTAATATTTACAATTTTTTTAAAATGAAAAATATATTATGAAAAGGGAAGATTAATGCACGTTAAACCTTCTTTATTATTAAAATATATTATAGATTAGGGAAATATGTTTTCTTAAAATAAGCTAACTTATAACCTATTCTTATCAAAACTGACGCAATAACAAAGGCTCTTTTAAAACATATAGTGTATAATAATTTCATAGCCACAATAATAAGGAATTATCAGAATGGAAATAGGAATAAGACAAGATGATTCAATATCTCTAAAACTGTTCACAGCCTCACTTCATGATAAGCAAAAACCCTTCATAACATTGACTATTACTGATATTCAGAAAACTTGCAGAGTGGCACATAACGATAGAATAAAACTGAAGTCAATAACGACAGATTAAGCATGATTAGGGCTATAAATTTTCTGAATAGAACTTATTGAATTTTATAAAGTAATGCTTTTTCAATTCTGAAACTTTAATGTAAGAGAAAAAGAGGGAATTGTAGTTTGTTTTCTGCTGATCTAACATCATAGAAACTAACAGCACAAACAGAAGAAAGTGAACAATAATGTTATAATGGAAAGAAATCTATACTATAAGGGGCATTCAAAAAGAAACGAGCTGGAGGCCTAGGAACAGAAACCAGTACCGGTATGTCAGAAGTATTGGCCCTGGCTGTTAAGGCACTTGTCCCCCTGCAACACAAGGCGGTGAATGGCTGTCTCGTAAAATTCCCGGGGCTGCATTGTGAATCAGTTCCGCAAGTACTGCAGGGCATCGTCGTCCGAGGTGAATCGTTTGCCCCTCAGAGCCTTTTGTAGGGGACCAAAAAAATGGCGTAATCGCAGGGAGAGAGGTCTGGACTGTATGGAGGGTGATCGAGAACCTCTCACTTGAATTTCTGCAAGAGTGCCGTGATATGGGGCCTTGCATTGTCGTGGAGCAGAATGACCTCACAGGCAAGCTCACCTGTGAGGTCATTCTGCTCCACAGGCAAGCTCACCTGTGGGGCAAACGATTCACCTCGGACGACGATGTCATGCAGTACTTGCAGAACTGATTCACAATGCAGCCCCGGGAATTTTACGAGATAGCCATTCACCGCCTTGTGTTGCAGGGGGACAAGTGCCTTAACAGCCAGGGCCAATACTTCTGACATACCGTTACTGGTTTCTGTTCCTAGGCCTCCAGCTCGTTTCTTTTTGAATGCCCCTTATACAATGAAATAAGTTAGGTTTTGAATTCTAAATTTAACTGTGTTTCTTTCCAAATGAGAAATGATGGATCTTTTTGGGATTTGATTTAAATGTAGATGGTTTCAATTTATAAGACCATAACTTTGAAGTAAAGCTTAGAATTTGTGTGCAAGAATGATCTAAACTTGGTAACATTCATTAATATGCTTAGTAGTGATCAAGGGCGTATATATGGGGAAGGCCGAGGGGGGGGGGCGAAATAATGAATAAAAAGAAAAAAATAAGTACCGTAATCTGAATTATTTTAATTAAGGTGACCAACCGTTTTTTTTTGGTTGAACAGATAGGTTTCCAGCGTTTTATTTGCGTCCTCCTTTTCATTTTAGAAAAGTATCATGGGATGTCTACTTAAAATTACTTAACTTAACCTTACATTAATCTTGGGCCCCCCCCCCGAAAAATATATTCTATATTCGCCACTGGTGGTGATATAAGGTTTTATATATATGTAAAAAAAACTGAAAAAAACATAACAAAAAAAACAACAAAAAAGCAAGATATAATTTTAGATCGAAATAAATCCACCTGCATTTAAAGTAATTTCAAACTATGTATCCTCGTAAACTTAAACTTAAATGGTTGGTTAGGCTCCGAAGTATAAATTACTTCTAATTAC
Organism: Thereuonema tuberculata; assembly: GCA_023159025.1. NCBI lineage: Eukaryota > Metazoa > Arthropoda > Chilopoda > Scutigeromorpha > Scutigeridae > Thereuonema > Thereuonema tuberculata. The sequence goes on from JAFIDM010000002.1 coordinate 62,174,883, forward strand.
ACTGCTTACAACAATGCCAACAGGTATGGGAATTAATCTCACAGCAGATTTATAGTGGGTTAGGCTTAGAAATCACAATATCTCAAACAGTTTATCTTAACAAAGATTATAAAAATTCTAGTGATAGCTTGAAGCTAACCAAGGTAAGTTCATATTTAACATTTGAACAAGGACTCAGATAAACAACAAAAATTAAAAGAAAGAAGCTTTTTTTAAAACAGGCGGGTGTTCCTAATATTCTCCAAAGTGTAGTAATAATAAAACAAACAAAGTCTCACATAAACCAACATTTGAAAAAGCAATCAGAATCGATATGATTTATTTTCTGTTCCGAAAATCCAAATTAGAGAAAGCAATGACTGAAATGAAAAATTTAATATTTATGCATTTCCAAATGAGGAACCCGTAGGTTCAATTTTTTTTATGATTCTTTGCATTAAAGTTTCTTCTTAGGCTTTACGAAAATTCCTTGAAATCCTGAGAATATTGGTTAAAATTATTATAGATGAAGATATTATTATAAATTTAATGTTAAGAAATATTATTAATATTTATTTACTGTGCATGAGGAACCACTGTTATACCGATGTTGGAAACCTAACAGATTCAGGTTTTAACTTACTTGTCACTGATAAATAGCTGTTTCTGAGTGATATTTTTTATATAAATAACGACATCATTCCGTATTTCTTCTTCCATGCTCACAGCATTCGAAATGTGATAAACAGGATACCACAATTCCTTGGCTTCTGCTTTGTTGATCGCAAATGGAGTTGATTCGTTGATTTTACTTAAATCTAAACGTTCATCTATCCATTCGAAATGCACGTAAAAATTAACATCCATATTCTATCGAGAAACCAAGCAAAAGACATAATAACAGAAATTTCAAACTATTAAAAACTAGATTAACTTGAATTAGGGTAAAGGCACCAGTTGTGGATCGGCCTAAGCATAAACTTGGTTTTCACCACGAGAAATAGCTAAATAATTTTCAGTTTTGCATTTATTCCTTTATTAAGCTCTTATGATTGACATTGTATTACCTCAGTTCGATAAAAAAATACGTATTGCATTTTCACAGTCTCCATTTGTATTGTGACGTTTGATCCACAATTGGACTCCACGAACCCCTGAATTTTCGCCAGAACAAAAGCCTGCAGAATTTCCCGCAAACATGACCAGAGGCAGAAAACAATATGTTTTATTTTTTCCCGGTTATATTAAACCTTGTACTATCATACAGACATTAATTCTAACGTATATCCATTCTAGAATAACTACAAATAGCTTTCAGGCTAACTCGCCTTAATTTTCTTTTGAAATTCAGACAAATTATTTAACAAATTCACAGGATGGCTCCACTTGAAACTCCAAGCAAATTATAATAACAAAACGAAGCTCATGAAGGGATCGGGATTCTTTATATCTGAGCCATCTGTTGATAAGTGTGATAATTAAGACGGTAAACGACTTGATCCGCAATTGGTTCCTGATCCAAACTGGTTCCCTTACCCTACATTTTTTACATGTTTTTATAAATTATTATAAAATTCTTAATTAAGAAGTTTTATTCTGTAAATATAAATTGTCAATATATTTACATAAATTTGCTTTTCTTTAGTGCCTGTACTTAATTTCTAATATCTATCCTTAGAAACTTGCCCTGTTTATGAGTCCGTGATACATGTCACAACTACCATAGTTACAAATATCAAACTTATACACTGTTAAGGTTAGTAATAGATTGGACTACATCCTTTGTTTGAGATCTGAGTTAAAGTCTGATATGAATTGAAGAAAAAGTATAATTTGCTTTTGTAGATCGTGTTGCGCATTTGCTTGAATAGTTATGCAGCAAACAACGGTAGTTTGTCTTGTTTTAGATACAAGTGAACGGAAGTAAGGAACTCCAATTTAGTCATTAGAAAATACTACGGGTTTTTTATGATTAAATGTTTCGTCCTTTCTAATAGTATTCGAAAATAATCAGGAAAACTAAAATAAAAGGCATCCCTCAAATCCTCAGATAATTAATCCTCAGGTTAATTTCAGATCGTATGAGTGTGCTGCCTTTACATTCTGTGTAGCTCAAAATAAAGTTTATTACTATATATAATGTGTCTATTAAATAAAGAGACAACATTTCATTGAGTAATTTTATTCAAAGTAATCTGGATTTCACAGTAGACAGTACATTTGATTCTCGACGGACACGAAATCGCACTAAACATAGTAAGACATGTGATATCATTGCTCTTTTCCGAGTCATCTTACTGTCAGGTGCTGGAACGATTGCCTCGCACTCTTGAGTCATCTTCAATCGCAATTGTGCATTGCTGCATCTTCCCCGATAAGTTGTGATTCTATCATACATTTCAAATAATTACTGCATAAAAAAAAGGAAAAACGGAAAGAACATTCTAAAATAAAAATGTTAATTAATGAATTACTGAGGAAGAGATACTTACTAGATTGTTCTCGTCTAAATTGTTGATTGAAGACAGAGTAATTCGAACATCAACTTTGGTAGGACTACCTTTAAATTCCAGTTCAATGAAAATAATAATAATAATAATAATAATAATAATTTTTTTTTTTTTTATTTTTTTTATTTTTTATTTATTTTAAATTACATTTCAGTCCCGTTAGGAATATAAATTCCTATCAACAGGTGCTGTATTTATTTTAAATTATAATAATTATATTAAAAAAATTACATTTAAATAAATTTTATAAAAATTCTCTAATATTCAAACTCAATATGCAATTAATAATTATTAATGATACAAAACACATCTTTTTTTCTTCGCAATATTTCGCAGTTTATTGTCTTGTAACTGCTTCATCAGGCTTAATATATGGAAAAACTTTTCGTATGATACAGTAACGAATCTGGTAATAATATATACAATTAACATCATCCTCAAACAATTTGAAACAAAAATATCAAACAAATTAGCACAACATAAAATTAACAAATTATTAATTAATATTATCTAATATCCAACTTTTTACATTATTTTTTACAATGGAAATTCTTTTACAATCTGTAAAAACTTTCCAATTTACATCATTAAAGGTTTTCTCAATTATATAATTTAAATTTCTTATACCATATTCATTATAGATATAAGGATAATCAAGTTTTATTCTATTTTTATTTCTCAAATTATAATTTTCTTTTATACTTTCATCTTTTAATTTAACAACACTATAAAAATTCTTTATTATTATATTATATATAAATTTTTGCCTAGGATATAATATATTGCATTTTAGTAATATTTGTTTCCTTTTATCAATATTATTCCAAATGTTTTTAGGAAATATCAACTTTAAAACTTTGATTTGTAAATTTTTTAAATTTTCCAAATGTGTATTTCCTACATATTAACTCCAGAATTTATTAAAGAATCAAAAATTGCAAAATAAATTAAAATTTTAATCTTAAGTGGAAGAATATTTTTTATATAATAAAACATATATATGGTTACATTTAATTTTTTATATAAAATATTTATGTAGTTATCCCATGTAAAAAAATCATTTATAATTATACCTAAATATTTAAAATTATTTATTATATCAACTTCAGTACAAGAAATACATTTTGTACTATTTCCATGTAAACAGTCATGTGAATGTATTATGAATGTAATTTTTTTATCTACTATTTTCTTTTTGGGTTTTATTAATATTCCTTTTGTTTTTTCATTATTAAGAACAAGTTTATTATCATGAAGCCATTTTTGTAAAATATTAAAATTATCCTGTAAAGTTTTATTCAATATCTCCAAATTTAAACCTGATGTATATATATTATTATATAAAAATAATAATAATAATAATAAGCAAGAACATGCAGAAAACTCACGCTGACAAGATAAGTAAATACACAGACCTAGCACACGAGCTCCAGAAGCAGTGGAGGCAGGACCGAGTACGTGTTGTACCCATCATCCTGTCCGCTACTGGTCTGGTGCCTCACACATTGCATCACAGCCTCAGCACACTAGGACTTCATAAAAACACTTATGCACAACTCCAGAAGGCTGTGGTACTCAACACTACACGCATAGTTAGGAAATTTATGGACACAACCACACATCCCTAATCATTCTCGCACACGTCTTTACACTTGGCAGTATGTGCTTTGGTCCTTGACCCGCCATATTGTTTTTGCTGGGGAAATCCAAGGTTTGAAACATACAAACATAATAATAATAATAATAATAAAATATATGCTTTTTATTTATAGTATTTAAACAGGGTGTACCATTGAACCCGGTCAACCCGGTAACTTCTTCCTGGGAGCCTTTTTCCAGAGCAGTTTATACATTTTCACAAGAATAACAGAAGGATACTAACAGAGGGCGAGCACCGGAATGCTTCACCTGTTTACAACAGTGGGTATGAACATGACGTCAGTACGAGCACCTCGAGAATTGAACGCATGTTAGTGACCGTGCGATAATTTACAATGACAGCCAGGGAAAGTGCTGCGTTCCGGTTGACATTAAAGCAACGTGTGTCTGTCATTAAGTTTATTTTTAAGTCGAAGGGTAACATCTCTGCAGCAAGACTTTTATCTGATAAGTAATATTTTTTTTTCAGAAACGTGCAAACAAGAAGAAATTTGAAGACACTGGTTTTGTTGCAACAAAACATGCTGCGAAAGGATCATACACACCACAATCACTACCGAAGAGAACCAACACATCATCACCGAAGCACTGGTGAAAAATCCGTAAAAGTAGACCAGGCGATTTGATTGTGCTGTTGTATGCAAAATTGACCGGGTCCAACTGATACACCCTGTATAATATATATTATATATAATGTTTATTAAATAAAGATAAGTGACGTATCTTAAAATTTCAACAGTAAAAATTTCATAATATTATAAATCTCTTTTACGAGAGTTTCATAAAGATTCGTTAATAAATTGAAGATTGATGTTTAAGATGCCCTCTGTCATTATAGCGTAACACTGTCATTACCTAATAACACAATCTTTTTCGCTAACGATGATCTGCTACATTTTTTATATCATTCTATAACAATTTTCTTTGGTTGCCTAACTATTTTCCAAAAGAAATACTTAAAAATTTATTTGAATGTTACAAAGATTTTTAAAAATCTTTAATTATGTATATGATCATTTTAAGAATAAATCTAATTTTGAAAAACAACATATAAGGGAAAAATATAAAATTTTATTAATTAAAGAAAAATTTATTTATAATACAATAATAATGAATTTTTATTTTGTTAAAAAAGAAAGAAATAATTATGTATCTAGTCTTAATACAAGACAAAATTGGTTAAGAATTTTTTATAGAATTATGCTTAATAATAATAATTTTGGTAAGAGATTACATAGTAATGTTATGTATCATCTTTTTAATCAATTGAATTGAGATAGATATAATTCTGAGAAAATTAAAATTATAAAAGCTAATTTAATATCAGATGTTATTAATGGTAAATTTCAATTAAATTTTTAAACTCAAATAGTAAGATCTATAATATTTGTAATTTACCTGTATAAATATTTTGAATTTACTATTGTATTGAAAAATAATTCTGTTGTATTATAAAATAGTATTATACATAATCAGCACCTATAACACAGGTATTGTAATACCTAGTAGGACTGATTTAATATATTATGTTAAAAATGGAAATAAATTTATTAATTTATTATTTAAAAAAAATATTATAATTATGAAGCAAAGTATACTGGGATGCAAAAATTAACGAAGAAAGATATGGATGCAAATTTTCACAAAAGCATACATTAATTGAATGAAATTTTGTATGAACAAATAAGTTGACTTAATTCGTCAAAATTCTTTAAAGCTTGATCTGATAATAATAAGTGTGGTTTAAACATTAGTGTTTAATCAGTAAAAGGTTCAGTAACCTCTAACTATTATATACAGCTCTACAACACCTCTCATACTTCCAGCAAGGATCTCAGTAGAGAGACTTTCTTATATCAATTTTTAGCAGAGAGATTGTTTTGGAAGGATGATGACGAGTGCACCTTGCTATTTTAAGTTCCCCAATCTTTGAATAGTTTTACGTTCTATGCATTCATCCTACGAGAATAAGAATTACAGTCCATAAAACAAATTATGGGCCAATAGAAACTAAAGACAAATGTTAATGGGATCTCTTTTCGATACCTGTAGATTCAAAGTTCTAATATCGAAGGCAGGTAGAGGGTTTGCCATGGAATTATACGTACTCACACCATAATTCCTTCATCACCAACAGTACCTCTTCTGTGATATTCGAGGAGGGATTTCTGGTGTCAGTCTCTCTTCAGACATACTCACGTCGAAATCATTTGTTATTGAAAATCTTGACTATCTTTGAAGAGCAAGTGTTCTTATTGATCAGATAAACATCTTCTTAAACATGGCAACCTTTTGCATAACTTCATCCAGCTTTTAGTCCTTGGATATCTCTCGACATTTCAAAATAATGGAACAACAATTGTTGAACCAACAGTAATGACGAAGGCGCTAAATCACGACAGAAAGAAAAGCCTGCAGGGATAGTTTCCTCAAATGTTTCCCTAACTGAATAATTTTTACTGCATTCACGATTCACTGGATTATCATGTACATATACGGAAACTGCATAATTGTGCTTCATGTAGCCGTTCAGGCACAGACTTGTGATCAAGGCTGCCATGAAGCTGATATATCTGAACCTGGGTTCGAACACCGGAGTAGGCATGGATGTGAATTTCTTGTGTGTTTCCTCTGTTCCTGCGGGAGCAATGCAAGCTTCCTCTTACGCCTTACTCTGGGCAATGATTATTCGGTGAACTGCTCACAATTCTTGCTTCTTGTTGTGGATAAAGGTAAAAATACCAAGTACCCGGTGTACGAAATAATAAAATTTAAATAAATATGCTTCGTATAAGAAAAATAAAATAATAACAACTATAATCTGGGACTTCAATATGTATTCCAATATAAATAAAATCATTTTAAGCAACTCTGTAGGCACCAATTGATACGATAAAAGAAATAATAAAATTAACACTCACACGACGTTTCAGGACTCCATATTACGAGGACTTGAAAAAAGGTCTGAAACGTCGTGTGATTGTTAATTTTATTATTTCTTTTATCGTATCAATTGGTACCTACATGGTTGCTTGAAATTATTTCATTTCAAGGTACAATATCTTACAATTAATAAATCAAATCAATTTATATGTTGCCTAAAATGTAATATTCGTATTTATTCTTAGACTATGTTTCTAAAAACCATTCTGAATTTCTAATACGTAATTTTGTTAAAATTTCGGTAGAATTGTTAAAACTGCAAATGGGTTACATGGAAACTATGGCATGTATGGAAATGCTATTATTTATAACAACTTTTCCATTTTCTAAATAAAGAGACTTTTTTTATTTTATTTTTAAATTATAAAAATATATAAAGACAGAATTTTTTTCTTACCTGGAGCTATAATTGATGAATAATTTCTTGGTATTATTGAAGTTGTAGATTTATATTCTACTCTAAAAAAAATGAGAATGTTAAAATTTTACAATTATAATTTCAATTAAACTAAATAATTACAAATAATAAGATTTAATGTAATGTTAAAGAAGTTAACCTTATTTAACTAAGGTTATTCATTTCAGAATGACTTTGAAACTTTATTAAATTTAAGAGAAAAATAAATATATAGAAAATTGTATTTATGGAGCTTCAACTCCAAAGGATTTTACGTTATTTAAAAAAATCTAATTTTACGTAGCTACATAATGCCAAAGATTAATGTTTTTGTGAAATTCTTCGAATATTCTATGTTTCTTAAGTATATCTTCCTGTAATTTTTAGGAAAAGGTTGGATAAAAAGAAGAATTAGCGACCCATTCCGAGCTATTATGAAAACGACCAAAATCGGTTTTTCTTTTTTTCCTAACTTTTTTTTTAATTTTTTTCCCCTAATTTTATTATTTTTCCTTATTTTAATGTATGTAAGGACTTTTTATTATTTTTTTATTATTATTATTATGGGTCGCGATTAAATTTATGCTTTAGCACTAAATTATATTAACTTGTTATTGATTTTCTTTAGTAAAAATATTTATAACCACACCGTTACAGTTTTTTTTTTAAATAACGAATCTTGCTGCTCTTGACAAATTTCAGTACATATATTTTATTATTTGAGATAAGCTAAGTTGGAGACTATTAATTTTATTACTGTAATCAATCCCCATCTTCACATAATTTATCCTGTAATTAGATTTTGATAACCTTTCGCACAGAAAATGTTTCAATACATGGACGTATTTGTTTGCTTTGAAAATGTTAAAGTCTTCCTTGGAAGTTACAGTTTCGTTTTTAAAGTTAAACGATGTGTTTAGAACTTTAAAGTATCTGTAAAGAATTTTCTATTTAAAATAATTACTATTTTCATAGAAATTCTTTACTTATTGGATCGACTACTGAGTTTCTAGTCATATACTCACAATACTTTTATAAATATTCAAATCTAAAATGTGGACCTGATCCCTACGACTTTAAGAAATTGGGTTCGAACGCGATGGAATTCGGAGATTATGTTTTTCTTGTTACTTTTCATCTCTTGGGAGGAAAAAAAAGAAAGATTCAACCCCCCTCCCCCTCATAAGCTTGAAGAAAACTGAAAACTGGTCTAATATTCGGATCTTAATCTTTCCGTCGCAGAGAATAGCAGAGTCTACATCTGCGTCCCGTTGGGATACAATGACCTACAGGTCGACCACTAGCTTTTAGTCAAACCGCGAATATTGCTTCTCGTCCTTTTCCAACATTAGTGTGACCAACTTTGGAAATACTAACTTATTAGCTCAGCAGTAAAATAGAACAAGATATCTTAACATAATGTTCTGTTTTCAACATACCATGTTATCTAAAAAAAGGTCGTAGATAGGAAAACTCAATTTTTTATCTCCCGAAAAAGAAACTTATAACTACTATATTTTGTTCTCTGGCATTCATCCAACAAGCTACACTTCCTGCCTGTCTTTTGCTTCTTAAATTAAGATTGCGCCCATTGTACCATAGTTTCACCGCATCAGCATTGGGGCGCTACTTGGTTTCACAATGACAAATTTGAAGTCTAATTGGTTGCTTTAAGTATGTTCATCTTATTACGGAACTATGTTTATATTCCAAATATTTCTTAAGCCGTTGTATTGATTTACTGTATGTAGGCAGCTCGCTTAAAATCAGATCCTATTATGATTAGTTCTTAATGTGTTCTTCAGTTTTTAATATATAGTAAACTAATATAGTACATATTAGTTTTTGTCTAATATATTTCTCAAAAACAAAAACAAAAAAGAATGCAGTGGAATATTGCAACTTGTAGTAACTAAATAATTAGCCTTTTCAGGGTTCGAATCCCGGGACTGGCATGGATTTTTTTTTCTTTCGTGTGTTTGTTTCCTTCTTACGTGTCTCTCTTGCCTGCTGACTAGTGCCGTTTGTTCTCGGGTAGGTGCAATAGATCCTTGCGACCTCATTATAAGTAGGATACAATCACGGCCTTCAAGTAGAATAGAATAAACTACATAACTAGGAGTGGACATTTATCGCGAATTTCTTTTTCTTTCATAAGATAGTTCATAATATAGAAAATATAGAGCACTTTTTGACAAAGTGCGAACAGACAGAAATACAATAAGCCAGAAGATGAAATGATCATCAGACAGAATGGAAGCTAAAGAAAAATAAAATTGACAAAAACTGAACACTAGAGAACAACAGATATAAAAGGAACAGTTTATCAAGAGAACGGTTAAGACATTATTAAAACATTACATATTTTTAAAACGTCAAGTTAGCTGCAAAGTAATGTAACTCCTGCTTATTATATGTGACGTTCTGCTGTTGCAAAATGTAGCTATCAACTAGAAAACAAGGGATTCTAAATCTTAAATGATTACATGCTTACTTTTCCATAGGTCTTCGTCGGTCTCCTACGGTTGGTTCCATTCTACAATTTACGAACGAAAATACAACAGTAAGAAGAAAGAGACAGCTCTGTAACAACGAAGACATTTCTCTTTAGCTTTCAGAGACACACAATTCGATTATCTAATAACAAGTAAGTAAGATTTCAAAAACTGACAAACAATTTCTCACTTTGCTTCACTCCAGAGAATATTAATCTTTTTTAAAGCATAATCAATAAATGAGAGTAAATACAATCTATTGATTTCTTATGATAACCTTGGCTCTGAGACATTTATGAAATTAGTTTGTTGAAAGGCTTTCTAAATAATCTTTCACGTTGTAATTCGGTAACACCTATATCCTGAATTATGATGATGCAAACGAGTAACGATAATCTGTTTTTTATTCTAGTCAATTCTCTTTACTTTAGGTTTTTGTAAGGTAAACAAACCATAAATTCATTAAATGGTGACCTCAATATTATGAATAAATAATTTCAAAGCACTCCAATCAGTTTATTTCAGCAACAAGGTTTGTTTTCATATAATTAACTTTATTTTTAGCGACCCATTTGGGAGCTATTGTGATAGCGAACAAAATCGGTAGGCAATGGGTTTGTCCTGTCCGTCCGTTCGTGTCTGTCCACCCCTAACAATTCCAGAACGGAAGGTCGGATCGACAAACGGATTTCACCATCGTGCTCAGAGGCCCAAAAACTATAGGAATGGGGTATTTTCAGGGGTGAACGCCCCTGAAATTCGAGATATTTTGCATTCTTGTCATTGTACCCCCCCCTAAAAAGTCCAGAACGAAAGGTCGGATCGACAAGCGGACTTAACCATTGTGTTCAGAGGTCCAAACAACATAGGAATGGGGTATTTTCAAGGGCCAAGGCCCCCTTGCCGTTCGAGATATTTGGCATTGTTTTCATTGGATTTCCGCTATTATCTTAAACATTAGGAATGCAACAATTTCATTTCAGTTGCCAGCTGTAGCTTGATGGTTAAGGTTTCGGACTCACATACTGAAGATTGTCTTGTTTTCCTAACATTTTTTTAATATTTTTCCTAACTTTTTTTAATTTTTCCGTAGACGTTATTGTATTTCCTTTTTTTATTACTATTTTTAATTTTTTATATTATTTTGGGTCGCCCTTAAATTTATGCGTTAGCTCAAAATTATATTCACTTGTTTTTTTTTTTTACCAATCTCTTTATTTTGTAGCAATGTGCTATAAAAATCAAAAGATTTTTTTCAATATATCAGGAGGATAGTTAAATATTCCAACATTAACTCTTCCATATGTTAATTTTATATAATGGAAGCTATTTTGGAAATTACTGTGATTATTGAAAATCTTACAAATAAGATTAAAACTGATTTCTTATAATTTTATTTATGTTATTATCACGTGTAACAATAATAATATACTACAGTAATTTATTATTAACTAGTTGCCTATATAGCTAGAGCTGGAGAAAAGTGGTTGTTCTTCAACTACTTCAAGAAATAATTTTCAAAATGCAACGTAAAGCACATTAATTAGAGCTTTTGATTATTTGTAATGCTAAATTGTAAAAATCGTTCTTCAGCTAGGAAGTATACTTAATTGGTGGAAGAACTTCATTGGCGAGTAAAATTCAACCTACTTATTTCCGAAATTAGAGTTCAAGGGTCACGGCTGGTTGAATAGCGATGACAATGTGCAACTGCCATAGGTTCTGTAATGAGATTTACTGTATAAGAAGCATCTTCGACCTATTAACAACAATTTATTATTATTTTACTTTTGAATAAAATCATATGCATTATAAGATTCCTTTGAATATTTAAAAGTAACTTTAAAACTAAAAACAGAAAAGTCAAAATTCATTATCTGAAAGAGTTTAAAATTAAAAAAAAAAAAATACTAGAAATTCCATTCGAAGTCAAGAAGTATAGTGGGAAAGTCTTTCTCTTCATGTTGTTTGGAAAATCACAGCAGTAATCCTTTCTACTCAGATACTCTCATTGAAAATGGGGGATCTACAATATAGGCAAAGATACAGGGTGATTCACGAAGATATGCAGAAACTTCGGGAGGTCATTCTACATGTAGGAGTAAAGAAAAAAAAGTTATATAAACATAGGTCCGGAAATGCTTCGGTATCGAGTTACGGCTAGAGAAAGATTTCGCCCATAATGTAGTACAACAATACAACAATACGCACATGGACTACACCTGAGTTGTTAGCTCTCACAATAAATCAAAACAATGCAATTCACATTATTGTTGAACAGCTGTTACTGTGTTGCCAACTTTTTTGTAGGTTCCACGTGGGATAAGCTTCAAACCAAGGGGAGAAAAAGTTCTGCGACATGTTTCATTCAATTTTTCAGGTCAACAACCATAAGAAACCACTGATTTTGCCCCTTAATTTACCTTCCCAGACTTCCAGCAAGTCTTCATTTCACCCAGGGTACTACATTATGGGCGAAATCTTTCGCTAGCCGTAACTCGATACCGAAGCATTTCCGGACCTATGTTTATATAACTTTATTTCTTTACTTTTACATGTAGAATGAGCTCCCAAAGTTTCTGCATATCTTCGTGAATCACCCTATAACCAAAATTAGTTATTGGGAAAACAAAAAACAAAATCCTTATACTCACTTTAAACATCAAACATAAAACTCGACATACTTAAATTAATATAAACATATAATGAATTTCAACCGTTACAATCGGCTAAATCTTAGAAAGGTCTACTTCGGACGAAGAATGAAGGAGTAATAACAATGCCGCTGCTATAAGGCGTTATCAATAAACAACAACTAACCCATTAACATACCAATCAAATAAACGCATTGTTAAAGCTAATAGACAATCAAACATTTAAAATATCAAATCATACTCTAATATACACAGATACCTTAGTATTAAATGACTTATTCTTTAAAATACTATTCTATAAACTTTCCTAAGTAAGCTTCTCTGTGTTGTCCTAATATGCTAGTTTCATCAAAGTTAAACGTTTCAACTTATATAGACATCCAGTCGACATACTCCTTTTAATATCTTCTAAAAATGCAATATTGCCTTTCCTTAAACAGGAAACTTCATCAGGTTCTAAATTTAATTGGTTTGCAAAAATGATGGAATATAAAAAACTTTTACTGTATAGTTTTTTAACGAATTCTAAAGAGGAAAAGGAAAAGTTTTTTTTTTCTGTCCTCAGAACCTGATGAAGTTTCCTGTTTAAGGAAAGGAAATATTTTATTTTTAGAAGACGTTAAAAGGAGTATGCCGACTGGATGTTGATACAACACATTACTTAGAAATATTATAAAAACGCTTCAATTTGACAAAATCTGTCTTATACTGTCAATTCCTCTTTCCCATCGCCTCTGGTGCTCTTTAAGCCTCATGTACAACGGTCGAAGGATCTCTCCTATGTTTTACATACCTTAAGTTATTTAATTATATCAGCCATTTTAAGTTGGCGAACTAATTTATAGCAATAAATCAAAAAATCATTTATAGCTATTATTTAAAAAATGAACCATCAAATCATAGAAAAAAACAAAACAAAATAATACAACTATCAATTTTCAATGGAAGTCAATTATGTTTAGAACTTCTAAGAAATCGATTAGCATTAAGTTAAATATAGTGACAGTGTAATTTCCCTTTGTCGAATGAGAAAATAATGATTATGACCAACCATCAAAGCTGTTTGTTTTACCACCGAGTTCATCCCACACGTTTTTCATGAATGATTGAGTAATCAACACCTTTTATCTCTTTCAGGTGAACCACGTGGATTTGCCTTCTTCCCGAATAATAAATTTCCAAAGTGATGTATTACAAAAATTAACAGCTATCAGCTGAGTAGGAATGGAAACCATAAGTCGAAGAAACACAGCTCTGTGAAATTGTTTTTTTCTGAATTTAGAAGTTCATTCCTAACAAAAGAATGGCTAAACTGTTAGTTCTTTTGTTCAAGTTCTTATTGCTTTGTAATGGTGATAGCAATGGCAATAGAAACCCTAAATTACGAAACGAAGGAGGAGAGTGAGTATTGTTACAGTATTAACTACCAGTTAAGCACATAATTTAATCAAAGGGGATTAATGTACCAGAAAATGTGTAATATGGATAATATTCGTTAAAAAATATATATTTTTTTTAACAAATGCCCGGGCTTGTAGCTTGATCAGCTTTCTTTAGGCCACAACTAGGGGCGAGATATGATGCCTTTAACCTACGAATCGTTGACCAGGGTACGCCAAGGGAGGCAGCAATAATTGATACCCACTGGAACGGACAGAAGGAGAAACAGAAGAAGAAAGAAACATCCATGCCACGACCGGGATTCGAACCCGGGTACCGGCACACTGGCCTCAACGGCAGACCGCCGTCTAGACCGCACGGCCCGTTAAAAAATATTAATAGTAAATAAATCATAACAATTTTCGCACTATAAGAATTAAATTTTATTCTTCTTAAAATATTAAAATTTAAAGATATAGAATTGAAAGAAAGTTTATTCCCCATTCCCCATTCATTGCGTAAGACCAATACAATGAACAATATTTTTTTATCTCTCTACTTTTTTCCTATCTTCTAAATGCAGTGTAATTCAATCTCTCTTTTATGTGAATTATTGGAAGAACATTTCAAATAATTCTTTGACATACTGAGGACGTGTCAAAATATTTGTAGACCAATGAAAGAAAACAAGGCAGAAAACGGTTTCAAGTTATACACTAAGCCATAGTAATTATGCGCTTTCGTTTTCAACTTGTTCTACTTCCTGGGAGACAGAAAGTGATAAGAGACTAATATTTTTTTTTACCACTTTTACAAGATACATTAAAGTAAAAAAAAGAACTTCAATCAATATTTTTGAACCCAGAATGATCACGAGTTGCAAGATTTTAGACATACACACACAGCTGTTTCAAGGTTTCACCTCTTACCAGCTGAGATAATTCTCAAGACTTCATTTATTTCATGATTGTTAAAATTTGTGACAATGTTAACATGTCGGTGGCTCTTCTTGTAACGGTTTTTAACAAATTAGCTCCTCACGTTACGTCAAGGAAAGGGTTTCAAATCTTTTGCAAAATGACAGCTGATGATAGAAATAACATCCTTTTATAGACATTTGTGGTAGGATGTTGAAAAGATTTGAAACTTTTGATGATTCTAGGTTGAGAACACTTAGGAAAACTCTTAATTACTTAAAGACATCTCGGGAGAGGAATTAATCTTCGAAAACTCATTTGATCAACACCAAAGAATAAATGGGGATAATTTTCAAAATAATTTCTGTAAGATTCGTGAAAAGATTTGTGGAATGAATTCGTTATTCATTCATTCTACTTGTTAGAACATTTACTAATCACAATTTCTTTAACAGCGGGATTTCCATGGCATTTTTTTCTTTGCATTAATAAAAAGTTTTTATCTTTTCCAAATAGAATCAGCTTCATTGTTTCATTAATTTTACTTACCAGGTGCAAATTAGATCTGAAATGTTTACTGATTTTAATATTCAAATTCGGATATTACATGCGGGTATTAAGAATTTTTACTTAGGCTTAAAGTAAAACTCGGTTTGTAAACTTGACTTAGTAAAGTTTACAATTTAAGAAGTAGGTCATCAAGTTCATCGTCCAAATCAACAATGCTCAAATGCTACCCATCATAATCATCTTCTTTTCTGTAATCATCACTGTAGTAAGTTCTTCATTTCTACCTTGAAATCCAAATCATCTTGGTGCTGTCGTTCCACCACTGAACTTTATCTGAACTTTAACAAAAGAAGAATTTTGAAACTGACATTTCAATATAGCACTATTTAAGGTGAAGGGGAGGGTGTTTCCTTACAGATTTTCTTAATTGGGTAAATAATTTTTCAAGAGTAGTCAGATGAAAGAACTATATTTGCTCCAAGACGTAAGTTGTACTGTAGGTATGTTACTATCACATGAAGACCTTTATTGGTAAAGGAAGAAGTTTCTACTTTTCTCTGAATAAACATTGGCTTTGTATATGTTAAGGTGGTAACGTCGAACAGAAAATAGATCATGTCACTGGGACTAACAATTCTATCCAAATTACTTTTTTAAAAATTGATTAATTTTATTTTTTATTACTTTTATCCAAGATAAATAAAACTGACATAATAAATTTTATGAAAACCTTATTAATTTCGTAATTTATTTCCATTGAGATTACATTAGCTAATCTTAAATAAAATTATAAAAAATACATTTAAGGTTTAAAATATACAGATAATATTTACTTATTTTTTTAAAAAAATTAGACTGATTCTTTTTTCAGCATTTCATCAAAGAGATGGAAAATTGTTAAACCTGAAAGTTACGTTTCTACTAAGCCACCAGGTCAGTTGCTATTATTTTTATTAGTTTTTCTTTTCCCTACAAACATGATGAGAATAAATTAATAAAATAATAATATAAAAACTAAGAACACGTTCACTAATCCATCGCAAAGTGGGGACTGAAAACTATGCCTCGATTTCGAGGAAGAGTCAATTCTGGTAGAGGGCAGGGGAGGGATGCAGACCAAACTGATCGTGCTCATGTTTTTAGTTGAACAATAAGTAAGCAACGGACCAAAAATTAAGAAAATCCGTCCAATAGATTTAGCGTGGTGTACAGAGAAACAGACAAAGAGATAAAGAAAAAAAGAAAAATATTCTTTTGATACTTGAAGAGTATGGCAATCAAAATGACGTATTTGTGAAGTCAGAGAAACAATGAGCTTATGAATCAAATATAGTAGTTTTTGAGCATTATTATGCAGTACATGAAATGTGATTTTAGTTTTACAAATGTAAAGATAAATATTTATGATATTATTTAGTATATTAATAAAATAGCTTCATAATACTAATGATCATGTTGTTTGATTCTATACTAATCTGTATATAAGAGTTTTAAGTCTTTGTATCTGTTTCTTAATAAACAACATCATGAAAGATAAACAAATATGATAGCGAGGTCTGACATTCTAGGAAATACAAATAGAATATATGTTAAGATAGATAAGGAGGAAGGGTATTACAAAGATTCTAAATCAAGAAAATTTTCTATTTTTAACTTAAAAAAGAAAATTAAGGTAAGAATGTAATAATATTACTCTTTTTTTTTTTATTCTCGTTGGGCTTTAGATGAACCAACCTTTGTTAAGATTAAAGTCAATTTAATATCAATAAATAACATTGATGAAGAGAATTCCGTAAGTAGATATTAATAACCATTTTCAATGAAATTTTTAAGTTAATTTAAAATTATATTCTCAAATTAATTAATATTGTGCAAGAAAATTAAAAATGGAAAAGTAAAATAATAATCATATGAACTTGACTCTTTTCTTTAACTCAAACCAATGTGAATTGACTTGATATTCAACAATAGAAATAATTTGATATTCAGTAAATAGCAACTGTAAGACGAAACAAAATGAGAAGAAATAATTTTCCTAATGTTAAAATCTAATGGTTTTTGTCTAATTAATCATTTGCTCACGTTAAGTTTTATTGTACTATTATTTCAATAGTCAATGAAAACGTAAGGGAGAGGGTTTTAAATCTTTGAGCTATCTCTGCATTGGGATGGGCTGAAGCATTGGAACAGTTTGTGCCTGACTCTTTAATGCGCAATACAACATTCTTAATTTCCTGAAAAACAGTACAATTTATATTTGCCAATGAAAATGCTTGTGAGACATGAAAGCCTTCGATTTTCGCAGAGTTAAAATATTAAACTTCAAAGAAAACAAAAAACAAAAAAGCTTCATAGACTCATATTCAGCAGATATTCAAGTACATATTGTACACGGCCAAGTTGTTTTTTACAAATACTGCTACTGGATGAGGTGTTATTCAAAACGTCATGTTAACTATTCAGTTTATCTATGCCCATGCTTTTACAGGTCGTGTTTTCAGATGATCCCTGATAACTCCATTGCAACCTTATGCTCATCTTACAATAAAACTTAAAATTAGTTAAGTCCATTGCAAAGTAATCGATGTTAAGTTCAGCTAATCAAAAAGTGAGGTTTAATTTTGTGTTTGATTTTGAAACAAATTTCATAGCGGTTACTTATTATCCAATTCTTTACTTATATTAATACTATTTCTGTAAACTGATATAAAATATGCTCATTCAGACATCATAAATAAAGAATGCAGTATTTTGAACAAACAGACTGTCCAAAAAAATTATGAACCTCTATTAATATCAAGTAAGGCCTCCTTAATTACGAATAACAATACTTTTAGAATGGTGTTAATTCTAAAAAAATTCTCCTAGAACATTTGTGTCGAAAGGTGCCATTCTTGCAATAAAATATTAGCGCAACTGTGTTATCGTTGATGGAAGAGGACTCGACGCCTTGCAACCCTTTCCAGCATATCCTGACAGATCTTGCATTTTCTCCATTTTCACTTGAACATTTGCAACAGAATATGTGGTTCAGTATAAGAATCACCACAACACATGATATGACCCTTTGCATATGAATCTATTCTTGTTCTTAAAAGTTTCGTAACATTTTGGTCAGTTTATCTGCGAAACTCAGCTTTATTAATGGACTAACCTAGCAGTTTACTTTGAGATTGAACTTAAGTATTTATTTATTTATTTAATTTTTAGAATATGCACTTAAACTTTGCTGTTCGCCTTACCTGGTTTGATCCTCGATTACACATTGAAGGTCCAGAAGCTTCTATTCTTCCTGTGAATGAGTCCGATGCTAATGAATTGTGGTATCCATCTTATCACATTGCGAATGGAATCAACATTGAAAAGGAAAAGCGCAGTGATTTACCAGCTTTATATGTAACAGATATCACCAATAAAAGACTAAATATTGTACACAAGTAAGTAACATTTTTACCTTCACAGGTTTATAATTGATTTTTACAAGGTATACTGTCCATTCAGCAATAGTGTATCTTAATAGAAAGTGTTATTTTTCTAGAGAGTTATTATTCTAGAAATAAGTTATTATTTTCTTCAAAGACAAGAAATAGGAGTCGGAACGCTCTATACGTTGAATCCCCTTGAGGTAAAAGTATACATGAAGTGCTTTAAAGAAAGATAAATGAATATTTATATTCTTATGGATTTCCGAAGGCATATGAGATTTATAGCAAATTATTCTTCATATTTGAAATACATGTATTTTAGATGCGATGAATAATTTGCTGTAAATCTCACATGTCTTCAGAAATCCATGAGAACATATATCTTCATTTATATTTCTTTAATGCTGTGGGATTTCTCAAAATAAATGTTACAGCAAAGTTACTAGAGTAACAAACACATCATCTATCTAAAGCATATATTTGTTTGAAGTATCTCACTATAGACCTTTGGGATCGCGGGGAGGTAAGGCTCCAGTTTTTCCAGTACAACAGAATTAAGTTGAGGTCAGGTAATCAACCGCCTTTAATCCACACCTACCTTTATTCCCTGGAAAGAAACACGGTGCAATTCTCAAGAGAGATGGGTGGACCCTAGGACGGCCTGGAGGAGAATTCAATCTAAAAAAAAATGCTCGCTACTGCCGAGATTAAATCAAGCTCCTCCAAGCTATAGTCAAATGTTTTACCACTTGGCAACCGGTTCCTTTACTTATGTTTTACCTGAATTAATTTATATATTGTGAAATAAAAGCTCAGAATCCTATCTTCTTATTCCATCAAGTTGAAGTGTTACTAAAAAAATTATAATCTCAACTTAATTAAGAAAAGAGGAAAAACAGTATCACACTCTTTGCGAATTTCCCATGCTTTACCAATACTATGCTTAGATGCATCCATATGTGAAAGCATCAGGGATTCTGAATACAGGGTCTTATCTAAAGGAAGGTATAAGGACCTCAAATACTAGAGCTCAGTTTCAGAAAACGACATTTAGTGAGTTTTGTAGATCTTGATCGTCCTCTTGAACCCCCCCCCCCCTAATTCCCAAATCCGGTTATTTCTTCAGTTTACTAAGGTTGTCTTACGAGACTATTTCCATTACTAATAGATGTTAAGCCTAAAATTCAATTTTATTCATCAGGCCATAAATTACAGGCATATAATTGGACCCAGTCAATTTTG
>JAFIDM010000002.1:62195093-62278217 GCA_023159025.1 Thereuonema tuberculata
GTGTGGTGAATTACTATTTACAATTGGGACCTAACACACTTAAAAAAACAGATTTTTTTTAAATATATGTTTTTTTTTTTCTTGTCCTCAGGTAATCAGCCTGAAGAAGTTTTCTGTTAAAGAAAATGAAATATCGTTGTTGTCATTAAAGAAGACATTTTAGAAGTATTGTATAGCATGATTAAACGAAGAGTATAGTTTTAGGAACTATCACCTATGATTACTTAACTAAAACTGTATTAATTTTAAGCTTATTCAAACTACAATTGCAATATTCATTATTGAAATCAAAACGAATAAAAATTAACAAAAATTTCCTTCATTTCAATTATTGAATTCAAATGATTAAAATGCAAACTAAAAATATTTTTTTTTAATAATAACAATGGATGAGACCAAATTATTTACAAGTGACAGCCATTGTTGTTATTAATAATTCAAATGCGCAGTTTGAATTTTTATACATTAAAAAAAATTCATTGATGCCTGCGCATTGCTGGCACATGAATTTTCTCACTAATGGTTCATTGGTGAGTTTTTCATTGTTTATTTTATCCTTTGAGGCACCACTGTGCTTTCGATATAATATTTTTTTTTTGTTGAATAAAATTACTCAAACATTTAAAAAATTTAAAAAAAAACCCACATATATTTAAAACATTAAAACACAATTAATTCGACAGTATGACCATCTGTCTTTGTCAAGTGTAATACTTACATTAATACTCTCATTTATATACAAATACTAAAAATTACATCCACATATTGAAATTGAGGTTGCGCATTGCGCATAATTCTAGACCAGTCACAATATTGCAATTTTTAACCAATAACAACGGCCAGCATCCCTACGTTGAATTGTAAATCCCTACCTAAAACATCAAAGTATTACATTAATTTACCTATTTTTGTTTTTTATTTTTGTTTATTTTCTTATTTTTTTTATTACCTACAGTATACTGAGCTGATAACCAATTATATTCTTAATAGATACTCCCTCATTATAACAATACTTATTTGTGAGAATGTTTGCTGATTCTATACTTTTTCTCTTAAAATCATTATCCTCATACCCCAAAATTTTTACAGTTTCAAACTCTACCGTATGTTTGTCCTTGCTATATGAGTAGCCGTTGTATATGTAAAATACCCTTTCTTTACAGCATTAATGTGTTCTTCTACTCACGTGATATCTCTCCAATGTAAAGACAATTATTATTAATACATTGAATCCCATATATCACGTTACGTTCTTTTTGATTCTGATTTATCAACTTTAATATAGTTACCACAACGAAAGCAAATAACACTTTATATAAACATTTATAGTTTGCCTATATTCTGGATACTTCCGAGAACTTATTCTGTTGAAAGACGATAGATACATATGCATAAGGCCTGACCTGACATGGCTTATCATTATTATATAACTTACTAGCAAGTCTACATACAATATTCTGTATAAATTTGTAGGGATAATCATTCTCCAATAATAATTGATTAATTGCATCTATTTCTTGCTTAAATAAATCATTAAGTAGAGCATATCTTAAAAGCTCTATTCAACATCATAGAGATTGAATTAATCTTGAATCGCATGCGCATACTAGACCTATAATTAATTAAAATGCCCGCATAGGTAGGTTTTCTATATGCATTAGTAACAATTTTTCCTTTATCAATTACCACACAAGTACCTAGAAAAACAATTCTCTTATTTTCATTTTCTTTTTCAATTTCCATTTGAATGTCACCGTGAATCATGTTAAAAATGTCTTGTATACCCTCATGGATATCCCTATTTACCAATAAAAACAAATCATCAACATACCTTACGAACATTGGAATTTCAACCTGCCCTTCCTTAAGAATATCCATGGCCATGTCCTCGACATAAATCATTACCCATTCTGCGAAAAGAGCAGATGAAGCTAGACCCATAAATAAACCTTTATTTTGTAGATAATATTTGTTATTAAATTGGAAATATAGCATACTAATAACACATTTGATTAAGTCAAGTAGCATGTCCTTTTTAAAGTCATTATTAATATCATAGATATAATTAACCGCTATGCTGATAAGATCATATGACATGATGTGAACAATGCCGATACATCGAGAGAAAATGCACCCATCTCATTATTAATTATTTGTAGATTTCTACATTTAAGAACAAATTCAAAGCAGTTATTGACTGCATATTTCGATCTAATATTAACCTTCTTCATAATATTTGCAATATATCTAGAGATAACCTCTATACAACTATTCTTACAATTAATAATAGGCCTCGCTTTGAAACTGTCATTGATATTTTTTTCTTAATGAAGCTTGGGATGTAATATTAAACCTGGTATTCGTTTTACTTTTTCTATTGAAGCTTTCTTAACCTCCGTAGAAATTGTACCTTTATCATTGGCTTCTGCAATAATTTTTTTGAAAATTTTATTTAAACTAGACTCCGTAGTTTGAATTTCTGGAATACCCTCCGTATTTTCCAAGAAATACTCACCCATTCTATCACAATCTTGATTGTCCATAACTACTATTGTTCCACCCTTATCTGCTGTAGTGATATAGATCCAATGACACTCTCTTAACTGCTGGATCACTTCATGTTCCAAAGGGGAGACGTTGCATTCCAATGTCGTATCTCTTCTTTGTAATATATGTCCTATGATTTTCCTCGTATTATCAATACTCTTCTTTAATGGAATAGTTTCAAAATGTTTTCTATATTCCTAATACTTCGATTAACATATGTCTTTGCTTTAGCAATATTAAATTTAAAACCTTTTCCTAATAGAACTTTTTGCGGCTCCATAAGTTCAAACGAACTTAAATTAATCACTTTATTACTCTTAACCTCGCATGGCCACTTCTTAATGCTTAAAACAGTTAACTTCGTGCAATGAATAGTTTTTTACACTGAAAATTAATATTGGCTTTATAATATGCGTAATCCAGTATCCTTAAATGTGTACTATTATCAAGTTCACTATATAGAAAATCAGCACACTTACGTAGTTCCCTCTTCATATTCTCTGCCTTCTTTTGTAGTGTATTAATCCTATTGGTAAATATTCTTTTTCTTATTTTTATCAATAGATCTTCAATCAGTTCTGGTTGACATGGAACTTTCCATTTTACGGATGTTGGCGTGAGCTGATATTTCCGACACAGTATATTAAATAAAACATCGGCTTTTATGCTGGATCGACAAACCATACGATAGATTTTTAAAATGTAAAAATTTTGGGGTATGAGGATAATGATTTTTAAGAGAAAAAGTACAGAATCAGCAAACATTCTCACAAACAACTATTGTTATAATGAGGGAGTATCTATTAAGAATATAATTGGTTATAAGCTCATTGTACAGTAGATAATAAAAAAAAAATAAGAAAGTAAACAAAAATAGGTAAATTAATGGTTTTAATTTCCAATTAATTTAATACTTTGATGTTTTATGTAGGGATTTACAATTCGACGTAGGGATGCTGGCCGTTGTTATTGGTTAAAAATTGTAATATTATGATTGGTCTAGAATTATGCGCAATGCGCAGCCTCAATTTCAATATGTGGATGTATTAATAATTTTTAGTATTTGAATATAAATGAGGGTATTAATGTACAGTACGTTTCGATATCCGAGAACCACGACAACACAGACGATTCTACCCCACAAAGGGCAGATGAACAGAAAAAAGCAAATGGGTAGATAAATCAGAATATTTAGCAGAATATTATGAAACAGAAGAAATTAAAATAAACATTGAATCGGTAAAAAAATGACACCATCTTATTAATAAATGTGTAAAAAGTACAGAATTAGAACTATTCGTTGATTCTATTAATAAATGCAAAACTTTACCATTAGGGTTTAGAAATAAAAGGGCTCCCCTATATCAGGATATTTATGATAATTCCTATGGAAGTTCTTTACTTTTCCAGTGCAGAACGGGATCATTGGCGCTAAATAAAAGAACAGAAAAATGGGCTGAAAAGGGGCCAATATGTTTAAATTGCGATAAAAATGAAGAGGAATCTCTAAAACATTTCATCTTAAGATGTCCATGCTTCGGAAAAGAGAGAACCGAACTCTTACAAAATATTAACATAAACCCAAATAACTGGGAAGAGGATGAATTACTGGATCACATATTAGGATTCAAGGGAAAATTGGATCTGAATAAAATTAAAAACTTCTTAAAACTTGTTTGGATTAAGAGAGAAACACTAATAAATCCTTAGGGAATCCTGTCTGAACAGGAAGTGCGTTTTAAAGCATATCCCTATAAACATACAAATATACATATATACATACTAAACGAAAACGGACTGTAATTATTACACTTGACAAAAACAGATGGTCATACTGTCGAAATTAATTGTGTTTTAATGTTTTAAATATATATTTTTAAATTTTTTTTTAAATATGTGAGTAATTTTATTCAAACAGCTTTAACCACTCGTAAAAAACTATTACGATCAAACTAAAAATAATTGTAAAAAAAATAAAAATAATTAAACAGTTATTTGTTTTTAAAGCATACAGGTGTCAAGTTGCTGAGTATCATTTTTCACAGTTTCAACATCTATTTTAAGTGTTTCTCAAAAACAGATGCAAATGGCTATATTAAGTTTTATTTTCTTCAAATATTAGAGAAGCAATTAATTTTAAATTACACTATGAATTTTCTGTCTTCTTGGTACGTCAAATATATTGTCCTGTTGTCATTCATTGCGCTTGAATTGCTGATGGGGGGTCTTTAATGTCTAAATCTCAAGTGTCACGAGCACAAGAGGTAAGAAGATGAAAAAAAAAAAAATGGAAACCTATAAGGGATAAAGACAGGATAAAAACTGTAAATACAGGAAATATGATGCGCTTCACACTCATAGCAGACGTAGAAACTCATCCGTATGTAATTGTATCATTCATCCTTATTCAGTTTAACTCCTTAAAAAAAAAAATATTTGTCCGTAATCTTTATTTTAAATTCCATTTGAACAGCATTTCTTCGGCTTTGGCCTGCGATGAACTGAAAGTAGAAGCCATACTCAGGATCCATGTTTTGTTTTAGTATGATATAAACAATTTAATTGAAATCACTATACAGTAGAACCTCATTATAACGGACTAATAGGGGCTGAAGGTTGTCCGTTTTAATGAAAGTCCGGTTTATAACAAATAATGGACCACTTGTGATCGCCCCTATCGACGTCACGTATGACGTGTAAGCACATGCGGCGAGATCATGTGGGATAAACAAACATATAACTTAGTGTGAATTACTCAAAAAATCGTCGATTTTTGATATTTCAAGACGGAATGGTTCAGTACTGTGCAGTTCCTTCTTGTAATTCTGTAAAAACACTTGGAATATCCTTCTTTAATATAATATTTCCTGTATATCGACACGAGTTAAAACAGAACACATGGCTTTGTTTATCCCACGAGCCAAGAAGTAGCCTGGTGGGATATTTTGGAACTACGAAGCCCCGCCTACGAAGCCCCCACACCAATGAAAGTACAATAGTTAGCTATAAAAAGTGTTTATTATATAAATAATAAAAAAACAGCCTTCAACATAGTAGGTTGAATTGAAAAAGATGTGTACGTATACACTGCATTAATCTTTAGAACAAGAAGGTCCTGGTTCATGTTGATTGCTTACATTCAGTTAAAGTTAAAGTTTCTCCCTTCGATAGGCCATGGCTGGCCTGTGGGATCGCGGGAGGTCAGGCTCCCGCAGCTCGACCAACGGGACGAAGTTGGGGCCGGGGGGTCAGCCCGACGCCCGCCCGCCTTTAACTCCCGGGAAAGAAACCCGGTACCCATTCTACAGAGGGCTGGGTAGACCCTAGGACCAGTTA
This sequence comes from Thereuonema tuberculata, assembly GCA_023159025.1. Taxonomy (NCBI): domain Eukaryota; kingdom Metazoa; phylum Arthropoda; class Chilopoda; order Scutigeromorpha; family Scutigeridae; genus Thereuonema; species Thereuonema tuberculata. The sequence goes on from JAFIDM010000002.1 coordinate 62,200,977, forward strand.
GGAGGAGAATGGAGCGTGGAAAAATTCCCGCCTCCGCCGAGGCCGGGAATCGAACCCGCGACCTCCAACCCGCAGCCAAGCGCGCTGACCACTCGGCTACCGGGCCCACTGCTTACATTCATTGGTTTGAAAAAATAATTTAATTTCTGCTGGGTTTGTTCGATCGATATTTAATCGCTTGCTTGGAAATGTAAAACTCATCAGATAAAAATCAGTATCCTTTATTATTATTACAATTTTTTTAAAACTGTCCGTTATAAGCGGCGTCCGTTATAATAGGGTCCGTTATAATGAGGTTCTACTGTATAATTTAAACATTTACTTTGTCCAGTTCGTTAATTAATGTGTTCTAGATCTTTTTTTCTTATTTCACCTTTCAACAATTGAAAATTCAAAAAAAAAATCATCACAATATATACGAATATATTTAAATCATTTTATTAACATAAAAATATCTTTCAATGTATGTACATTAATAAACTTATTACTTCTCTTTAGAGATTCAATAATTAACAGAATTCTTTAAGAATAAAAGATAAAATTTAAAACTTTTTTTAATACTTCTTTTGAACTATGCACATTTCAATATCAATTATGTATTGTTATTAAATGTACATTAATGCCCATGTGCACCAAACTTCAGTTAACTTTGATGACTGCAGTTTGGACGGAGATAAAATAAATGGGGAGGGGGGGTGCTGCTCCAGAAAAATTATAGCCTTTGTTTTAAAATTGTGGGAAAGGAAACAAACATGTATAAAAAAACAATGATGAAGTTTCTGAATAAATTTTCTTTTTATACATGTTTGGTTCCTTTCACACAATTTTAAAACAAAGGCTAAAATTTTTCTGGAGCAGCACCCCCCCCCCACTAATTTTAGCTCCGTCGAAACTGCAGTCATCAAAGTTAACTGAAGTTTGGTGCACATGGGCATAAGTCTTTTTTCATTGTATTCTGTGAATACGATAATAATTATTTGTCAGTGAATCAAATTCACTAAAAATGGCACAAACAAAGCAGAGCTTTTTTTTTATATTTAAACATATTAAACATATTATTTAAACATATTTAAACATATGCTAATTATGAATTCTAGTTTGGAATTGTAATATAAAAAACTTAATGGCGCTTAGTGAAATATGCTTCTATAAAAAAGAAAATTTGACTGATATGAAATGAATTTAAAACATACTAACACATATAATTTCATTGTTTATTAATATTAAAGAAAATCGCTAAAATTTTGTAACGTTTGTAAATATAGCCTTTAAACTAAAGGAAAAATTAGAAAAGTAAAAAGTAAGACAAATTCTTGTTTTACAAGATGTCCCATTAGGTATCCTGGCTGTACGAACATGTATGTTCGTATGTTGGACGTAGATTTCCAAAACATCTTGACGGGCTTGTTAACTCTTTAATAATGGACAGATATTACTTTCGTAAACTAGCATATAGTCCGACCACGATAATGTGACGATTCGATGTCAGCACTAGCCTCTCTCAGAGGTTCCGAAGAATATTACGTTACAGCTACAATACCAAACAAAACAAAAATTTAGTTTTAATTTTAGTCCTCCATTTTCCAATTCCTTTCGGAAATAATATTCAATCTGTAAAATAATTTTTCGAGCACTGCTCTGTAAATTACTACAGGGCGACATTTTGATGGAAATTAATAGAGAACTGTGCTTTGAGGAACGCTTGTTTGTGATTGGCTGAAAAACATACGTCATAATCACGTGGGGTTCCTTCCGATCGTCATGTTATCGTGGTCGGACTATAACATGAATGTCTGTAGGTTTTAGTTATTGGCAGATTTGTAAGAATTTTTTTGCATTTTTAATATATTTCGACTAACAGTAAGCTGAGATATGTTGATAAACAAGGCAATGCTAAGTAATCAGAGCACTTCTACCAAAAAAAAAAAAAACCGACTTTTACTTCTACTTAATTATTTACGACTTTTCAGTAAAGTTTCGACTGGGTTGCTTTTCAATGTTGGGAATTGAAAGTTCGAGTTCATTTATGCTCTGTTTATTGATTATTTATTTTCACTATGTCCTTAAAACGTTGAAATATTATAATTAACTTTGTAATAACTATGCATTTTAGAATTGAAAGTATAAAGTTCCATTTTTTCTCTTGAACAAATTAAATGTTTATCAATTCATAAGTTTAGTATTTTTTTTATATATTCAATTAACAACGATTCTTGTGAAGCCAATTAATATTATTTTAGGGACTTTAAAATAAATGATTCAAAGTAATTAATTGTGATTATAAAATCGGCAGCAATTGTGTAGCAATTTGTAAAATAACTATTCCGCAGCATACTTATTCTACTGATGATTCAAGGATCAAATAAGGTACGTTGTGGACCAAAATTAAATAAATCAAAAATTTGCTATTGGCGAAGTACAATCAATTCTTCAAACAGTAAAGTTTTACTAATAATAATCAATTCATCCATTTTTCTTTAAGAGTTTAAATTTTTTTAGGCAGGGGTTTACGTTTATATTAAAATCTCCCCTGTTTTCAGAGATGAGTTATAAAATGAAATTTGTATTCACGGCAGATCATATCTGACAGACAGCACGAAACTGATCGACCGCTAGGTGGCCATGGCGTTCGCAGCCGTTTCTGTGGGCTCTCGAATTTTCTTTGATTTAAGAAAGCTGTGACCTACTGGAGATAGATTCCTGTGTCTCCTTTGGAGTTAAGGCTCCCTAGATTCAATTGAGAAGGTTTAGTGCTCTTATTTTTGTTTTTTCATTGAGATTTTTGATTCATTTGATCTGTTGGTGAGAGGAGGGCGCACGCGGACGCGGCGCCAGCTAGTGGCAGCGTTGGGAATTACTGTCCCTGTAGCTTATCATGTCGTCTGCTTCATATGATTTCACTTGCTCTTTTGGGGAGGTAGATGAGTTTAAATGCAGGGTTGAGGAACAGATGAAAATTAAGAGAAGTATGATTGAAGAGAAAATTAAAAAAAATTATAATTCTTGGTTACAAGAAAATATAAACGAGAGTCTAATAACAAAGGATGAGAAAAAGAAAGAAATTAGACTTCAAATTACTGAGGAAATAAAATTTGAAGTGGAGAAGTTTGTTCGAGAACAAATTTCAGCTGAGACAGATTTAATTGATGAACACAGGAAAAAAAGTATTCAATTGGCAAGGGAATTGGATAATGATGTTTTTGAAGATGTTATTGAAATGGAAGATACTGAGAGTTTATCTCAGAAACAAGGCCAAAAAAGAAGAAGATCTTCTTCCCCCGTTTTTCTTCCTTTAAGGAAAGAATCCGTCTCTTGTTCTCTCGATATTACAAATAAGTTTTTTGAAGCTATTTCAATCATACGTCGTGCAACCACTAAAGAGGAGAAAAGTAAGATCTTCCTCACTAAATCTGATCAGAAGGATGTTATGAATTCCCTTTTAGATCTTTCTCAAATCTTTACCTCCTTGTTACTTCAAAATAAAGAGTTGGAAATTGGGAAAAAAAATCTTGAGTTGAGACATCTCAATTGGTTTAAGGAAAATTTCCAAACAAAGGAAGTAAGGAATGATGTAAATCTGCAAAGTACATCTTATGCATCTGTAGTAAAGAAAGGTAATGGATCGGTTATTGAAATTAATAAGGAAAGAAGAAACAGTAATGTTGGAAAAAAGGATAAAAAAATAGAGACAGAATTTAGTGTTAAAGTCTCTCTAAAAGAAAATGGAGAGCAGAGTACATCTAAAGAGCAATTAAATGATATTCTGACCAAAAATTTAAAAGTAAAAGCAATTGATGGGGGACTAAAATCAAAGGTGATTACAACTAAAGGGGACGTAATACTTAAATGTTTTAATAAAAATCAGAAAAGTAAGTTGGAAGAACAATTGCGAAAAATTGATGAGCTCCAAATCACTTCGGTTAAGAATAGGAATCCTACTGTTAAATTAACAGGGATTCCCCTTTCCTATGAAAAGGAAGAGATATTGAACATTATTTCTGAAAGTAATGCTGAATTACGTGAAAATATTACCAAGAATGTTTTGGCTAATGGGATTAGGATACTCACTGGCAGATTATGCAGGGATCCTTCTAAGAAAAATTGGCTTTTATCCGTAACACCAGAAATTTTTTTTTTTTTTAAGAAAAGGGGACACATTCTTTTTGAATATTTGTGTATCCCCTTTGAAGAAGATATTTCTATACTGAGATGTTTTAACTGTAACAGGTATGGACACAAGGCTATGTTGTGTAAAAATTCAGTTTCATGTATTAAATGCGGAGGCGAACACAATTATAAAAATTGTGATTCTGAAGTATTGCGTTGTTCAAATTGTACGAATGCAGGGATTGTAGAGAATAAGCATCGTGCCGACAGCAAAATATGTCCATGTTTTAAAAGAAATTTACTTGCCACCAGGAGACTCATTGTATATCAATGACCAGAATTGGACAATTTAATATGGGTAAAGGGTGGCAAGCGTGGTCAGAGCTACAAATAATACATGAACATTATGATATTATCTGTGCCCAAGAACCATATCTTTTGCCGGACAAAGTTGTTCCCTCTCCCAGTAGCCAATATTCTAGTATATTTTGTAACTCAGAGGCTGGCAGGGTTCGATCATGTATTTTTGTGAATAACATTAAAATTAAACCCCTTGTTTTATCGCAATTTCTCTCTCGAGACATTGTCGTTATTAAAGTGAGCATTAAAAATTTAAATTTTGCTGTTGTTAGTATTTATGCTCACAAAGATGAAGATTTAGTCAAATCTTTAAGTATTCTTGAGGATATATTCCAGCTTGGTTACAAAGTTATAATAGCGGGTGATTTTAATGCCCGCAATTTTCTTTGGGGCGATAAAATGAATGATGTTAGGGGCATTGAATTAGCTGATTGGATTGTAGGAAACAATATTTCTCTTGGTAACGATAGTGAATCAATTTCAACATTCCATTCACTTAATGGAAGTAGTTGGATTGATTTGACCTTATCAAAAGGGCTTACCATCTCAGATTGGAGGGTGTTAGAGGATGATATGTGCAGCGATCATAGGTTTATCTGTTTTGGACTGGATTTGGTACTAGGTTTACCGAGGAAATCCTATTGCTTAAAGAAAGCCAATTGGTGTGCCATTGTTAAGTTTTTAAGTGACAATGTGAGTAGTCTTGAGCAGATTATTGAGACTGATGATTGTGAAAATGCTGCTAAGAGTTTTCAGGATTTATGCAAGACAGCTTGTGATACTTATATTCCTTGTAGGAAGTCTGTTTTTAAGAAAACTGAAGGGCCCCGTTGGTGGACCTCTGATTTAAGGGAATTAAGGGCCAAGACCAGGGCATGGTGGAAAAAATATGTAAGATGCAAGGATCCAATTGAGAAAAAGGCTATTGAGGTTAGATGGAGGGAGGCTAGAGCAGGTTATCGGAGGTCTTTGAGGCAAGCTAAATGGGCGTCTTGGAAAGGTTTCTGTGAAAAGGAAGCCACATTGCATCCTTATGGTCTTCCTTTTAAAATTTTAGGAAATAAATTGAAAAGACCAATCGAATCCAAAACTGTAAGAACAAAAGATAATATTTGGACCACCTCAGATCTAGAAACTTCAGACGCCCTACTGGATGAGTATTTTCCAGATGACTTGTCTTTGAATAATGATATTATTTCTGATATTATTGAAAAGGATATTAATGATTTAGAAGCAGATGACTTTTATATTTCAAAATTTGAATTAAATGATATAATTAATAATATAAATTTAGAATCCTCTGCTGGGCCTGACTTGGTTCCTGCTAGGGTTCTTCCCTCCATCTTTCAAGCGCTAAGCGATATTTGGGTCCAGCTCATTAATAAATGTTTAGATGGTGGAGTTTTCCCCAAAGTTTGGAAAAGAGCCAAGGTGATTCTCTTACCTAAAGAAGATGGCCGATTTAGACCAATTAGTATATTGCCGGTCATTGGTAAGGTCATGGATAAGTTTTTAAATAATAGGATTTATCACTATTTAGAATCTAATAACCTTTTTTCTTCTAAACAATTTGGTTTTAGAAGGAATCATAGCACTCTTATGGCAAACCGTTCTCTAATCCTTTTTGTTCGCAATCACCAAGCACTGGGGGAACATGCAACTGCTATTTCTATTGATATTGAGAATGCTTTTAACAATGCATGTCATTCTCAGATATTGCATGTATTAAAACGTAAAAGGTGTCCGAGAAATCTGCTTGTTTTAATTTCCTCTTTTTTAAGAGATAGATCAATACAATTAAATGATTCTTTTAAATCTATAACTAAGGGTTGCCCCCAAGGGAGTAACCTTGGACCGACCCTTTGGCTAATGGTGATGGAGGATCTTTTTGAGCGGTTTCATGATTGGAAAAGATCCTTGGATATTGAGGGTGCTATTGATATCCAGGCTTATGCCGATGATACGGTGGTTCTGATTGCGGCTTCTTCAATTAATAAGATTGAAAAGTTATGGGAATCATTTTGGCAGGTACTACACAAATGGGCAAATGTTAATAAATTGACTATTAATACGAAGAAAACTGCTGCTATTTTTTTTCCAGGGAAAAAATGTTTAAAGAAGCCCGTTTTGAAATTAAATAATAATCAGAAAATTAAAATAAAAGATAACTTGAAAATTTTGGGTCTTACTTTTAACAATAAGATAACCTGGACTGATCATTTTATTAATATTAAAAAGAAGGTAGCAGTAAATGCTCATAGGCTTATTTCGGTTGCCCCCAAAAAAGGGGGTATGTCCTCAAAGATTAGGAAAATGATATTCGAATCATTGATTAAGCCAAAACTGTTGTATGGGGCTGAAGTTTGGGGTGGCTCCATCAAGAATATTAAAATTAAAAGAGCAATGGACTCAATTGTAAGACCATTCTTAATCGCTATAGCTCGAACGTACAGAACAGTCTCTACGGAGGCTTTATATGTTCTGTGCGGTATTGTCCCAATGTGGATCCAGGCAAAATGCATATTTCAGCATTATGAGAGAATTTTAAATCAAGAATATGTCCAAAAAGTACCCCCACAATTAAGGGTTCATCCTAGTGTGAAGCAGCCATTTGAGATTAATAAGTGGGAGGAAAATTTTGAATTATTCAATTTTAGAATTTTTACTGATGGATCCAAAATGGATAATCATGTAGGCTTCTCTGTCATTATTAAGGATGCTTCGGGCTCTATTCTTGATATTAGTAGAGAACGCCTCCCAGATGAGGCTTCCGTTTTCCAAGCGGAACTGGGGGCTATTTCCCATGCTATATCTTTATGCCATGCTCTCTGGAGTGGGTGCAATGTCAGGGTTGCCATTGTATCGGATTCCAGAGCCGCTCTTCTTTCCGTTGCTAACTGTTCTTACATGAACAGCACGGCTAGAGATACTTATGTTTCTACTTTAAATTTTATTTCTAATGAAAGGATTATTAAATTTTTTTGGGTTAGAGCCCATGTTGGCATTATTGGTAATGAAGAAGCTGACAGAGAAGCCAAAAATGCCACTTGTTTAAATGATATCACTTATCCCTGTCCTTGGCCCAGAAGTATTTCCCATGAAATTAAAAAACAGGATCAGTTGGCCAATTGGCAAAACCAATGGAGCCAATCAATTAAGGGGCGACCACTATATAAATATATAAAGAATGTTAAAACCAACTGTCTTTTCGACGATTTTGTTGTTAACCAATTTTTAACAGGCCACGGAAATTTTACTAGTTATCTTTTTAGATTTGGAAAGAAAGATGATCCAATGTGTGGCCGTTGTGCTCTTGGAGAAAATGAGGATCCTGATCATGTCCTTTGGAGATGTTTGGATCCACGTAGATTAAAAAAAAGAGAAGATTTCTTAAACTCGTTAAAGGATAAAGGAATTTTGGTAAATGAAGATATTTTTGTAAAAATGCCTGAAAAATTATTTCGATATATAAGGAATATTGAATCCATAGAGCATGATCGTTAACTTTGGTTCATTAAGATTTTATTGTAAATAACTCATATTTTTAATTTTATTAAATTTTTATCGGCTTTTTCCTCAAATTTTGTATTATATGTAATTGGATTTTTTTTTTCCTTTTTCTGCATTTATTTTCTTCTTTTTAGAAGAACTTCTAATATTGTACAGATACAACATTTATATTTTGGGGGTTGGCCTACATTTTTACTATTACTTCTGTCGTTCGGTAGTGGCCACCGAACGTGAAGACTTCTTTTCTGTGTAATTAGGGACATTTTTATTTATCTTTTTTTTTTTTATTTTAATTTGATCGTTTTTATTTTTGTTCTCTTTTATGTTTCTGGCAAGTGTGGGTCAATGGGAAGGGTGGGGTCCGAACTGTACCCGGCCCCTTGGATAGGGCCTTTGGCGGTCCCTGGGGCAGTTCGGGGTGGATCCCTTCCGACCGCTTCATACCTTCACAAGTCATTGTTTTAAATTTTTTTTTTTTTTTGTTGATGTTTTGTGTTCGTTTATCTTTGTTGTTTTGTTAAGAAATCCTAAAACCTGCATTGTTGGTACAGGATTTCTTTGTCTGTTTATTTCTATATTTATATATGTGTGTATTTGACTAAAGACAGCACGAAACTCTGTCTTGACCAAAATCAAATAACATTCCTAATCATACACAAATAATATTTCTAATTATTTTGATGCCATGTATGCATTGTGTTTCCTACTACTAGTAAAAGATTGTGTCAAGATGTTTTAAGTAGATTTCAAAACTTCAATACTGATATATATTAAAAAAATAAGGAAACCTCTTTAAAAGTACGTAGACAATGGGCTAAAAGCGTAGAAGTTCAAAACTTGTCGTTCTTATTATAGATCTGAAAATCCTTGAAAAATACGTTTAACTCTTGAAACTTTAAATATACTTAGTAAATATCATGAGGGTGCCCTATCCCAAATATTCCGTAATGAAGTCAGTGGTCAATGTTGGACTGCAACTGGTCTGGTCTAACTTCGCGAAATTCGTAGATATCTTTGCCAAACTGCTGGTTAAACCTAATAATGTCTTCAAAACTTCGCTCTTAGTTTCATGTCAATTAGTAGTCATACTTCAGGTAGCATAATATCTTTAAGCCCATTATGGACTGCGTTTTGGTCTTTAATTATCCAGAGGAAGATCCCATTTCTCTTTACATCTCAGTGTCAGCTCAATGTCTACTTCATCACTATTAAAATGTCAATGTTCTTCTTCGCGTTCACTTGGTTTACAATCATAAATGTGTAGATGTTAAGTCATAACTGCCCTTATGGCCAGAGAAGCCATTTGATGCAAATGGCTTCTGTTTCACGTGCTCAATTGTATAGAGATCACTATTGTCAAAACCTGGATTTTCAGTTCCTCTCGCAGCCTTTGAAGATTTGACGTTGAGTTTTACGCCTTCCGTTTTGAAATTCCTCCACTTCTCCTTCAGAGTGGCATCAGAAGGACCCCAGTCAGAAGTCGGATGGCAGGCGTTGCGGATTTTCTGTAAGAAATTAAAAATACTTTAAGCAATGAAACACAAAGAGAGTTAAAAGAAATGTCCTTCGTATTTCGGAGAAAAAAAGATTATGATTGAATAATTTAACAAATTAGAAATGACCGATAACTATCTTTAAATCAACACTGAATACAGGGTTAAGAGCTCTCAGTTAACTATATAAAAATTCTTTATAATTTTTAATTTAATTTAACTGAAGAATTGAAATACCAGGTCTTTTGAAGATACAATGTTTTGAAGCTTTGACAAATTAGAAGAAGATTATAATGCTTGTAGTAGAACATACTGTATATTTCATAGGCATTTTTCTTTATAATTTTCAATTATTTACATTTAATTAAAAAAGGCTGTATAAGAAAAATTACAAAAAAATTATCGGTCTAGAAAATAATCTGAAGCTGATTATTACTAGTGTGTGTGTGTGTGTGTGTATGTGTCGGTTGTGAATCTTGAACGATAGCTTAAAAAGACAATACACCAAGTAACATCAAACTTCAAATTTAGGAGTTTAGACATATTAATACTATTAACTCAAATTCAGATGAGGCATTGGGTTTTGTAGACCTATTTTTATGAATGGTCTTTGTATAAGTACTGAAAAATCAGAAGTGATCAACATCATTCGTTATACGAGTCTAGAGTGATTGATCATATTTGTTAGATTTTGTACTTGTAATGTTGTTAGTTGGATCACTTTATAAGGGCTTTGTATGGAAGGAAGGAAAACTAAAAAAAATGCCTTCAAAGACTGAGCATTGCCAAGAACAGATCAGTGTTGATAATGCCAATCTTCTCGAAGTTGAAAATCATCGTGCATCTTTCACTTGCCACAGGAATACAGGCGATTTCGCTCGGTTTTGTAAGAGCGTGTAGACCCGGCTTTAAATAAGCATCAAAATGCTGCGCTCTTCATTAATTCAGAGAATAATGCCTTCATCAGCTTAAAATTTTATATTCAAGTATTTACTCATAAAATCTCATGTTTTGAGATTATATTTTGAAACTTCTATGACTATGTTTAAAGGAATATTTTATTTAAGGGCCTGACTAATGTGTCCTAAATAGCTTAACACTACTTAAATGTATTGATGTAAATTAAATCTCATCACTATAGTTTGACCTACTTAGATCCACAGAGTAAATCTTAAAAAGATTATGGCTAATTGTGCGTATGTGATTAGATCTTAATAACTCTACACTAATGTTAAAGGCTTTGTTTGTCTTTGTTTGTAGTTATTACTACAAAATATTGTGTTCCGAAACTTCTGGAATTAACTTCAGTATAACCAGTTAAATAAAGTGTGCGAAATATTGCATTTCTTTTTTTAATTGTTTATAAGGGTTTATTATATAATAACTTTGATTACATTTTGTGGAAAGAAAATATTTTTTTTTTTGGATAATCTTTGATATTTTTACCTCAATTATTCCATCTCCCGATTGTCTGCAAATGACTACAAGCGCCCACAATGGAACAATTCCCATGCAAACTAAAGACATCAACCATCCAACGGCGTTGGCCCATTCTGGAAAATCCCTTCCATCGTTGTATTTGAGAGGTTTGAAGGTAACCAAGGAGTAGATAAAGATGAACTGTAAATAATAAGGATAGTTAGAATCATTTGAATTTATATTATTTATTTATTCACTCTCAAATCAGCTTCTATCAAATAATTGTTGGGAGCATAAGTTAATCAAATATTTTTAGTTTTTACAGTATTTTCAGTTATGACAGCTGTTTATAGTATTAAGCTGTTCGTTCTAAATATGTCGTAATGAAAGCAATCGGTACAAGATATTTTGAGAAACATGCATATTTTGAGAAAAGAGCTTGTTAGAAATGTGCCTGTTTTTCAGCTAAGTTAAATTTTCCATTAAAATTAAAATGAAATAATCAGTTTGAATAATGAAATCCATATAGAGAAAATGAAGTTCGTATAGATTATAATGTCTACCATACGACGTATGGCATGAAATATTACATATAGTGACATTTGCTCCATTAGCAATTATTTTAAATTAATTACTATTATTTATTTAAAATAAATGCTAAATTATTTTTTTAAACAGAAATATCTTAATCATAAAAATATTCTATTTCTCTATTTTCTTAAAAATTCATTTCAGTATAATGTTAAATAATTCAAAACAAAAACAGCGAATGCAAAGAAATAATTTAAATTACTACAGGATATTGAATGTGCTTTATTTGCTTCATAATTATAAACCTCTGTTATTTTAAGTGTTAAATCCTTTAAAAAGATCAATAACTATAATACTTACTCCTAAAACAAGTGGACTTGTAATGAACCACGTGACTCTCCAGTACCATCCGGGTCTTCTTCCAGTCATAAATTCAATGTCATCACATACACGATTAACTCCTAATCAAATATAAATGCCAATTACATTTAAAATTTTACGTTTAGCTCAGCAGAGCCGTAGAGAGTATATTTATAGTAGAATGCGGACTAAAACCTAATGGTTCGCTATCCTCCTAAAAATACTTCTTAATTTGGGAAAACCAAGAAATTCTCATCAAAAGAGACTTAACTACATTTTGAGTTTTGATCGAAATCTTATTAAACTGTTCATATTTTCATCTTCAAAATAAGGATAAGTTATAGATAAAATTGTATTTTCATGATGAAAGATGTTTTTCAACGGGTTTTAATACGAGAAAGGCTTCCCGACTATAATAAGTTTTTTGTTTTTTTTTGAGATTTATACAATTTTGTTTGTATAATTCATGAAATTATTATTCTTAAACTCACCATAAATCCAGCTGAAAGCTACGCTCTCGCAAATTGCCAAAAACGTGAGAGTGTAATCTCCGGAATAACTGTCCATCAGCTGGACCACATACTGACCTCCCTAAAAATCAAATAAAAATCAATATCAGTTTGGTCTTGGAAAATTACATCAGAAAACTGGCCACAAACCAGAATTACTTTAATGACTGTCTCAAAATATACTGATCTTCAGTTCATCTTTTAATATCTCATATATTCTAACTCTTGGTCAGAAAGACTTCTAAATTCTGTTCTTATCCAAAAATTGTATTTAAGGTAAATAATTAACCAATATTTTCTAATATCTGAACCTATATAGAAGATCATTCTATGTCATACTGATCCAGAAATGTTGAAAACGTGGATTAAATTTCAGATTTTAACAAGGTATACTTACAGATTTAAAAAGAAACTACAAAAAATCATTTTATTTCCCAAGGTTTTTAGATCCACAATTGTAGCACTTTGAAGGTAAACTTGTCAAACTTTTCAATTTTTGATTTATAGAAATACTTATCATTCTGATCTGAATTAGCAGAGAAATGTCATTCAAACATGATTCAACTGTTCTTCTATGGTATTTTCGTGTAATATTGATCAATTGATCTTATTTCGGAACTGAAATTTCACCATGAATGGTTCAAAGACACGAATCTTTTGATTTTCATGCAGAAAATGTTGATACGACAATGCTAAAGAAATTCGTCAGAAGAAATTCGTGCTAATGCCTTAGAAGACACCCAGAAAACAACGACAAAATTTTTATATGTAAGTAGGAAATATCTATTTTGTGAGATAGAAAGTTGTATCATTCAGCAGTTAAAGTAACGTTTTTTCAGCAACTAATGATGATTAACAAATGATAATAAATGATAATAAATAGGTTTAATTCTATTTTAATGAGATGACTCTTATTATATTTACCAACGTGACACAAGGCAATCCCAAAAGAAACAAGAAAGCACAGAATATTAAGCACAGAGTGGTCTTGTATTTTCTGAGAGAAGTAAATTCGTCCGCCATACTTGTCAACATACTTTCTACAAGAGCAAACTGTAAATAAACAAAGAATTAAATAAATACAAATGTTGAATTATACAAATTGATGTAAGAATGATCATAAATTGAAATATTTATATTATCAATGTATTCTTTGTAACTGTTCGATTAGCTTGAAGTGTACTCATCTTAACAAACTAATTTATAAATAACTTAAAGTAGATATTCAGTTTAACAATTATTTAAATTAAGATTTATCTTCGAAACTAAATATGACGTGTTCACTTGTTAGTTTGGCCTAAATTTTAAATATTATTGCCAAATTCTCTTACAAATATAGTTTCTTCATAATAAGTTACAATCTCTTATACAGTTTTCCAGATCTGTCTGTGTCTAACGCACTCCTCTGTGTTTGGAAAATAATTTTAATTTCCTGTAAAAATAGAAATAATATCTACAATGAAACGTCTGCTACAGGAATTGAACCTGACGTCTTATCTTTTAGGCCATCGGGACTATATTCAAATTACTGTTGTTAAATATTTCTATCACTCTCTCTCTCTCTCTCTGTGATGCAATGAGAAAAGAGCCGAGAAATAAAATAACTCATTAATTTTAGCCTACTAGATTAAAATTTAAATTTCAATATTATTTTTTTTAGCCTCCTGCCAACTCAGGCCAGACGAGCATTAGATGCAGAAGCTCGCCCTCAGCCACGAACTGAAGATATTTCTCGACATGAATGAAGAAATTGCAAATGATGGGCAAACACTGTACTCTTATCTCTACTAAAAGCCGTTACATTTTCTCCCGTCATTGTTGATGGGGGTGTATACGCTACTTAGATATAACAATTGAACATATCGTTGACTCATTTGGATGGGACAACATAAAATAAACTTAATTGAGAAAAAGAATATATTCTGTTCGAATTTTCTACCAAGAAATAAAGTTTTCTTTTACCTCACTGTCCAGTCCTAAAATAAACAACATAACGAAGAATAGAACAGTCCATAGCTGTGGTACGGGAAGATGAGTCAATGCCTCTGGATAAGCTACGAATGCCAAACCCGAACCTAAGAAAAGACAAAAATGTTAAATTTACTTAATTTAATTTACTTAAATTAACATACGAAAAAATGTACTTATTAGGATTATTACTTAATAATAATAGATTTTGAGAACTTTAAAGTGAGTTTCAATGGTCCTGAAACTTAATTCATACCCAAGATAAGTTAACTGGAATTAAACATTGAAGTTATAATACATTGAAATTAATACATTGTATTGTTCTTTTCAAGTGACGTCACTTGAGAAGCTATTTCCATATAATTTTAATTAATATGTGAAAGTTAAATATAATAGGCACTAGACTAATATTTCAGGCATGTCCTGCATTTATTATTTGACATTCGTAAATTTCATAAGAGTTAACCAATATTCTTACTTCTTCAAATTACATAGGAAAACATGAATGAATGACATTTGAAAATTTTTCAAATCTTTTCATTTTTTTTTCAAATTTAATTTTAGAATCGTCGGAATCTCAGTGGAGTCTCCAAAGCAAAATAAATAATAAAAAAACTCACTAACAAAATATTAGTGAGGAAATTCATGTGACAGCAATCCGCCCGATTGAAAATTAAATCTGTGCATTTAACTATTCATAAATATCAATGGTTGAGACCAATTGATGTTTATGTTACTCAGTGACATCCTACAGCAGCTGTTTCACGCTCTTTGGCTGTTTACTCCTAGCTGATGATCGCCAATTAAGCGAGAAACAGCTATTCTAGGATGTCACTTGGTCTCACCCGCTGATGTTTATTGTAATTTTATAATATTTCTTATATAATCTGAAGGAAAATAAGAGCGTTTGCTAACTTACGAAAACTTATGATATCAGCATGTAGATCATCTAATATTTAACGTATAATATGCCTAGAATATTTTCTATGTAGTGCTTATTATATTTAAGAATATGAATCAAGTTTTCAGACATATCTGAAACTTAGTTTTTAAACGCCGTCTGTGCTAACTTTGATAAAAATATAAAAAAAATTAGGCATATCTGTCAATATATTGGAATTCCACGATGAAAAAATGTAAAGAAAAAGAAATCGACTGTTAGAAAAATATTTATGTGTCTCTTGACAGAAATCATTCCTTATTAAACTACATCATTTCTAAATTGTTACAAAACTTCTAAGAATATCCATTTCATCATAAAAATAGATGAGCCATAGTGCATTCAGCTGTTTCCAAAACTGTAAATTTTCCATATAAAAATTAAACGAAATTAAAAAAAAAAATGCCTTTGAAAGTAAGTGATTGTTTTTGAAATGAATAGATCTTTGATATTTATTCTCTTTTAATGTTGCAATTGCAATACAACGATATTACTCTTGAATTAAAGAGATAATATAATTGTATTACAAAAATTATAATTAATAAATAATCCCAGAAACATCTAATACGATAAATAAACATTTGTATCACACATTGCAAACAAAACAAGTAAATTATGATAATTTCTATAGAAAGTGACTAAAGTTAGAACCTATAGGTATTCCACACGAAATTAATACCAGTCATCCTGGTTATCAAGAGGAGAGACAATTTGAAGGTATAGAAAGAAAAATAATCACTAAGAATTAATGATTACCCTAGGAGAGTTCAGTTTTGCAAGAAGACCATGGCGAACAGTGTCAAGGCTTTAATAAAATCAAGGACATTCGCAAAGTTGACTTTTTTTTTCAGAGATTTAAAAATATTGCTTTAGTGAATTTTAAGTGAATTAATCTTGTGAAAGAAGATTGGCTAGAGTCAATAAGATTGAAATATTACTACTTAGAAATTCGTAGTACTACTGAAAAACTAATTGAACTGTTACGGGACAGCTTCTAATGAATGTGTAGTTAACGGACAAAAGATTAAGTGAGAGGGAGAAAGTCGGGACTTCGAACAGAATTGAGGGACTCAAATAAAAGGGAAAAAGGATTTATCTACGAATATAAAATAATAATCGAATGAAAGTAATATACAAATTCTGATGAAAAAATTATCAGAATCGTTCAAAATTGACTTGAAATTGAATTATTTTATTCTTTGGATGAAAATTTTTGTATTCCGTTGAAACAAATAAGCAACAGGAAAAAAATGCTATTTTTTGTTGAATATTTATCTATTGAGTTTTCGTGATTTAATTGTCATGATATTTCTTTTGTCATAGTTTTATATCTACTAATGTAAAGAAATAATATATTTTCTGGAATACCTCTTTCTTCAGACACTGTAATCTTTTATATTCTTTGATTACATTCTGATTTGAAATGGGACTTAAAATAAAGGATAATCAAGTTTCATAAACTGAAAACTCATTTATATACATCCTATAAACTGTATAAAAAATAAAAATAAATAATAAATAGAAAACACAGTTGAAAAAACTCTTATTAAAACAGTATCATTTTAATGCGTCGGATTAGAAAAAAAGAACAGAAATAACGTGTTCGTATTTTGTAATCCGACTCATTAAAATGATACTGCTTTAATAAGTTTTTTTACAACTATGTTTCTATTCGTTTCTCATTTATATACAGCTAATTTTAATTGAAAAAAAAAATAGAAAAAAGAAGAATCCACAATGAAGAAAAAAAATTTGTTAAAAAATTAATAAAAAAATTTTGTTAGTGAGGCCTATCTTACCTCACTAAGAAAATATTGATAATCATCATACTCTTTTGCTAATAACAATGCATGATTGTATGCAGATTTTTAACTTTACAGCAATTATAATAAAACTAGTAGATTTAATCAATATTTTGAGTAGATATCTAAATATTCTGATATCGTTTGCTGAAAGAATTTAGCTTTTCAATATACTTACCACTCTGAGCTACTTTTTCAATTCCGATATTCAGGGATTCTGACAATGTCCCCAAGACAGAAAAGATAACCAGTCCGGCTATTATGCTCGTCAGTGTGTCCAACACACTCACAATCATTGCATCCCTTTATTGAAAGAAAGAAAATAAGATTATTATGATTTCTTAATTATTTACAATTTACTTATTTCTATTTACCCTTAGCAATATGATAGTTGTAGGCAAATTCTTATACGAAACTTTCCTTATTTTCTTAAAAACTTCAAACATTTACTAGTTCTACATTAGTATTATATATACTATCTTTAATATTATTGTTTCTTAAATCAAATTATAATTTTGTGCTTCGATATTAAGGCAGTTTTTAGTCCCTAAATGAAACTATTGCCTAGGGCCAGTTGACCTGAAACTCCAAATTAATGAATTGAACCCTTTATGGTTAAAAAAAATGAATGAAGTGCAAATTTAGACAAATTTATTATCTCTATATATCTATTGTATAGATATCTCTATTTGTATTCCTTCATTCATTTCTTCTATATTATCAGAAATGGAAGCAAGGACCGTTAATAGGCCTTCCATTGCGTACCTAAAACGTCTCCCTTTGCTAACATATTCGTCATTATTTACATAAAGTTTAGCGAATAAAGAAAAACATAGAAACTTACCTGTAGACATTATTTTTGAAATTGTTGTAACTACTGTACATGATAAGACTTCCTGTTGAAACACCTAAAGAGAAAAACATTTGACCAGCTGCCTTTTGCCAAACCTAAGGAATTACAAGATTATATCAACATTAGTAAACAATTAAAGAGCTACAATTTTGCTACATACTGTATTTAAATAATCAATACTTATAATCATTTTATTTAGGTGAAATAATAAGATTTACTTAAATGGAATTCTTACCGTAATATCTAACAATTTATGCCATTCTGGTTTAAGGAAATAGATGACACCTTTAATTGCACCTGGTTGAAGAAGTCCAGTGACGAGTAAAGTAAGAAGGATAATATATGGAAAAGTAGCAGCGAAATATATAATCTGTAAAAAGAAAAAAAAAATATGCAAAATATATATAACATCAATTGCTAAAAAAAAGAAGATATTTTAAAAGTTATTTTACAACACAACCATGAGACGCTTAAAATATCTGGTGTATTAAGAAGAATTGGCCTAAAGCAATATTTAAATCATCTAACAGGATGGGGAAGTTTTTTCATATCATTTAAAACATACTATGGAAGAAGTAAACCAAAAAAATGCACAAACGAAAAATATGTGGGTTCACACACCCTGAGCTATCTCGGAACAGCCCAGGAAAGAGAAACAGCCTTAATAGGCTTCTTCAGCCAGATTTACCCTTGATGATAAGCTCAGAGTGCATGATAAAGTTAAGGACTCCACCTCTGCACCCGGGAGTGGCACCCTTACCAAAAAAACACAACAATAATAAATTATCGTTTCCAGCACGGCCTCAAGGTGTGTGAACTCATTTTTTTCCCTTCTGTACATTTCTTATGTTTATCAATGCACGTTAAATTTTATTTTTTTCTTGAATTACATACTACGGATATTTAATGCAAGTTTATCACTGGGTTTCAGTACATGAACGATTCTTAAGAAATTTACTAGAAAGTTACATCATTATCAGTGGTTTCCCGAATTATCGATTTTAAAGGTTTATAAAATTTCCTAGAAAACGTAAAGGGTGACCATAAGCTAACATTGTCTTTAACATAAAATGAAGTAAAATAAATATGTGTACATTGCAATAAATAAATATTTATAACATTAAATAAATTGATTAAATTTAGTCTGATATGAAAAATTCGGCCTATATTTTTAACATCTTAGTGACTAGAAATTCATTGTGATTCTTTCTTAGAACTTCATAAGATCCAAAATTTGATCTATAACTACTGTATACGACAATGAATTCGGATTAGAACGAATCATAATAGTTTAATATTACGTGAAAATTCCCAACATGTTGTTCATTGCGGGAAGAAGTAAGCGTTTAAACAAAAATCCTAATAATAAAAGCTTAAAGTTAGGAGATACTTTCATTAACAAATTATTTCAGAAAATTTATCAATTGCAGATTACAGTTTTTAGATGACAGAAATGTAATATTTTATAATATTATTTTTTTGATAATTATTATCCATAAAATTGTTTAATATGATTAAAAAAGTTTCATATCCTGCCATCATAAAAAAATATTAAATATTTAAATTCTTGATAATGTAATTCTGAAGATACAAATACTTATCCCTTAAAAAATATAAATGCGGTTTTTTTTTACTATTTTGAAATTTTTTGTAAATTTAAGAATATAAGTACTGCATGTGGCCAGTGTTTTTGGAATATATTTCCCTAGATTTTCTAATATTAAAACGTTGACTGCCATGCTGTTATCGAAAAATCCCCTAGGCCATTTTTAAACCATATTATTATAATATTCTAACTCTTTATTTATTTTTTAATTAGTTTTATTTATTAATTTTATTTATTTTTTTAACAAAATTAACAAAAAAATATTTTTTTTCAAACAAAAAAAGTTAAACGAATTATTTCGTATGAGCCAGAATGTTATTTATAGACGACAGCTACAAGACAACTCGTAAATGGCGTTTGTGGATAAATCGTCAACTTTGAGTTAACTAATAATTATCTGCTAATTGTTGAATAAATATCTGTTAATTTTTTAATCTAATCACACTGTAATTCAATTTCGAAACTGCTGTCTAAGGTCTTGACATTTTTCTTTAAGACAACAGGGGGTAACTAATATAGTATATTTTACTGTTGAAACATTATTCTATGATACTGAGAAACATTAACAAAACAGTAGAGTATGAAACACTGTATGTGACTTCATGAAAATATTTACATTATTCAGGAGAGGTAGCATGATCATCAGAAACTCTTTGTCTGTTCTGAGTCAGTTGTTAACTTACATATATATATATATATTGCTACATATTAATTTGGATACTGCGAGTAACAAAATATTATTTGGTAGATGAAATCAATTATTTACCTTTCCTGAAGTTTTAATTCCTTTGAGTAGACACAGAGCAGTAACAATCCATACTAATAATAGACACAACGAAGCGTCCCACTTTACAGTACCAAGATCGTCAATTCCACTAGATCTGTTAAGGACAAATCGTCTGAAAGAGAACAATTTACCAAATTATTATTAAGTGAAAAAAACAAAGGTCAATCGTAGAATGTACAAAATTTTGATTGAACATGAAAACATTTTTTGAGTTTTTGTAGTTAAATGTTAAGAAAGTAAATAATATTCCTTATTTATTTCTCCTACAACTTTCGACTACTCTCAGTAAAGGCCGTTTTACATTTACTATTTCACTCGCCATAAATGCAAGCCATAACGGAGGTCATGTCAGGGTAGATTGCGAGTGATTTGTGTATCGTTTTACACTTACCATAACGCCTTCCATCAAACGGAACATTTACACTTCTCAATTGTAATCATGCCTACGTTTTATTTACGGAAAAAATAGCATTAATTTATATAAAACCATTTAGTCAATGCATCGGATAGGTGAAAGAATGTCTTTAATTAATTAAAATAGGAAATATTCATGTTTTTTTTCATCGTTTTGTGTTCTTTGTTTTCAGTTTCGATAAATCAGTTTCGATAAATAATTCAGTCTCGTTAAATCTCGATCAATGGCGAGATCTTTTCGAGATGCTCGGTCGCTGTCGATTCAAATTTTCAAGCCGAAATTCTGAAATGATTTTGATTAATAATGTAACATTTTATGAAAGCATCCACGAAAACATAAGGAAAAGATGCCCTCCGATCGCGAAAATCATTTTTGTAATCGGTAATTTCGAATAAATAGATACAAATCGATTGGACTTCCAAGTTCTACAATTCGTCACCAGGAGCGCTATTTGAAATGTCCAGCCATTAGATGTCTAGACATTTCTTCGAAAATAGCCCAGGCTCTAAGCTCTCCATTTACTGGACATCTGTGATGTCCAGGTGATGGCGAGTGAAATGTCCAGGTTATGGCGAGTGAAATGGTAAATGTAAAACAGGCTTAAAAAAAGGTTCTGTTTAATATCCTTATATATTATTTCTCAAAGGTGTTTTCGTGTCGGTACGCCTTATCTCCCTTAATACTTCATCAAAATCAATGATTGAGACATCATTTTGAAGATTACGTTCACCGCTAATGACGAAAAATAAACAAATTGTTGAAAATTAATGTTTTCGTTAAAAAAAAACTGTATTTTAAACATCTTTTTATAAAAATGGAGAAGGCACCATCTACTGACAATGTGTTTAACTAACATGCATCACAGCTGTTAGAGTTGTTTATTATTTCTCAAAGATGTTTTTTTTTTGTTGCGAATTATTCGCACGGGTCAACTAGTAAGAATATAGTTTTATTTATTTAACATTTACGATTTGTTGATTAACAATCAATAATACCATGAAATGTGAGATGCTACTAGTGTATTTTTATACAGTGATGTATATTATTAGGTTCTTAATCTGATTATACATATAAATTGTTTTCTTTATTTGATATTTTATTATTGTTCTGTTTTTCATAATTACATTCGCTCAAATCATCAACTACTGTAGTAATTAAAATTTATTTAATCTTCACTTATAATAATAGTTATGTTATGTTATGTTATGTTATGTTATGTTATGTTATGTTATGTTATGTAGTGAATGTGGGTGGCAGAGAAGCCAAGCACTGCGACCAGAGGTCTATTGTACTATCCCACGGAAATAAGGACAGATGGAGAGAAAGACTGAGAAAGTATGGTGGGAGAAAAAACACAATTTATAATAATAGTTAATTTCAATCAAGCAAAACCTAATTTTGATCTTAGAATGGTTCAAGTAGGGCATGCATACATGCATACCATGGTAGGTCAATCCGTAGATTGGTTCAAGTCACGGAACCCTTTAGTGACCCCTCAAGGGCGAAACCCTAGGAGAAACCGTAGCTACACAAGGGAACAGATACTGGAGTGGTTTCCCGTTGCCTTCTACAGGACGCCATTACGGAATGACGTCAGACCGAAGAGAAAGTGAAGAAGAGGCTAACAACACAGGAAAGGAAATTGAAACATCCATGCTCTCGACCGGGATTTGAACCCGGGTACCGGCACATTGGCCTCACGGCAGACCGATGCCTGAGACCGCACGACCATGCCGCCACGGCTAGGGCATGCGCAGAGACTAAAATTTAATGAGTGGATATTAAAATATGGTGATATATGAAAATAAGATTAAGCCTAGTTTTGGTGAAGTCTAAAAGAACAACAAGGCATAATATAGAATCCGTAAGTTTCAAGAGTCAGGTCATAACTCGAATACTAGACATGAATTGAAGATAAGTAATAACGAAACGGTGGAAATTTTGGAAGAACCGCCAAGATAAAGTCAGTTGAAGAAATCTTTGAGCATCACGTTACTGAAATCGCAGAAGAAAGGAATTTGGAGTTTTGTTAAACGAAAGTGAATCATCTCGTTCAGGTTAGGTATGAAAGGAAGTATTATCTTTCGTTTTTATTGGTTAAAAAGAAAAATAAGGTAAAAATAATAAGTCCTATCATATACATTTTCTTTATAGGATTTTTAAAGAAAAATTTAAATTACATTTTTTTTTGTAATATATTTTATATTATAGGACTTATTATTTTATCTTATTTTTCTTTTTATAGGAGTTTTTAAAGAAAAAGACTTTGAGCTAATGACTCTTTCGTAAAACAGAACGAAAAGATGCTTTCAGGAAGATGTATTGTTGTAATCTGAATATTTGTAATTTTAGTAATAAAAAAAAGGTAAAGGCACATTTACTACGGACGAATTTTTTATAAATATAAAATATTTTTATAGGTACTCCTAAATATGCAGATGTTTAGAAATACTATGATAAATTAATTTGTTTATATTATTTTTAATCTTAAACAATAATTTCTTGACTTATAAAAGTTAGATAATGCAGTATTCTAATATTATTTATAAAAAAGCCATGGATGGTAATTTGCGTTTTTACATTTAATAAATACCAAATCCTGAGTTTTTGAGTTTTAATAGTTATTAATTTTAACCTTCCACTGCATTTAATTTGAAACAAATAACTGGTTTAAAAATAAAATGTTAACCATTAGCAACCTACGAAGTTGTATATTTGTTAAGAAATTTTGGAATTCGTTGTAGTATTACTAATCTTTATATTTTACTTATTTCCAAGATAAGATAAATGCGTACTTACTCCCAATACTGCTGACTGGGTGACTGGAAAACGGTTTCGTTGTAAGTAACATTAGCCTTTAAACAAATAATAAAATAAAAGCATATTATTCATTCAAATAAATTTAAAAATATTACGTATATAAATATGTAAAATTGCTTAACAAATTAAACGTTTTATAATATGTTAAAATAAATAATTAAAAATAAATACATATTTATTTTTAATTATTTAAAAATAAAGAATAACACAATAATCATGATGGGGGACTTCAATGCACAACTGGGTAAGGAAAAAGCATTCCAAAAAATTATCGGAAACTATCCAGCTCATAAGAGAACTAATACAAATGGCTCAAGATTAGTAGATTTATGCAGATCATTCAACCTTAAAATCATGACAACTCACTTCAAAAAACTAACTAGAAAACAAAAAACATGGATTTCACCAAATCCCATCTTAGGAGAATTTCAAATAGATCATGTCGCCATCTCCAAATATAATTATCAAGAAATTAAGAACATTAAAGTCAAAAGAGGAATGGAAGTTGATTCAGATCACTATCCAACGGAAATCCATATGCGATTTATTCCAAAATGTAAAATCCGTAAACAAACCAGGACGAATAAGAGAATTAATAATGAAACTTTGAAGGAAAAGGAGTGCGATTTTCAAGAGAAGCTGAAGGAAGCGGGGATTGATGCCAACAACTTTACAGAAATGATTCAACATACTGCATTTGACATAGCTCCACAGAACCAACAGAGAAAGCACAGATGGTGGAATAATAAATGTGAAGAAGCTCTTAGACAAAAGAAAAAAGCTTGGAACAATTGGTATAGCAGGAAAACAAGTAGTAAGTGGAATAGCTATCAGTCTGACAAGAAACAAGCGGATAAAACTATTAGGGCACAAAAGAGGTGGTTTGAAAAGGAACAACTTGTATCTATAGAAGAACATTTTAAAAAATATAATACAAGGGATTACTACAAAACATTTAATAATTGTATGTCTGGGTACGTTTCGCAATCTCTATGCTTCAGGAAAGAAAATGGAAAACTAGCACTTAATAATGACGAAAACTGTAAGCTATTAGCAGAATATTTTGAAAAGTTACTGAATTGTGAAAAACCGACCAAAAAACTGGAATTTCATGATAGCATCCCTAATAAAGATTCAGAACCACCAAGTCTTGATATGATTAAAAAATACATCCAACAACTAAAAAACAACAAAGCCCCAGGTGAAGATGGCATCACAGCAGAGATTCTAAAAGCTAGTGGAGATTTAGGTGCCACAATTATAAAAGAAAAAATGGACAAGATCTGGGACACCGAAACAATTCCAGAAAATTGGAAGGTTGCATTAATTCACCCACTTCATAAGAAAGGGAATAAAACAGACATTAATAATTACAGAGGAATCTCATTATTACCTGTAGAATACAAAATCTTATCCAAAGCTTTTTTGGACATACTAAATCCTCAACTGGATAAACATATTGGAGAATATCAAGCTGGGTTTAGGAGTAGTAGATCCTGTCCAGAACAAATTCTAAACCTTTAACAAATAATTAGATACTTGAAAATATCAAATAAGAAGATAGTGCTAATATTTGTTGATTTTAAAAAGGCCTATGATTCGATTGACAGAGATTCTCTTTTTAAAACCCTAAAAGAATTTTCAGTTGATAAGAAAACTCTGGAATTAATTAAACAAACTTTGACAAACACGGTGTCTAAAGTTAAATTCCATGGAACAATTTCTAGTCCTTTCCAAATTGAATCAGGAGTCAGACAAGGAGATGGTTTGTCCCCACTCCTATTTAATTGCGTGTTGGAAAAAGTTACAAGAGAATGGATAAGTGAGGAGGAAAAACTAAAACTTAATAAATACATTATGTTGGGTAGATCTAAAGTATCAATCAACTGCTTGGCCTTCGCGGATGATCTAGTAATATTAGATGGAAACATAGAAAATGCAAAAAGAAGACTGGAACTCCTAAAGGAGACAGCAGAAAAAGTGGGTTTACAAATATCTTTTGAAAAAACTAAATACATGACCAATGAAGGCAATTCACCAGGAATTCTTAAAACTAAGTACGGCAACATTGATAAAATGGATAACTTTAAATATTTGGGTGAAAATATAAATCTTAAAAGTGAAAAAGAAGCAATTAAAATTAGAATTGAAAAAATGAAAAGAGCATACATGAAAGTAAGAAATTTGTATAATAAAAAATGTTTATCTAAAGCCGTTAAATTGAGACATTATAATACAGTTGTAAAACCTGAAGTGCTTTATGGGTCAGAAACACTATTACTAACTGGATGCAAAATGGCACTAGAAGATTTGGAAAAGAAAGAAAGAAGAATCTTGCGAAAAATATTAGGTCCAATCAAGAATAAAGATGGCGATTGGGTTTTGAGACCAAATAGAGAAATTTACTTGCAATGCCCTAAAATAACGGATGAGATCAGGAAAAGACGTGTTACCCTTTATGGGCACTTAGAGAGAATGAATGAAGATAGATTAACAAAGAAAATCCATACTTTCTTCCAAAACAGGAAAACAGACAAAAAAAATGGGTGGAGTGGCAAAGCAATAAAGGACTTAGCAGAAATGCAGATTGATCGGGAGACCCTACTCAGCAGAGACAAATTCAGACTAAAAGTTAAGAAGTTCAAAGGTTTTCAGGAAGACACAGGGAAAAGGAAAACAACTGGAGCCAAATGGTCGGATGAAAGGAAAAGAGTCCATTCGGAAAGGATGAAGGAGTTTTGGAGAAAGAGGAAGGAAGAGAGAAGAAAATAGTTATCTTAATGTGGTCCTTAGTTGGCCTGAAACGATTATAAAAAAAAATACATATTTAATTTAATCGAAAACATTTCCCATATTTTAGACTATTAAAACTTTAATTCATTTCAACCTAATTTGAATCGCTATATATGTGTAGTTAAATAAAGAATATTGGGAAAGATGAAAACAAACCTAACCTATTGCTAAGCATTGTTAATCAAAATTACATGACATTCCTTGAAGTAAAGAATTCACTAAATTGGCTTCACTTCTCATAAGATTATTTTTTTCTTCTTTTTAATCAGAAAGCTTCAACAATACGACTGGGAATGTCTCAATATTTAGATTAAAAAAAATAATGTGCTTGCTATATGAAATAAGAGACTGTGAATAAACTTTGTCGATGCAATGGTGACAAAAGTCGATATAATTATCTTTGTGATTTCAAAAATGAATCTCTGCAAAAGATAAGAGAATGAGAGTAAAAGTGAGAACTGAGGTTAGAGAGATAGTGTAAAGAAACTGAATACTTTTTATTCTAAGAAAGATGTTGTTATGATAAAATAGGAGT
Organism: Thereuonema tuberculata; assembly: GCA_023159025.1. Classification (NCBI taxonomy): domain Eukaryota; kingdom Metazoa; phylum Arthropoda; class Chilopoda; order Scutigeromorpha; family Scutigeridae; genus Thereuonema; species Thereuonema tuberculata. The sequence continues at coordinate 62,227,785 of JAFIDM010000002.1, forward strand.
TGAGATAATCTGAATATATTTTTGGTCAATACTGTAGAAGCGAGGTCTGCGGTGAAGCAAAGAGTGGACGGAAAGAAAATGATGTACAGTGAATGAGAATACAGTGATGTTGACAGCGAGAAAAAGACGCAGGTTGGTTTAATCTTTTAGTGAGAGAAACTTCGAGAAAGTGGAAAAGCGATTTCGAAGAAATTTAGCACATGTTTTGAAAGTATATTATTGATTGAAGGAGGAGTTTATGTGGACAAGGATGATGTAGTAATATGATATGGAAGAAATGAAGTGAATTTTTATACAATGTAAGTCTGTGAAAGTAATCAATATGTAAAGAGTAGGGAGGGAATAATGCATGAAGTAAAATTAAGTTGTATAAGTTATGTGCTTTTTGAAGAAAAATAGTTCCCTGAATAGATGGTAAAACATTCATTGAAATTTGTTGGGAAATGCTTCGGTTTATATATGTGATGTCTATTTTTAAAGCTTATGATGTGAACGCGACTTACAAATTGCAAAGGTAAAGGTGTAAAAATAAGTCATTGAGAGTGTATGGAAAGTGTTTGTAGGATTTGTGATTAAAAAGAATAACTGAAGGGGAAAAAAATCAGGGATGAGTGTTATGGTTTCTGAAAGTGCCTTGCTTTCTCAATACCTACCACTGTCAAGAAATATTTCAACTTTTATCTCTGAGAACTGGAGAAGACAATGATAGTATAATAATGACTTCGTAATGTAAAGAAATCCTTTTCGTTTGCTGAGTCTGTCAAAGCAATAAGAGTAGTTGTATTTCATTAATTGTAAGTGTTTGATATCTATCTAATGTTAATATGTATGTATGAATGCATCTGAGGTAGAAATGAAGGTGGATGAAGATGTGTTGTTTTCTCCGTGGTATTATCCGATATCATTCTTTTATATTGTGGTGTCTGGCTCGTGAAAAGAAGTAGATTAGACAGAAATTGGATCTAACTGTGTTCTCTGTGTTCTAACTGTGTTCTGTACTGTTCTATTTATTCAGGGAGAGCAAGGGCTTTTATAGACTATTTACAATGATCGGTCATTGGCTGAGGGCTTTAACAGTTCATTGGGTGATTTAAATTAACATGTGATTCGTAACTGAAATTAACTGAAGATTTTAAATTACAGGGAATTATGGGAACCCTCAGCCGTTGAAATTAAAAAGTAAACAAAACAAGAAAAGATCGTTAACGGTCATAATTTGAAATTTACAACTGATTAGATTATAATTGATTGGAAAAGTAGAATCCATATAAAAGTAAATAAGATAAAATAGAATAAACAAAGTAATTATAAATATAGTTATAAAACTCATTACAATATCTAAAGAACAAAGTGAAGTGATGCTTGTAATCTTAATGAATGATGTGTGCCCGGAGCAGTAGATGATAATGAAAGGTGACAATACGAAAATGATTGTATTTGAAAGAATTGCAGAGTGACCAATTGTCTGACGAAAAGTGAGGATTTGAGTAAGCTAAGAAATCTGGTTCGAATTGGTGCCCTTGTTCAACAAGCACGGAGTAAAAAGTATTTCAAGGACAATAGAATTGCTATTTGTAAAAGTATTATTAGATTTACACTAATGTATGTGAATGAAACTTGGATATACCATGGAAAATGTTTGATTACAACCGATGCATATATTGTCTAGGCGGATAGCTGGTTGTCTAAATTTGATTCTATTCACAAAGTAGAAAATTGTGTAGAGTGCAAAGGGAATTTGGGTAATATTTATTTTGAGTAAAACTTTCTATTTTTAGGAAGAGCTTGCTGAGATAACAATGTTTCTAAATGTAAAGGTTTTTCAGTTTTACTTTAGTTAGAAAGGGAGTCTTTGAAACTGAATTCTCTCATGTTATTCAATTTTCTGTCATACAATGAAGTACTCGTTTAAGTGAATGAGCTAATAAAAACGTCAGGAATTTGTCGGAAAGATCGTTTTGGTGAAACTCACTTCAGTTTATTATATCTTTGTTAATAAAAGCAAAAAATAGTGTTAAAAGACTTATGTATTGTTGTTCTTCAGACATATTTGTAATTCCTCTCTTATTGCCATCACAAGTTTTTAGCCTTTGATGAGACCAAATAAATACTATAAGAACTATCCACGAAACAACTAATCTCAAATAAAGTTAAATCTCAGATAACACTCTTTACATTCTAAACCGTTCGTAAACTTTTGTAAATAAAACTTTGTTCTTATTTTGATTCACAAGTTTTGTGTTGCTCTAAACTTACCGTTTTGATAGAACATGTTTCGTTGTCTGCCCAGGTTGGATCACACCATGTCCAGGGTAACTTATCAGTGAAGGAGGAAGCAATGTAGTAGATGGTGTAGCCCACTTGAACATTATAGTAAATAGCCACCAGCAAAGTTACAAGGTACATTCCCAAACCAATGCCTGCAACAAGAATAGAAAACATTTCAATGTTTATAAATGATTTATAAAAAAATGTTTAAATCTTTAAATTGAAAATTTTTAAACTTAAAAAACTTTATTTCCTTCTGAGACAGCTGTTTCGATTTGCATCATTAATCAGAATACCCAGAGTTCAAGATTTTAAAGTGAAGAAGGAAAAGGGTATCTAGGACTATAAATTTAAGTATTTAGATATTTTGCGACAAATGTCTGATACCTCCGTATTACCAAACAGAATCCGTTTTTATTATCCTTAATCTGTTTATTTAGGGAGATCACTTCATTTTTCAACATACAAAATGAAAAATAATATTATTTTATTCTTAAAAATAAATGGTTAGGAAGTGATTGATAAAGAAATTTTATCACAATCTCATACTACATATTGTTGCCTGACATGACGCAGTGGTTTCGGAATTAAAAAAAACACATTTGTATAAAGATTTTGAAGCTTATTAATTTATTTTCTTTTTTTCAGTGTTTATAACCTTCCACGAAAAACTGTAGATTGGCTTCTTGTGGCGCAATTTGGGTGAAAGCGCATTGGTGCAAATATATTGTCTCTGCTTCTGCCTGTGGCCCAATAGACCAAATCCTAGGACAAATGATTAAGAATTTTGTTTGCGCTAAGATCCATTTCCCTGAATTCCATTTGGTTAATAAATCCGTGGTTAATTGATGATGGAAAAGAAGCAATCTAATTAGTTGAATAGGAAAAAAAAAAACAAGTTGATCACAAAGCCAAATCAAGTAAAAACTCCCAATTGAAAATAAATCTTCACAGTACTGCAGAATTTCAGAGAGCTTACAACATTGAGAATGTGTAGACAAAAAAAGCTAAATAAATATTTTCTCTTAACTGTTCGCATTATAACATTTGTCGCATTACTGCTTGACGATTTTAGAGGATATGATAACAGTAAAATTATTTCTAGATTTTTATTTCTGTTTAAATCCTTGTCTGAGATTATCTGTCAGTGATCTCTTTTTGTAGAAATACTTCAGTTATTACTTCGGCAGAAAGATGATTATCTCGTAGTTATGATGAAGTGCTTTAAGTAAAAAATGTAATTTATAAGGAGGGAACATTATTTCTTTAGAATTATTTATTATCTTACGGAATACTCTACTTTCTACAAGAAATATTAAGTTAAAAATTGAACCAATAAAAGATAAAAATTTAGTTAACTACTGTAATCATAAAATACAGTAAAGAACATTACAGAAGATATAGACAGTGGTGATAATACAAGAACTCAAAAGAGGAAGCATAAGATTAATAGAAATTGAAATAGAAAATATAACACAGAACATTAAAACAAAACAAAAAAAAAGTATAAAACGAATATAATATCTGTATCTCCCAAAGGTGAATCACCTTGAGATTTGTGAATAGTGATTGATAACACCATCCCAGTCCTTCAGGGTATCTAGTACCCATGAAAGTTTTATCTGAAAACTTGAGATCACGCCCCACTTCTAAGGTCCACCCCCTAAAAACCCGTGAACAGATTTCGACTTTTTTGTTACTTATTTGTAGTTAAAACCAATAACCTAAAAGTCTGAAAAGTTTCTGGCAAAAGTTCTGAAAACAACGTGAGTATAAGGTTTTAAAAATAGAAAAACATTGTCAAAAAGTGGAAATTTATGTACAACTATGATTTAAGACCCCTGATTGGCGCTCAACACAAGGTCCTGGACTCCTTTGCAAAATATGTTAAAAGAAAAAGAGAGCAAAAATATAAAAATGAACATTTTGAAAATAAAGCAATCAATTAATTTACTCAAAAAATCAATTATTTTATTAATCTATTCTTTCGTTTGGATCTTGAGTAATAACGGTGCTACTTTAACTAATGTTTAAGCTCACCCTTCTCTTTTATTCCATTTAAGTCGGTTTAGAGAGAGTAACAGTTTTATTATTCAGAAGATGTAATAGGAATAAATGATTCAGGAAACAACAAAATAAAATCCAGTTCCTTGTCTCTGAATTTGAATGACAAATGCGTTCAATGAAGAAAAAACAATGAGGAAGAAGCAGTCTGAAATCAAGGACTGTCCTAACAAGCAAACGACGAAATCTTAATCCATCAATGTCATTTCACTTATCAATGTTTTAGGTCGCTTAAGATCTCATACATCAATACATCATACCATAAACAAAACTTCAGTTTTTCAAATATATATATTTCTATGTTTGTGAGTTTCTAAGTATAAGTAATATTGATAGAGATATATAAGGATTACATTACACAATAACAATTTGAAGGGATTACATCACAAATGTCTAGTAAATCATAGTACAGTTTATGAATACAAAAATAAATTGTGTCTATAATAGAAATAGGTATTATCAGAAGTTTGATATTTCATTAATAAATGAAGTTTTAACATAATGCCGCAAGTAGCAAATGAAGATGTTGTTACAAGTATAGGCGATTCATTCCATTGTATTTTTAGGTAGCAGTCAATGAAATAAATCTTAAAAAAGAATGCATTTTTACTTTTTGAATTTCGATATTTTTTTTAACTTTTAGGTTAAAACTTGAATGTTAGGGATGTTTCTTGGCTAAAAGTTCCCATGGATCAAATCTTTCCATATATTTACTCCATCAAGATAAATTTGTCTAGAATTAAAGCTTATTCACTCCAAATTCAGCGTAACCCAACAAAATCAATTTCCAGATTATTTTCAGAAGGAAAGATCTATGAATTCGGTTTCCAGTTTGTTATCTAGAAAGGTTTCAAGTCTTAGAGATGGGACATGTCCCGCATTTTGCATTTTGCGCTGATCTAGACTACACAAGAAGGAGAACTGCACTGATCTAGATCACATCTTCAAGATAATGAATCATTGCGTTAATCTTTTATTCCAAAGACCAGGAACTAGGGAATAAGAGAAAAATGAATACTTTTACAATTAATATTTTCACGGCACGTAAAATTGTTTATCAGAATAATTTTTATTCATTTTTGATTCTGAGAGTACTACGTAGTACTCTCATAAATCAAATTAACTTGAAGCAAGTTAACTTTGACAGGATTCTCCAATAAGCAGATTAAGCAGAATTTTAGAGAACATATTGTGGATAAAATTTGCTATATTCGTTCACGTGTGGTACGAGCACAGTGGATCCTCTATGTGGTAAACTCCTGTGGTCACACAAAGATCAAGACATGACATTAGGAAATCCAGAACTAGATATAGACGATCTTTGTTTCTTCGTCTATTCAAGCTGCTTCATCAGGCGGTTAAATAGACTTCAATCAGTCTCTATTTAAGCGATAAAGATTGGAGTATGAGATTGGCTCTCCTTTTCGAACCCATGTGGCTTTAGGCGCTTCCTAGCTTTCAAAATCAATTCTGTGGCAGCGATTAGGATTGGAATTGAGTGAATTCAAACAAATCAAAATGCTATTATTAAACTAAATCCAATGAATGCTATTTTTTTAAGTCGATTGTTTCCTTCGAGCTATCAAAATGACTCAGTTCTATACCGGAACTTAGCGAAGAATTTATTACATTTTTATCTTCTTTATTCTAACGTTCAACTCCTTCTTTTCGCCTACAATATCGCCTTTATAGTAGATGTAGGTGAAACGGTCAGTTACACTCCTTCCTCTTTAGTTTGTGACACCTGTAAAGCAGCCATCAAGATTCCAGTGTTAAAAAAAAAGAAGGATCTGGTCGGTCGTAGAGTTCATCCACCCACGCATCCATCGGTTCCTTATTTGCGTTGTCATGTTCCGTCACTGAAACAATTGTGTTCCCTGTTTCCATAATTTTGAATTTATTAATTTGGTGAAGAGCACAAAAGATAGAAACAAACTTCTTTTCTTATTTTAAAATGTTTTGAAAAAAACACAAGTTTACATAACAGTGCTTATTCCAGTCATTACAAGCAAAACAAAGACAGCTAAAAATCTATAAAACTTTTCTAAATCTATCTACCTATCTTTACTTTAACTTATCTAATTTACTTAAGAATGATCTCAATAATAGGCTAAAACCTTTTATGTCCACAAAGAAAAAACTATATTATTTTATTTTTTAATTAAATTTTATAACTATTTACTGTCTTGATGCCGATAAAAAGCCTTTTATGAGATAAAATTTTATTGTTTGCAAAAATTAATGCCTTGCAAAGTAAAACTAGAACACCATAACTAATTCATGTTATTTAGAACTTCTATATTTTTATTAACAATACTGAGAAATATTTTAAAACATTCTCATCTTAAAAAGCTAAATATTTTGATAATTCTTGATCCAGATTGGAAAGAATATTAGTGGTATTATTAGAAAAAAGTACATTTTCAGTAAAAGTATTCGTTAAATAATATATGTAAGTCTCCTTTAGCTGCGTATCTGAAGGAGGAGATAATAAGTTTCAAAGCTTCTCTTTCTCAATATCAGAATAAGAACAATTTATAGGCATCTGTGTAAAACTCGGTATAGACAAAAGGCGGTCGTGTTTATAATTTAACTATGTATTATTATTTAAACAGAATGGAATGTTTGGAATTTACGATATTAAATCAAGGAACTGCATTCCTGGCTTTCCTGAATCAATGTTTCGGAAACAAAAATTTTCGAAATGAATTTCAAGGAAAAATTATGTAAATCTCGGAAAAACAAACAAAGCAGAATTTTTTGTAGAATAGTTAACTGGACTTCATATGAAACGATCTTAAAAACACTTTAATATGTGTAAGTTTAAAGAACATATGGAAAGAAAGAGCTAAATATTTCTACTATAATTTAAACTGTAAAGAATAGATTTCGAATACTTCAAAATCCGGTATTGGGATAACAGCTGAAAAATCTATGTATTAAATTTTTTTAAATGTTGTTACAATATCAGATTTTGAAATATTCTATCTTTTATTAAATTCTTTGTCTTCTCTTTTATTTTTACCGATTTTATAGGAAATTCTATTTAGATTACATATCTAGATATATTTGAACATGGTTTTCAGACAAAATTGGTATCGATTAAGATATGAAATCCAATTTTGAAGAAACCCTAATATTGATTTACGTTCGGGTATTTTCAAATCCAAAATTGCTAAATGATCCTAGGCATTAAAAAAACAAAAACAAAAAAAATTGTGCTAAAGCTTAAAATTAAAGGTGACCCATTAAAGCATAAAATTCAACCAAGAGGGTAGGAGGGTTCCAAGTTTGGGATTTTTTTCCTGGACAACTACTGACTCGATCGACTTGAAATGGGGATGTGCTTTAGTTTAGAGAGTCTACTATACAATGAATATTTTTTATTTCTACCTGTCCGTAGGTGTAGGTAGGCGGAGGCAGTGACTGGTTCCGTAAACTATTATAAATGCTCTAAAGTAAAGCATATTTAAATTTAAGTCGATCGGGTCAGTAGTTGTCCAGGAAAAAATTCCCAAACTTGCGGAAACAAACAGTCTACTGTGTCCGCATTTTTCCGGGTAGGCAGAAATAAATACCCCCAGTTCTACATTGTTTGGGGTTTCTGTAAACGCTGATGAAGTCCGTTTGTTGATCCGATCTTCCGTTCGGGAGTTGTTAAGGGAGAACAGACACGGACGAACGGACAGGACAAACGCAATAACTCCCAAATGGGTCGCTAAAAACACTTGTCAGACGGAAAAGAGTTCCTCAGTTATAAGGAAACGTAAAATTGTTACTTAAATATCAGAACAGAATCGTTTTAACGTTCAATAAACAAACCACTTTTTCTTTTTATATAATAGAGATAACATGATTATCAACATTTGGTAGGCCTACTGAAAAAGTCAAATTTTAAATCTTAAATTATGGATACTCAACTTTTGAACCTTTTATTTTTATATCATTTGTTTCCTTAACTGAAAGAGAATATTCAACAGACATTGACATACAATATTTACATTGACCCGATAACCGCTTGATCTAATCTAAATTATACAAAGATTAGAAATTCAAAACAAAACTGCATAAGTCACTTAATCTGTAATTAAAAATGAGTTTACATAATCAGATATAACCTCTTTTTTATAAATAACTAAAAAAAAAGTACAATTCACATGTAAACATTAGTACTGTAGGTAAATAAATAGTTTATCAGTTGGATTTTTTTTCTTTTTATATAATTATTTTTACCTTATTCCATTATAAATCAGAATTTAAAAAAAGTAGGTAATAGAAACATATAATTACTTAATTCAGAAAATACAAATTTCACTTTAAAAAAATATGTTTTTTATTATATTTATATCTTTAAAATTCATTGTTAGTTTTTTATCTATAAAATTTTTTCAAACGTTTCAGCCAGTTTGACCACTGCCATCAGCAGCGAGTTAGCAGCATTATTTTTAGACTGAACACAAGAAATGAGTGGAGAACATTTTAAATCAAAGAAAATCTACATGTTTCGGACCTTGTGTGATCCATTTTCAAAGGATTACAAAATATACAGGCAATTCATAAAAGGAAAACGGATTAGACAACAATAGAATATTGTTAATAGATTAACATTATGACAAGATCTCATATTATTATTTTATTATTTTATTTTTGTTTTTCATCGTCTTGTGAGGTAATTTTGTTTTTGTAATATATTCTTAATTTCTGAATTAAGCAGAGCAAAAGTTTTTTAATTTAATATACCTTTGCAAATGGGGGCACATTTCCATACTGCAGTGGGACCTTTGCCAGAAAACTGCCCTATCGCCAATTCAAGGTAGTACATGGGTTTGCCCGCCAGTAACAGCATAATAAGATAAGGAATAAGAAATGCACCTAAAAAGATAAGAAATGTTCTTAGAAACAATAACATTGCATCGTTTCATCTGATGAAATATTGTAAGTGTCAAGATAAGAAATGCCGTAATGCTTTTATCCCAAGATATTCAGAATAAAATTTATAAGTGGTTTGTTATCTTAAAGGGAATGTGACATTGAAAGAAGTGAAAAATTCTTTTGCTACTTTAAATCTGTTGCTTTCGATCAAAACATCTGAAAGAAATCATTAATAATTTTAATGAGAATGTTAAAGTGTTTAGTTGTTCAGTAACCCATAAGGAAATGCTATTTTTAAAGTAAACTGAAATGGCGGCTTTAGTAACATCATCAAATAAATATCATCAAGCTATTAGGTATGTTATTATTAATCGTGAAGCGTTATTAGCTTTTGACAGTATGTTCTTGTATTTCTCATGTACAGTACAATGAACACTTTGTTCTAAACGCACTATATACCATAGTATTAGAACATTAACGCTTACAAAATGTCATACTGTGAGAAATAACAATGCACCATTGTAATGTTGCTCTATGTCGGGTGACTGACACATTTACAGCAATATTTAATGCTTTTTTTTTGTAAAGCTTAAGATTATTGAAATTTTTTATTTTATAAAACCTTGTAGATCACTATTACAATTTATCTAAGGACATAGAGGATTTTTTTTTCTCATTTTTTATTTTATTTAAACTTATGAATACATTACGCATATGATTAAAACTTACCTATTTCTAATCAATATCTGTATATGAAATTAATGTAACTGAAAATCTCTAGAATGTAACATATTTATAAAAAAAGTAAGTAATAAGAAAATGCCTAATTAAGTATTTTTGTGTTAATTTCTTATTATCCCCTTTTCTAAATTTTTTTGAATTGTTTTCAATTGAAATTAGAGGCTTTAGGTAAATTAGAAGACAATGAAATTTAAACTCTTTATTATGTAACGAGTTTTTAATTATGGAGTTTGTAATTTCTAATGTAATAATAAAAGTAATATTAGATGGAAAAGAATAACTACTGCATTTTAATCAAATGTACGTTGAAAAAAAGTAGAATATCTTTTTCTTCGATCTAAACATATTTTGAGAACTGACTTCTTACTGACTCTTTGATCAATTGATATTAGAAAATGCAATTTTTTTGATATTGCTGAATTAATTTATTGATATTGATATTGATTACTTACTAAGTTTATTTATTAATCTATCCTTAATTCAAAATAACATAGTTAAATTTGACTTGTATTTACAAATTCTTTAATGTATTTTGTTACTTTGTTCATTAAACATCTGCATTTTGTTTTCTTCGGAAGCTCTGCTTCCTTCTTTTCATGATCTTTCTAATTAATTGGTTTTTCTATTTCATTTCTATTTCTTCAATTGTTATATAATTCTTCTTCACTGACAAAAATATCTCTAAAGATAATTCAGCCTTCGATCAAAAATATGTATTCATATATAAAGAAATACAAAGTTAACTAAGTAATCTAAAACATAACATTTTACTATATTACATGATTATAATATTTTGTTTTGCAATTCAATTAAAGCAATTCGGTATTTTTCTTTGGCTTATCTATTTTTAATTTTTTTTGCTAAAAGCTTCATATAAAATAATGACATTTTCTAAAATTAAAATCTAAAAGAGCTTTATATGATACACATAAGTTTTTCAAGTTGATCAGTTGAAAGCATATTTTTGGTTAATGTAAAAACTTTTTACAAGAACATTATTTACATTTATTCTTTTTTAAATTAAATTAAATTAAATTAAATTAAATTAAATTTTTTAAAATTAAATCATTACAATCCAAGTAATCTACGACTTACCTCCTCCATTCTCATAAGCAAGATACGGAAATCTCCAAACATTTCCTATTCCTACCGAAAGTCCAACGCACGAGAGTAGGAATTGAATATTGTTTCCCCAACTGCCCCTCTCCTCTTGTTCCCCGGACTCCCCTCCATCCTGGGCTTCCTTTTCACTTTCGGACTTCATCTTCAGTCAACTGATATCTGAAAATGAGACGAAGAAAATACCAGAGTTGATAAAAGACAAGATTATAAATACGAGGTATCATAAAGTAAATAAAAAAATAAAAAACAATCCTGCACCCAATTCTTTCGTATAATTCGTAATCTCAGAAATAACGTCATTTAAAGAAAACTTCCCATTACTACATCACTGACTGGTACATCACTTCAACATCAGTTAATGTTGAAACACCCATTAAGAATTTATCAATACAAGCTAAAACTGCGTATATCCGTTAATGTGGAGCAAACATGTTTTTCAAAGTTGGAACTGAATAAAACAACCCATATCGTCAGTGAACCATCTTAGTTTCTTCCTGTTCTTTTACGGTAATTCTCATTGATTGATTCGAGGATGAAGCCTCAATTATTTTTACAGTCAACTGTCAACAATGACGCAGCAAAACTTTAATCCACAAAAGAGCAAGAGATGGACAAATATGAACAATGCTTAAAATTTTGTATTCATTTTTTCCAGAACCATACTCCAAAAATGCTTCATTCTTATAGATTTATAATTTCTAATAAATTATAATGTTTTCAATCAATTTATTAAAATTATTCATTCCAATTATTTATTATTAGTTTCTATAGATCTACTTAATGAACTGCAAATATTCAAATTGTTATGTAGAAATGTACAATTTTCTTTTGGGAGTTATGGCAACATACTGTAAGTTCTTAAAGTCTATGAACTGTAACTTACATTCTAATATTCAAGATTATTAGTAATAATAACATCACTTCTGGAAGTAATTACTTCATTATAGTAATAATTCAGATATTAAAATCATTGCTTTCGTCCAACAAGTTTCCTTTTTAGCATTCTTTCGTAATTTTATATATCTTTATTTATGTTATCTCATTACTAAGCAAAACTTATCTTCTGTACTTTCAGGTACAAATATTGTTTAATCGTTAGTATGTGTCTTGGCTTTGGTTTTTTTTAAAAAAAACAAGACAACTTTCATGGCTAAAGTGAAAGCAGGAGTGATGCAATCTCACCACCCCCTGATAACTTTTAACTGTTAATTTTCTTACATCAAAATGAAAAGGACCACTTGTTGAGACATGGATTCACTTTTGTTTATTTATATATAGATGTCATATATAGATGAAATATATAAGATCATTTATTTTTGTTGTTTACATAATAAATAACTATTAATATAAAGATTTAAGTAAATAACTATTAATATAAAGATTTAAGTAAATAATATTAATCAATAATTACTTATAATTTTATACAAAAAAATACTTTATTATACAATTAATAATTACTTAATAATTACACTATTATGTAAGTTAAGTAAAAGAGTTAAGTAAAAACTGCGAATTTTAAATTGGTAATGTTTGACATTCTATTATATGTAAAAATAATCGATTTTACAGTAGAAGTCTATAATTCTTAATTTGCGGCAATTCAACTAAAATAAAGTAACTAAAACACAGAAGTTATTCGTTCGAGACTGAATATATCTTTTGCTACATAAAGAAAAATTGTTGATAATTTTTTTTAATGGTTTCTTATTTAATTTAGAAGATTATGTAATGAACAGAAAGAACGATTTCATATCTAAATCATCAAATATCGCGACTATAGATTTAATAAATTTGACTGAAAACATTAAAACTTTTTCTATCTCATGAAAGACCAACGAAATATGATTATTAATAATAAGTAATATATTGTAATGTACTACAAGAAACAAAATCAATACCAAAGTGGTTAATAAATAGAAAAAAAAACCCTCAGTACAATCAAATCTTGAGACGATTATTCCTTTATCTGTGGTTTGATTCCTTTATCCTTTAGATAATCGGGATTATTGCCCAAAGTGTAATACAAATGACAATTCCATTATTAATTTATAAACAATTTTTAATTTGAATAAATCCTTCCTCAGATGACGTAAAAAAAGAATATTTAAAACACTTTTGCGGCACCACTTCCGACGATAATATCTAAAGCAAAAATAAATAAAAAAAAAAAAAGAAAAAACTCACTAATAAAATATTAGTGAGAAAATTCATGTGCCAGCAGTCCGCCGACCTCAGTGAATTTTTTTAATGCATAAAAAAGTCAATCTGCGCATTATTTATAATAATTTGAAATAATAATAAAAACAATGGGTGGGACCAAACTGTTCCAGGATGGTTAACAATTTGGTCTCACCCATTATTGTTTACTTTAGATATTACTAATGAATTATTGCTACTGAGCAGTAATACAACTAATGGTTAAGTTTTATCTTCGATAGCAGTTGCTTTATTCCAAAATTACTTATTTTTAAAATAATATTTTTTATAGAGACAACTAAGTTATTTTCATGTAAACAATCTCATTTAAAAATATATACAAGAGGGGACGCCATCTTGTTATGGAAATTAGTATAATTTCCAAGTAATATCTTACTTAATGAAAATTACTATTAAATCAGTTAATTGTTATTTATCAATAGCCCATAAAAAGTTTCATTATTTCATATATTCATTAAACAATTTAGTGAACCGAATAATGCATTGAAGCTGGCAGAGCCTAGCAGATGAATTTGCTTTTTCTTTATTTTTAATGTTTATTTTTGTTTTTAGTTTAGATTTGTGGGGGTTCCATTTGTCTTTCCATTGCCGAATAATGCATTTCATTTCAAATAGTCGTAAATCTATATACCATCTGGGGACCATCTTTAGGTTAATGTGTTTCCAGTAGATCACAATATATATATAACCCAAGATAGTACATTATATGCTTTGATACATCAGCCGTTAAATTTTATTGCCAATTTCACTTCCACTGGTTTCTCAGATTAAGGATTTGAACCGGAAGACGTCTTAGAACAGCTACCATAAAACAAATATATTGTTTTCATGTTCAAAAGAAGTAGGAAGCGAATTATACTTTTCGTGCCTTCAAGTACTCCAATCAAACCAGTTACTAACAATTGTGAATTTCTTAGAGGTTTAGATAGACGTGATTTTTTTTCCCGCTTACCAAAAGAGAAATGACAATGGTGTCTTTGAGCTTTATTCTACTTCGCCGAGGTGGGTGATTATAGGTTGGAAATCTTTCATTATTCGCGACTGACTTCAGAAGATTAAATGATACGTTTTAATGTCGGGAACCTATTTGAATTTTTTTTCTTGATATGCAGACAGTGGTTTTTTTTTTTGTGAATCTTAAACATTTCTACTGGATTCCTTTATAACTTCCTGATATTTTTGTAATCTATTTTAAAAATCTTAATTAACTTACGTAAAAGAAGAATGGAAATAATTGTAATGGCAGAAGAAATGGTACTAAAAGGCAAAAACCTGTAATTAACATTTCTCTACATATTTTTTAACTTCAAATTTTTAGGGTTTATATGATTAACATAATTTTAACCGTTAATTAATCCTAATACAGAACCTATTCTTATTAACTTTAATGCTAAACGTTTAGAATGTAGTTAAATATTATGACTTTTTTTAGATCTAATTTTCTTAAAGCATAATATCAATATCTTGTTTAAATATCTTGGTCAGAAAGGTAGCTTATCAGTTTTTGCTTGTTTTCAGTGTTAAATCTTTTATGAACTTTTATGGTTGATCCCTATCTGTGACTGTTAATTTGTTTCAAATTTTCTTTTTTTTTTATCCTATGCCAGAAATTAGAAGATTATCCATTTCTCCTCTTGACGCCCAGTAGAGTCACGAGTTTGCAGTTCGTTTGGTAGGAAAGGTAGTCAGTCAATAGCAGATAACTTTTCACAGTAATTTGCTTTTCACAGTAACCAGGCAAAAAAAATCTTAATATCTTTTAATAAAAGTGATAATTTTGGAAAAACAACAATGGGTGAGAACAAATTATTTACCAAGTGACATCCTGTTGCACGCTCTTTGGCGATCATCAGCAGTCACCAGTAAAACAACAAGGTCTCCGTATTGAGCTAATATAAATGATCATCGGAAGTGCAGTGGTGCCTCAAGAGAAAAAATTAACAATAATAATAATAATATTAATTAATAATTCAAATGCGCAGTTTTAATTTTTATGCTTTAAAAAAAAATCATTGAATCCAGCGAACGGCTGGCACATGAATTTTCTCACTAATTTTTCATTAGTGAGTTTTTATTGTTCATTTTTCTCTTGAGGCACCACTGCGCTTCTGATGATCATTGATAATTTAGAAGTTCTTTGAAACTGACTATGTTAATGTTTATTAAATGTACATTACTTTGTTTCCATACTAACGCCAGTATCATATGTTAAATGAAAATCTCCAAGTCTTTATTATGCTATCTACATGCTCTTCGTGGGCAAAACTGTCTTATGACACTTATGAGGTCCTCTATTGCTAGTTGTAATTAGCATATTAAGAGGCCCATTGTACTGATCTGAGATGAGCTTTAGAAATGACCTGATGTTCCAAGTTGTTTTTTTTCAATCATCTTCCTGTTTGAGTTTTCAAACGAGTCAGATAGAATTTTGAAAACTAACGGGTTAAAATTCAAAATCAAATTGTCCAAGAGTTTGTTTCAATGAACGATTGAGGTTAGACTTTGGAATCAAAGGCCAGAGATACATCAACAAATAAATACATCAACACTGAATACTTTTACTGAATTGATCGAAGCAACAAGAAGAGACAGCTACAGTATCAAAGTTAATTAAAAAGAATCACGTCTCGAATAATAACCCCTGGAAAAGAATCAACTAAGTATTGCTGCGAATTAATTGTTGGCTGATTGTGTCTGAGAATATTCGTTCTTTTGTTTTCTTTTCTTTTTTTATGTTCAGCCGCAATTAAATTGAGATCAAAGTTGAAAGTAGAAAAACAATGAAAATGAAATCCAAAGTTCAATTAATCAATTTCTGTAATCATTCCTTGTAACATGCTTCTGCAGAAGAGATATCACACATCTGTTATTCTGAATTTTGCGTGTATAGATTTATTTTCAGACATTCATCTCTCCTTAAGTATTATTTACTCTTATTTGAAATTAATTATTTTATCAGGCACTCAGGATTTTAATTATGTTGAAAGCATTCTTTATTATATTTCAATTAAATTGAATGAATTATTAAGGATGAAGCTTAATAATTAAGCTTAATTCTGCCTATGAATTATTAAGGATATGATAAAGAAAGTCAATTAGATCGAGAACTATCAAATTTTAATTTTGTAAATTTCCATTAAGGTTCTTTAAATGAAAAAAGCTAAAATGAAGGGATTTACAGTTCTTATTATCTTAATATTTCGGCGGAGGACGGGGATTTTTCCACGCTCCTTTCATCTCCAAACGGGTCCTAGGGTCTACCCAGCCCTCTGTAAAATGGGTTTCTTTCCCGGTGGTTAAAGGCGGGCGGGCGTCCGGCTGACCACCTGACCTCAACTTCATCCCGTTGGTCCTAAACGCTGGAAACCTGACCTCCTGCGACCCCCAAAAGCCTGTGTAGGCTTCTCGTAAGCAGACCAAACGTCTGTCATTATATTAATGGCGTCGCTTTTACAATTAGTTAATGTAAACATGCAATTGTTAGAGGTACAGAACTCAGTAAAACAACAGATTTCAACTGAAGCACATTTCCATCTCGAGAAAGGATCCAACTTGAAAATACAATATCTTATTTATAACAGTAAAAGACATCATCACAATTACAGATTTTTTATTGCGTAATAAATGAAAAAAAAAAACTTTTCTAGCTGTATATGCTTATATTTGGTGCAATTGTCTCGCCTTTTTTATTTTTATTTGGTGACAATTTTAGAAGCCATGGTTACATGTGCTTTCTTGAAACTAAATTCATAGATGATGGTAGATTCTTAACTTCAATCGTTCTTTGTAAGAAAAGTACATACTTTACTATAATTACCAATTTTGCAAATACTTTCTTCTATTAACTTTACTTCAAAATTAACTTTAAAGCGGTATTGACAGTAAATAACAAATATGAATTTACATATTTAATAAAATAAACATTATAATTTAATTTTAATTGTCATTATAAGAAAAAATAAGATATAAATGGTGTGCGAACTTTCAAACAAACTCATGGGAAGATCATACAAAACGCTGTTTAAAAACACAACAGCAAAACAGTTATTAATTCAAGAAAAAAAAAAGAGCTATTCACTCTTTATGTTGACGGGTTTTGCCCACAGCTGTTTGCATACTCGTCCGATATTAACTGAAATCTGTAGGATCTAATTCACACAACTGCCTCATAAATGTCAACTTAGAAATTTGCAGCGATTATTGTATTGTAAGAACAGCAAATTTCGTCATTTTTTAAAAAAAATTTTTTTGCTCTTAGCTCCACACCGATTGGTTCGACGTAGAAATGAAATGATTCTTACTTATTACAGCTTAAACTTTCCTTTAAAAATTCAGCTATCTAAGATTTCTAGTTTTGATGGATTACAACACAGAAGGACGGATATGCTTCTATCGATTTTAAAACTGGATTTTAATGGCTTTTTTTTTATTCTAACCTTCATTTTTCTCCTCTTCAACCAAATTAAGGCCTGTTACATCAAATCTATAATAGGTAGCTACAAGGCGGGTAAAAAAATATGGTTCATTTCTTCTTGTTATTTCTTCTTTCTCCATCATAAATAATAAAATAACATAAAACACTTCAACCGCATATTATAGCGAATTTTCGGGGTCTATTATCTAAACCCCTTTTTTAAGCCTTTTTTTACTTTACAATATGTCTAGCTTCTATTCTGGATAATAGAGTTATGGAAAAATTAATTTTCAATTTTAATAATTATATACTGTATTATCATTTTCATATTCATGATTTATGTGATTCTTATATTATTTTGTTTTATTTAATGGCAGTAAAAAAGGCTTGAGAATGGGGTACAGGTAACAGACCCCGATAATTCGCTGTAGTATGTGGTTGAAGTGTTTTATTTTATGATATGGTTCATTTCGTTTTTATTTTCTTCCGAATTTTAAAAGACACTTTATCTAAAATGAAATGTGACGTGAACTATATTGAATTGATGAATAGAGATACATTTCAGCAAAAATCTGTAAATAAGAGTATCTATGTATTTCGGATAATTATTGTCTAATTTTGTTAATATATATTTTTTAATTAAGGATTGGATTTTCTAATGTCCTGAAAGTTTTTTTTTTCTAACCATATTTAGTTCCTTTGACCTGCCTCAACTAGTTTATATTAACCTTCCTGATCTTTTCCCTGATTTAATCAGTTCAGGATAGTATTAGATACGCAATTCGTATGTAAATGAAGCAGATAACGAAGTAGTTCTGTTTAATTCTTTAACTGATTCCAATTTTTTTTAAATAACAGAAAAAAAAATTACCCTTTTTCTTTTTCATTTTATATTATTTGTCGAGATGGAAAGACATTCTTATTTCAATTTTTATTTCAATATATTATTTTTTTCTATGTACATCTACGTTTTAAGTACATCTGAAAACTGTAATGTTCTTTTCAAATTATTATAATAAATTCGTATAATAAATAATAAGTATAAATTATAGTAAATTAATATGATTAATATTTATTAAGTATTTATTATAATTACATATCATTACTGCTACATTGTAATTTGGGATTGAAAAATATCTAAAAAATGTTAAATTTGTAATTATGTTGAATGTTAAAATTTTAGATATTACAAACATTGTCAAATAAGCTAAGCAGGCTTTCAAAAATCTTCTCATTTAAATAATTTGACTATTTAGATTCAGTGCAGTCTCTCTTCGTGTTTAAAAGGATTTTGTAAGGGTATTTGCAATTTTTAATGAAATACTTTCGATTTCTCTTTTAATACATCTTTCCTACACGACATTTTGATCCTTGCTGTCAAAAACAAAGAACTGATAGATCATAGAAAGGGAATGTATAAACTTTTAACCTCAGAAAGCCGTCTAATCAGAAGGCATTGGAGCTTTTTTTCGACCTTGAAAAGGTCATTATCCCTTGTATCGAAAGGGACAATCTTGTTATGTTTTTATTTTTATTCTACTGGATTTTTTTCTTTGACTTTCACTTTCAGCTTCATGTGAGTCCAACCGAAATAAATTCAATGTATTTGAAGGGACAACATTCAACTTAAATAATAAAAAAAAAACAAAAAAAAAACGTAATGCTACTTTTTGCTGAGAAGAAATATGTCAAGGGTAACTTAAAATTACGTAGCTTGATTCTGAAATGCAGAAGATTAAGGAATAAGAGAGAAGAAAAAAAGTTGAAGGAGTTTAAAATAAGATAAACACTCGTTTTCACGTAGTATGTAGAAATTTAATTTAAGTATATAGAAGTGTAAATGTAAACTAGCAAAAAGCTGGGTTTCACTGTTAAAATCACTTCCGAATATTTGCATAATAAGTAGATATACATGTTAAGATATTTAAAAGTAACTAATGCTACGACGCTGTATTATTATTATTATTATTATTAGGATTATTAGAAATGACAAATTTTGTTTCAGTTTCAGAACTAAAGGCGCTTTTCTTAAGACTTTTCTTATGGCTTTACCCAAGTTTTTAAAACAAAATCAATTTTGTAAAATTTACAGTTTAAAAGTTGAAAATATGACTTTGCACTTCTACATGGATTTCTATGTGGGCATGCAAAATTTCATATTTGTAAATTTTGACTAAAACGGTTGACAAAATGTGATCTAGTTGGGAATGGAGAGACTTCGCTCATCTAATAAATAAAAAAAAAGTACAAAACATGTTTTTTGGAATCTGTTACTGATCCGACACACAATAACTCATTATGATCACTGATACTGATCAGCCGCAGTTAAATAGAGTACAACAGCTTAGGAAAAATGGTAAACGAACAAACGAGATAAAGTACACGAATAAATGAAATCTTTCGTGAAGTCATAGAATAAATTCTAAGATTAAATTAAAGCTATTTTGAAAATTGCAATTAATAATTTTTAAGATAATATACTTCTCTCTGAAATACATTCATAACTATGCTTATTTATCTCCTAATCCTCTGTAAAAAATATAGATAGTAGGCCTATATTTTTTTTAATTATTATATTGATGAACCACTTCATTTGCCGAGTAAGAAATCTTAGTTGATAGTTTTTTGCTTTAAGGAAATCCAAGTTTTTTTAACAAATAAATCAAATTCAGTCAATATCTCTTTTTAATTTTTTTAAAAGTATAATAAATCTTTGTAATACATTTTAGAATTCTTATAACCCTTAGAAGCCTAAAAATTAAAGAATCAGACAACAGATCCATCTCATCTTATTCACTTCCTTGATAATTTATATTCAAGTATTCTGTCACCTCTGCTTCGAAAGGAGACACTCAATCATGTTGGCTTTCATATTTTTTTTTTTCTTTTATCAAAAGGAACATCTTCTAACCTAATTCATTCTCCCACTTACCAAGAAATTGGTCTTCAGAAAATGAAGAAAAAGTGCTTAGTATTCTCGATCATTCTTATTATTCTTTTTCGTTTTCTTAAGTAGAAATTAACTAATTAAATACAACAGTTCCTATTCAGCTAACAAAATCCTCGATAAACTTATTATCATTCTTGAACATCAGTTGTAAATATTTCTTGTTTGTAATATGGTACAAACTTACAGTAATATTTCAGTAGAGTTCGTGATGGTCATAACATTATAATCATCACAAATATACATATGTCACCACAAACGATGTCAGTGTTGCTGTATGAGGAAAATGACACTAATCTCTGACTTAAGGCCTAAGGATATTTTTATATTGAAATTTATTGATGATTGTCCAAAACCAAATCTGATAACTACTCCATGCTTTCAAAGAATTTAACAATCAGATCTGAGGAAGTTATTTCATATACGAGGGTCGAGTCCTGTACTCCTCCAATACCATTGAGTCGTAAATGCAACTCATTAAACATTGTCAGAAGAAATAAAAGATTCTGGATGTCTCTCACCAGTCATTGCAACTTTAAATCTGAAGTTGTTTAAAAACAAATATATTTTCATTGTATTTCAGTAATGAGTTGTTGTTAGTGATTTTTTTTTTTGCAATTTGAAAAATGGCATTTACTTTCGTATTTTCTTGTTTGTAAATATCTAACTGCATTTCAAGAAGTTTGTACGCTGCGAAATGATCTCAAAATGTTAATTTTTTTGATTTTTTCCATTGTAAATGCGAATCGCGAATTCGTCGCTATTTCTCAATTGTTCAATAAGTTTTAAAGATTTATTTGAATCACGAATAGGTTAGTTCTTGTAATTTTTAAGAATAAAGAATATTGCGTCTCTAAGGTGATAATGTAAATTACTCTAATATGACTTTATTAATAACTAGCAGAGTACCCGTTCTTCGTACGGGTTACAAAAAAAGAGTTGTTCTGATATGGATGAAGAAGAAATTAAAATTGTGAGATCACTTCGAAACTTTCCAATTGGTACAAAAAATCACGTGAAAGGAACAAATTAATTTATTTGAACTTTGTAACTCGAGATCCCTAACTTCCCACTCCTTTCTCCCGTTCTCCAGAACCCTATCACTTCGAACCTTTCTCAGTTCGTAAAAAAATCATGTGAAAGTCTATCGCGAAAGTACACAGCTATCCCGAAAACCTCGTAAAATATCCTTAAATAATGTTTGCCCATCCCCTCACCGCCTTCTCGTTTACACCCCATAGTTCTAGTTTTTGCCTCCCGATTAATATGCACAACCATATTTTAGTTCGAATTGTCACCACCAGGCTAATATGTGGCGCTATTCTGCACAACAATATTTTAGTTCCAATTGTTAAACCACAATTTTTTTTGTAGTACCAATTGTCGCCTCCAGGTGCATATGTGGCGCTTTCAAGACAGTTTATGGTCATCCCCCCCTTCCAAATTAAAAAAGGTAAAAAATGCTATTTTTTTTTAATTTTTACATTATTTACAGTATGGAACCTACCCCCACGCCAAATTTGAAGTTTGGAGCATGTTGGGAAGTATGTTAAACATTTGTCACAGAGACACACACACATACAAACAGACGAATTCATAAATTTCACTTTTATATTATAGATTAGATTTTACATTATAAAGAAACAGAAGATTGGATGAAAATAAGTTGAAATTTCAAATTATGCATACTTTAGGACTTACTAAAGTGTGGATTTTGTTAAACTTCCAAAGCAAAAATTCTATCTTCTATTTAAATAATTAAGTTACCGCGTGAGGTCTCAGTTATGTTATATCAGAAAGGTCTGGAGATGATTGTTATAGGATTTCCTTAAGCATTCGTTATAGGGATTAACAGCCTCCAGGGTTCAAAATAAAATATGCAGTTAGACGTGAATCAAGATTCGGAGAACAAAAATTACGGTAGAGGAAAAAAAATCTAAAGATCTAAGATCTCTGCCATCAAAATAAAATAAATCAAAGTGAGAAATCACGAGACTCCATCTTTTCTCCTACTTCCATTTTCTTTCTTCTCTTTCGGATGCATTCAAGGCAAACCAGTGAAATATTATGTAAAACAGGATAAAATTAACTGCTGTTAACTGAAAACACTTACGATTTCCTTCAATAGATCTTAAATTTAATAACAATGGGTGAGACCAAATTATTTACAAGTGACATCCTGGAACAGCTGTTATACGAGTGAAACAGCTGTTCCAGGATGTCACTTGTAAATAATTTGGTCTCACCCATTGTTATTATTAATAATTCAAATGCGCAGTCTGCATTTTTATGCTTTAAAAAAATTCATTTAGGCCTGCGCACTGCTGGCACATGAATTTTCTCAGTAATATTTCATTGGTGAGTTTTTCATTGTGTATTTTTTTCATTTGAGGCACCACTGCGCTTCCGAGATCTTAAATTTATTCATTTATTTCTCATTCAATTTTTTAGGAAGATTTTTTTAGTCATTATAAATTTAATTTCTACCACAAAAGATCAAAACTGGAAAAAAGGACAATTTTCAAATTTAATGTTGAATAAATCTTAAAATTGTTGAATTATCTTTTTTCCATTCTTGCTCTTCTGTTTATGAAACTTAAAAATTTATAACAAATTTATCATTGGTGATTTTATAATAAATTTTGCTTGAGAGTTCAAAACTTAGGCATGTTAAATTATAATTTCAGATTTAATAAATTAAATTTTAAGTAAATATAATGTTTGATATATTGTTTTATTTCGTAATTAAGTTTAATGGGTTAATGAAAACTTTTATTTACTACGCTAATTCTTTTGGGCTATTAGGCTCTTGATCTTTTCATTAATTATTTCAATTTTCACTATCTACAAAATTAGTCAGTTTTGAATTAATGTATTTTATTTATTGCTGTTCTTAAGAAAAATTGTACTCTTATAAATTAATAATTATTGTTCAGTTTAATATTTTCTAATCACTTTGCATGAAAGTTATTTGTGAAAATTATTTTTGAAATTTTGGAAATTTTTGGAAATTTGGAAATGCTTTACAATCGCTAAATTTTTAAATTCAAAAAGCTGAATTCATTTTAAAATGCTAAATGTTACTCTAATTATTCTTAACTAATTTTAACTGAGCAATAGTCTTTAATCAAATATTTAACTTAATCAAATATAGTAACAAATATATGCGGCAAAAAGAAAATCATCATCATTTCCATGATACATACATCTTCGGCAATAGGCCTGTACATAAATCACGATTAGCGTACTAAATTCTGATTTTCAGATAGAAAATGCTAAGTCAAATTTTATTTTCTCCGTGTAATAGTTTATTGATTCAATTTATAAGATCTTTAGGAAGATTTTACATACTGTATACTGTCCGTAGTCCAATACTGTCAGAATTCTAACTTTCTCGAAGAAATGTTAGTGCTACGAACGTAGCATATTCTACGGAGGATACGCTTAAATAGATTTAAAATTATATTCTAAAAAAAAAAATTTTTTCAAATTTTTTTTGTTCTAATTCTTTTCCTGTATTATGCAAGGTGCATTTAGCAAAAGGGGACAGGTCAGTTAAGGCGGTTTATGGCATGGATTTTTTTGTATGTTCCAATAGAAAGACGATTAAGTCAGTTTCGGTAGCCGTGAATAAAATCTTGCAATTGAAAGCTGCCCAAATTAGAAGGAAAAGAAAAAAAAAAAGCTGAGGCTGCGCTATTAACAATTATAAAAATTGATATAAAGTGAAGTAGTATTGAAAAGACTGTTATTTTCAACGGTTTGCAATTTGGTGACATTTGACTAAGTCTAACGAGCACTTCAGACCAGCTTTTATTCGGACAGTTTCAAATATACGACGACAGTTGGAATCTACTTCATATGACAAAGAATTCGTCGCCGACTTCGACCACAAGACCGATTTTGATATTAAAATATTGCGAATTTAATAATCCTTATTGATTAAATGTTTTCTTTGTTTGAAAGCTAAATGCCAATTTTCCTTTTCTCTCCTTGAAAATAACCTTATAATGATTGGTCTATTTTTATTATAACGGGGTCTCCCAAATCTATTTTTTCTGGGGGGTTTTGAAGTTGTAGAGTTTCCGAGATTTTAACATTCGCTCTATATAGAAGCCGTGGGGCATTACGCGATCGCTACTGGGATTGCTCCTCCTACCTTGCTTTTTTTTATTTTTTTTATTTTTTTTTTACAGGAAGACATCAAATATCACAAATAAAAGCGTACAACAGCATCAAACTAAATAACTGCAACAAAATACTTCGTAGAAGTAATAATAATAATAATTATAATTATAACAATAACCGACTAAGTACCGAAGCATGCGAACTCTTAGTATTTCACTTGAACATGTTTCTTCTCTGTCCAATTGCCTCTTTGTCTGTAGCCTCATTACGTTTCAACCAACGTAATATTTATGTTCCAACTTAAATGATACACCCATTGATGTTTATTAAAAGATAGTAATTTAATTTGGTCTACATCCTTCCACTTCTCAAAGAAATAATCCTTGAAATCCCTTGCTGAAATGGTTAGACGGTTTTCTTTAAAATTTGATACAATGCTTGCTTATTGTCTAACTTAAATGATTTTTCTCTCTTCCTTCCGCTTTCCCCGAGTCTTTGAGCGCTGTAATGCTGTGACTCCACTACACGATGGATAATCATAATTAAAATGATAATGATATAATATAATGATAAAAATACTCAAAACAGTATACATTGCACGGTATTTCTCAAATGCTTCAGGAGCCGAATTGCATACTGAAGTTTATGTCTACCAGCACCAGCTCTAGCGAAGGACAACATTTTAAGTAGACCGGTCTATTTCTAATCAATACAGCATAAATTGCTATCAGTGATATCCATGATTTATGCACATTCAAAAAAAAAAAGAAAAATACCCAAAAAATCCGTAATCATCACAGCAGAGCAAAGATATCGCAAGTTTTCATAAGGATGCATGCATCAGTTATAAAATAATAAAATACTGAAAAAAAATATAGAAATTCAAGTAATATGTTTCATTGATTTCAGAAAGGCATTTGACTTAGTATCTCTTTCGTAAGTTGGACATCTTGACTGAATTTACATTTGAAGCAAACGCCATGTCTTAGGCAAATAAAGGACATAGTTGCATATTGCACTTAACGGTTAGATATTGAATTCAAGACAATTACTTTTAAAAGCGACAAATTTAAAATCACAATAATGTATTTGCTTTACAAGGACGATCTGCAAGTAAATCTGCTCACCTGTTCAGCTTAATAAGTTAAAGCCTCAAGGATTATACTAATATGGAATTCGCATTGACAGTGCAGACCAATTCAGCTACTAATTGAAAAAAAGAAGCCACTTTGACAGCCATTTTGAGATTATCAGTCTCTCTTCAGCTAAGATTATCCAGAGCGCAAAGACTCAAAAGACGGAAATGGATAAAACAGACTTACTCCAGTATTTCTTTCTTTTATTATGATCATTTATTATATTTGCCTTTTTATTATGATCAAATATCTCTTATGGTAAGCGTTTAGTTTCTCAAGAATTTGGTTTTCACCTTTTGATGTTGTTTTTATTTTCTTAATCTTAATTTTTGAGGTGTTACTTTAGTTTCTAGCAACTGGAAAATTTTTCAGAACTGATGACTAAATTATCGAAACACTTATAGAAGGCGAGTCACACAAATTTCTTGGTTCAATTGCTACTTCAACAATACACCAAATCATGGAAGATCTGAGATTAAATTTGCACTCGAAAATACTCTACTTTGAGAAAGAGAGATAAACTAAAGTCTCTGTTTTACTACTAAATAATGGCCGCATTATATTCTAAGAAAGAGAACATTAACCTAAGAATAAGAGTTACACAAGTAATAACTTGGAAGCAGAAACAACCTATTGATTTTATCTCAGTGCAGAATAAGTTGACAATCAGAGTCGAAGGTAGAATCAGTGCCGAATGAAATGTTATTCAGTGAGACTTCATAATTGCGATTCAAGAACGTGTAATTGAAAAAGAAAAAAAAAGGGGATTGGTTGACGAGCTTTGCAGGTGATGGACTCATACGAATGAAACATTCTGCACGTCATTTTAAAGATGAGTGAGCTTTTGAGAGTGAATAATACAAAGACACACAAAAATTTGCCCATGAACATACCCTTATACTTGCCGTAAAACGTGATCTTTTTTTGGATGCAAGAAAAACAAATTTTATTATTAAAACTTAAATTCAGAATGCAATTGAAACTGAAATCAACTTATTGTCAACCAAAGTTAACTATTTAGGAATTACCACTGTACGATGAATCAACAAGAGTTCCTGAGCTTATAAACTCTTTAGTCAACAATCAATTATTCAGAGAAATCAAAAAATCTGTAGAGTTGGTGAAAAAATTGAAAGACGAGATAGTCCACGAGAATTGTAACAATCGTAAGATTATCATTTTAAGAAATATACACGTGATACTGAAAACCCAGTGACAGTAACTGAGAAGTCCACATCCGCAGGCTGCAAAGCAAACAATGTAGTTTCATTGTACAGTTCCCACATCGTCCGAATGCTTTTATCATCAAATAACAGTAATTGCGATTTTTTCGGAATCGCAAGCATTTAAAGAAAACAAAATTAAATAATAATAATAACTTACGTTTAATTCCAAAGAAACATAAAATCGAAATGTGGATCGAGTTTTTTCTGAAACGTACATTCCCTTTTGCATCTAGAATGTGAATTCTATATCGTTTGAATTTATATGATGTTCACTTATCGTGACATGTGAGATAAAGGAAAAAAATTAATCATTAGAAAAATACCGGAAAAAAAAAAAAAAAACAAGTTATAAAAATGAAAACATTCAGCAAATAAAAGAAAAGCAATAATAGCCTGATAAAATTTGTTTGTTAATAAACAGAAAAAAATTCTTGTTTTTTAAAACAAAACAAAAATAAACCCAATTGTTCAAAACTCTCAAAAAAAAGCAATTACCTTGAGAATTTTAGGTAATATCAAAAATAACAAAATAAATATTTTTTTGATAAGTTATGCTTCTTTGAAGATGGTAAAAAAGACAAATATAAGGAGGAAATAATAATTAACTACTTTAATTGTACAAAGCACATTCTTTTTTAGAAAAGAAACAGTCATTGTAATTATGTTGTTCGAAATATTAAACAAGGAAAAGGAACAAATAGAACGAATTCTTTCTTTGTTATTTTCGATTTACTACAACTTGATTTTTTAAAATGATAACATTTAGTTATTTTTATAATAAATTCTGATTGAATAAAAGTAACTGTATACACTAACTAAAAGCAATTACATTACTATATGATACTACTGTATAATAAACATGTGTAGAAGATTGAAAATGTTTGGAATCAAGATTTAATAATATAATTCTAAATCCTATGTTATGATCATAAATGCGCAGAAATAACAATTGTATTCTGATTGAAACTATTCTATGCGTATAAGTATGCTTTCAGAACAAGATTAGGAATTTAATAAGAGAAAAGAGAATCTGTAGCTTACTGAGGTTAATCTTCTTAATAATTGTTTAAATATTACAAGTTTTAGTTCTTCACATAACAAAATATATAGTAACACTATATTTCTTGTATTCTGGTAATACCATAGCTGACAAGGGAAATGACAAGGGAAAGTAGACACTAAAGTATATGTCATTGGATAAAAAGAAAGTTAGAGCGAATTATAGGTCATTAATTCTTTTTTTTTTCAGTTAATTCATAAGAAAAAAGCTCAGAAAATCTTTGAACAAAAACATAAAAAAATTTAATATTATTGTTCATATTTCTTATGTGGCATCTAAATCTTGAAAAGTGAAATTTAAGAGTGCAATTTGTAGGAAATGAGATTTGTTAATATTCCTATAATAATATTCATATAAAAATATTCATATAAGATTGGTCAGTAAGATAAAGAAATCGAAATAATAAATAAATAATAAAGAAAAGAAATGTCTTCACGCTAATCTTGACCTTGAAATGATCTTAGACCAATATTGCATTTTTTTCAGGTATCATCTCCTGAAGGAAAAAAATGACAACAAACAAGATTAGCAGAGTATTATAGGATTTACTGAGAATATTAATTTATTTAGAATATATGTTACTTATTGTGTGCTAATCCTTAAACTTTTTTATAAAGCTTATAAATTAGTTGATAAAATTTGTTTGTATATTAGCATATATCAACAAATACCAAATCTGTTTTTTCTTTACAAAGAGCTTTATTGTTTTTTATATTTTTTTGAAATTTGGTGGCAATTCGAACTTTTGCCCATTTTGGAAAAATCTCGCAACAACTAACATATTTATAACCCTTTCTTAACATTATGGAAACTTTATTAGATGGTAACAATAACATTAAGAAATGCTGTTTTCTTTTAAATCATCGTAACTATATTTTGTTACTACCCATTATTACGTTGGCCTAAAAAAAAGAAAGCATTCGGCCAAGGTTAGATATCTAACAAAAGTATCAAGAAATTGAAAAACGTATTTCACTTAACTTGGACTGAATTTCGATTTTTCTGTTGTGTTTTTAAGCGTATCTTGGGTAGACATTCTCATTGAAATCCGTGTATTTTGATGAAACAGCTGTTACCTTCACTTAATAAAAAAAACCTACTGAAGTTCATTATCAGAGGTTGTATTTCATTTATTATCTCTTCCTTAGTCGTTACAAGTGACAGTTTAGAGGTTGTTGCTTTTTTTTTCAATAGCTTCAGTCATCATATCTCTTATTATTTTTTTAAAACACATGAGAGAAAGGCGACCATTTTTTTGGTTGTATGACGTAAGACTGTTACCAATGATGTCTTTAAAAGTCCTATTGACGTTATAAAGACCTAACAAAGTAAAAAAAAAATGGAATGGAAGAGGTCGAATAAAAAAGAAATTCTGAACCTCAAAAATTTAACTTTAAAATTCAAGGAAGTTTTATATGATTTTATATGTAATATATAAAGAAGAATGTTTATTTATTTATATATTTGTTATTTATGCATTCATTCTCAGTTAATAGCGGTACTACGACTATATACTGTCTAATTATCAAACTGTCAATATTTAAAAAATAAAATAAACATAAATAGAAAAAAAATCATAACTGGACAGTAAATATGCCTTCGCACATTGAGCCAACATGAACGGGAATCCTGAACAGCTGTTTCATCTTATTAGGAATCATCAGAGGAATCATTATTTTGCTGATGATTCCTAATGAGGATGAAACAGCTATTCAGAATTCCAGTTGATGTTGGTTCAGTGTGCGAAGGCATAATTACTGTGAAGTTGTGATTTTTTTTGCTTTTCAAAATAAACATAAATTTCAGGAAATAATTAAAATATGTTTCAATTTTGAATTAAATAATATTAAGCTTACAACGATTGCATTTTAGTTTCTTTTAAGCTATCGATTTAAAAGAAAATCATTAAGATATCAAAGAATCAAATGTTTCAGAATCAAACATTCGTAGTCATAGCAATTGTTGAAAATAGGTTGAAAATACTGCAAAGATTGCATTTGAGATGAATTTCGAGAAAATAATTACATCATGCTTTCTTTTTTTTATAATTTGACGTTCAAAACTTTTCCTTCAATTTATTTACATAAATATCTGTCCTCAGTATCATATATCTTTCATCAGTCTCATGTTTATGACGAGATTCTTGTGTTGTTTTATGATTAGAGACATTTTTATCAGTGAATAAAGAATTTAAGAAAACATCACAACTTATTAATTTGTAACAAAAACATTTACCAAGAAAATTACTAGGGATAAATGTATGTATAGATCGATTAAAACAACCTTAGTTTAGGAAAATAATAGTAACTGATAGGAGAAACTGTATCAGAAAATTCTATTCTTCATTTCTATATTCACTGTCACTATTATTTGAGGGGAAAAATGAGAGAAAGTGAAAAGGGATTGAAAAAGTTCCTTATTCTAATGTCTTCATTCCATTTAAAACATTTTAAGAATAACAAGAATGAATCAGTTAAAAAGTTTTTACGTGTTAAAAAAATTTCATTGAATAAGTGTAAAAAGTAAACATACAATTAAAATAAAATAACATACATACACAGGGAAGCTTTTCGGAGGTCTGAACGAGTTCCCTTGTGATTAATATAAGAGATTCAATGAAGAATTAATAAGAAAATTTATATATTTTTCTTCTATTATGTTACCATAATTATATCACTATTCACTGAATAAAGGAAACAAAAACCTTGTATTTAATAAATAATAAAAATATGCATCCTTCTAGTAACGTCCAGAGCGCTGACTGGACATCAAAGGGAAATTCCCCTTCGAAGTCCAGTCAGCACTTTGGACGCTTAATTTATTGTAATTTTATTTCATCTTTTTAGTCAAGTACGGATGCTCTTCACTGTCATCTCATAATATTACCCGCACGTTAAATTATTTATTATATGTTGCAGCCTTTATTTTTACTAAAAACCTTATATTTCTTATTAGCTATCAAATAGTTATTCTTAAGATAGTTAATTAAAGGTAGCATTCAAGAATTTTGTTTGTCGGAAAACTTTCTTGTATTTTATTTTTGCAACGCAACTATTTTACTTAGTACAAATTAAAGCTTAAATAAGTAAACATCAGTTGCATTAATTTTATCTTCCTTTCCTCCAAAAATAATAGAACAAAAATGAGGAAATAGAAACTTGTATTCTAAAAAATTTGCAGCGAAATTGTTCTAAAAAATTTTTATGCTTCCTCATTTGCAATAACTGATGGACGGAGTTATTTTTATTGATTTTAAATATAACTTATCATTTCATTAATATAAGATTTTGTTTTCCAGCTGTTGCGTTCTTATTGATATCATAAGCCAGAAATAAGATGAACAATGTGTCTAACCTTACGTCCATTATTGAAGAATTTATCAAAAGATAAATAAAAAAAATACAAATTATTAAGCAGTAATGGTAAGTTTTCAATTTCATGCTTGAATCTTTTTAAAATACTTTTTTTAGTCATATTATATTTATTTTAAACAAAGATAGTAAAGAGTAATTAGCAGAGTTTATTCGAAATTTTTTAGTAAATTTTTAGTAAATAGAAGATATATTCTCAGTGTTTATATAAAAGTTAAAAAAATAAAATAGTTTACGATAGTTTCAATCAGATATACTAGATGAAGATGTACTAGATTTAAATCTTGTTGTAAATTGTTATCTTTCTTTATCTACTGAAGCAAAATTTTACAATTCTAATTATTATAATTCAGTAATTAACGAAAGAAAAACCCATCAAGTCAATTTCATCCAATTGTTTATTGACTTTCGATCCATGGAAAGCTTTAGAAACTTTAAAAAAGTTGAACCATTTGAAACCGATGGATATTAAGTTAGAATTATTTACAGAAGAATTAATTTGGATAAATGCTTAAAAAAATACAATAACCATGAACTTATCTAAAGGCTAAATTAATTAATTGAACTTTCAAGCCTGGAATGGAAGTTTTTTTAGCAAGAAATTCTATGTTTAGAATTATTTAAGAAATATATGATTTCGAATTGCTGTAGGCAAATAAAGAAAATAAAATAAAATAAAATACATCAAGATTAAATAAAATAAAATCTAGGGAAAACAAGTGTTTTACTTCAGAAAGTTGATTTTTTTTTTAACTATAAATATTTTATATTAGTTTTAAATCGTGTACTTTGATCTTTTCAGTTATAAGAAACTTAAAAAAAAAAAAAAAAAATGGAAAAAAAGGGTAAAAACAAACGGCCACTTATATTATTTCATTAATATTCTATTGTGTTCTTTTGCTATTATTACAATTGTCCTTTGAACATGTAAATGAACCACTCTCTCTCTTAACATCATAAAAGCAAGATGACTCTCAATCTAAGACAACAACAACAAAAAAATCCAAGTAAAGGCCATATGGGAAAAGAGTGCATTTACCTTGAATAGGTTTCACCTTGGTACCTGGGTCTTTGTTACTCGTTCGCTCTGACTCAAAAATAAGGGTTCTTCGACAACGATTGCGCGATGACAATCTCTAGTGGTATAATGAAAAAAAAATCCTGACACGTGCAGACCACGTGATGCCAATTTAATTGAGATCTTGTAAGTTTTTTTCCCACCCGGTTTATTCGACCTCAAATTCTAATAGTTCCATTTGCTTCTGTTGCATACTTTCTAGGAGCTATATTTCCAAAAAGGGCACAGGACAAATGTTTTCTCAATGGACTTATAGCTAATAATATTTCCTATGAAATCCTAAGAGAAACGACTCTATAGTTATTTTTCAGAATTGCCATAATATGTAATTTTCTATAATTTGTAAATGACTCGTCTACAATGACAAATAAGTAAAATTTACGTTACAAGCTTATTAAAATAAGAAGGAATTATAATTTTGAACTATATTTTTAATAAAATAATAACATGATAAAGAAACGATAAGTTTCAGAAAGAACTGTGGCTATGATATATTCCAGTGTTTCTTAAACCTTTTGAGTTGCCGATCGCCCATTCGTAGCTTTTGAATTTGGCAACCCATCCCCAACTTGCTAAATAACTTTCAGATATTATGTACGTTGGGAAAAAAGGAAAAAAAGAAGAAAAAGATATGTTTTAGTAAAAAAATAATAAGTAATAATGCATTAAAGTCATTTTCTTCTCTCAACGCGAAATCCCAACACATCCGCGAACCTCTGGAGATGGTTAGTCAACGTTTGAGAAAAACTGATGCATTCTGATGTACCTGTACTCTTAAGCTTCTCCATACGTCGAAAGATCATTACATAGGTTGTACGAAATAGAATGATTGGATATCAAACTAATGTTCTTTGAGACGAAAATTAAGTTGCTATCAATCGCAACAAATGTTATAAATGCTTTTAAAGGGATTTTTACAATCGATGAAGTTGAGACAAATTAAGACCAACGACCATCCAACTAAAAAAAAAAAAGAAATAGATCTGTCTATATATTTCGAATTTGACACATCCCTTCTGTATACAATAATGTGTTGATATTTATGTTGATAAAAGATTTTGTACAAAGAGACAATACAGAAATAACAAAAAAGTGACTGCTTAACAGGAAAACGGTCAATAAAATGTAAAGTGTATGATAAGATCTTTGATATACTTTTACACAGTGAATGATCTGTGAATGCCCTGTTTTTAAATAAAGTAAATAATTAATTTCAGGCTTCGAAGCTTTTTTTTACCTATTCATTTCAGTTTTTACGAATTAAGTTTTCCATAAAGTTCGTCATTTTCTTTATTAAAATCAAATTTCTACATCTTTACTAGCTTTGGCATTGAGTTTTTTGATTTTATTACTAATCTTACATTCATTCATTGCTTTATGGTAATTTTTAAAGAGAGAAACCGAATTACTGAAATAAAATTTACTTCAAAGTCCAGGAATCAACATCAAGGAACAATAAATTATATTTTACTAATCGCTAATCTAGTAATGGTTTATTAGAGAACGTTCAACGTAACGTAAGAAAAAACGGAATGATTTGTGGATTAGCAAAAAACATTAAAGATTTTCAAAATTTTTTAATGTAAAACGTAAAAAAAAAAAGGTAATTTCATTGCAGATAGGGTTTTGTTTCAAATATAGTTAATTGGACAGTTTGGTATCCAAATTTACCTGATCATAACATGTAATCTTGTAAAAAAAAATCATGATCTCATTTTTTTTCTTATTTAAAACACGAAAAAAACTATTACAAATGAAGTCAAAATAAAACAGTGGAATGTGGATAATCCATTTTAGCTTAGGATTGTTGATTGTTCTATCAAACTGTAACTTATCCGAAGCATTTTATCCGACTTCTGTAACCGATCCCTGGGTTAAATGCGAACTTTTTTACGTTATCTATATAAACATTCTAATGTATGCCATCAACTTTGAAATGTAGTCTTATTTGTATTTGTACCTACACAGTAAATATTACTACTACAGTTTTACAATGCAAAAATCCGAATTTCCATACATTATTACAAAAACAAAACAAGTACCGAATTCTTTAATCTTTACCCTGTACTGTTTTGCTGTATAGAGCTAAATGTGTCTATGAATTAGTATTCTAAATGAAAAGTTCTTATTTAGAGATAAATACGGAATCTGTAAACAAGTAGAAATAATAATGCGTAGAAGATCTGACGGATGGGGTAGCGAGTGGCGGAGATCAGTGGCGTAGCGAGCATAACTGGCGCCCGGGGCACAATACCTTTTTGGCGCCCTCCCACCCCCCGAAAACCCGAAAAACATAGATTCTCCAAATCGACAACCCAAAAAAAAAAGGATTCTCCAAATCAACAATAATAAAAAAAAAAAAACACTTTTACACTCTTTTTGATTTTTTTGAACCCCCTCCCCCCCAAAAAAAAATTTCAATGGCGCAGTCTGCTCCGTGACTCCCCCACGTGGGCACCCCTGCGTATTACCATTTCTTACACAATTACTTTGTTACAATGTTGAACGTAACGGTTCGTTTTCTTTATTATTTCGTTACTTGGCTTTTTTAAACTAGATTAAGATGATAAGCTGCCAAATTAACCGGTCAAATTTGATTATGCAATCATTGTGTAGTTTCTAATGAAGTAAATAACAATGATCCGACGAGAAATATGTCAAATTATCACTTTATCCTGAAGCAACGGTGATTCTTTCAAAATCTACGAGAAAAAATAACAGGATTGACTTCTTTCTCCCGCCGCCACCCACCCAAACGCTCACGTGAGATGCACACACACACTCCCCACAAAAGATAAAGTAACAAATGCAATTACGTAATTACAAATCTGTTCGTAACAACTAAAGATTATATTTATAAGGAATTCTCTTTTATTTCCGCCTCCGTTCGTAAATATATTATATAATGATAACAATAAGAAAAAAATCAAAATTCGAAGAAACTTCTTCAGTTTATCAATTTGATTGGAAAAAATGAAACTTATGAAAAATTTATATTGTTTTTTTCACTGATAATAGAAAAAACTTCAAAGGAATTTGATTAGATAGATCATTATTTACTTTTTTATTATGTTTTATAAATCAAAAATGAAATTGATTGGTAGAAGAAATAACTTCCTGGATATAATGAATGTTTATAAATTTAAATTTAGAAAGAAGTTACTTTATAAATTGCTAATTATCTACTTACAATTTGTTAAGTATATGGCAGTCAAATTTTTATATATTTTATTAACTTTCATACAACGAAAGTCAAAGTAACATAAGAAGTTTTATGGAAAGCATTATTTAACTAAACTTATTATAATTTTTAATCTTATAAGCTACCAAATTACTTTTCAATCTTAAAACTGGTGAAAATCGCTTTTACCTTAAATTGCTTGAAAATTTTCTAATTCTTTGTTTCTAAAAGCAAGATCGCTGTAATTACACTTAAATTCATTCTCTGCAACATCTGTAACGATTTCACAAAAACTAGTGAAAACCATCTACTTACAAGCTCTGTGCAATAACTGATGATGATGTGTTGAAACAAATATCCTTTTAGGTAAGAAAGGGTTAAATCCTCGGAGAGCGGATGGTAGAGAACCCGTCCCTTCCAATAGATCCACTTGAATGCCAACCTAAGGCCCTGCGCTGAATTTTTTGGCCAGAAAGCGCCGAAGGGGTTTGTGACACCGATCATTTTTCAAGGCTGCTAATCCATGCTTCTCCCTCACCCTTGAGCTGCAATGGCGGCCTTCGCTTCCTAAACCTTCACCACTGGGCAGCAGGTGAGAGATAGAGAAGGGTAACTCCAGTTTCCATAATTGGAAACACAACAGATGCAAAATGGAGGGGGTAGTTTAACTCTTTGAAGCTCAGAATCAATTGGCTATTCATTGGGATTCGTTGGAAAAAAATCAAAACAGGCAATTATAAATTTTGATTTGATTTCTATAGAAATCAAATATAAAAAATGAAATTCAAATTTGAAATTCTGTACACTTAGTATTTTGAATTACTAAGTAGATCAACACCTGAATAACAAAATATATACTGAGTTTTTCAACAACAAAAAAAACACCCAAACAAACTGATAAGATGCAAAAACTTCCGTGACTAATTGTTTTTATTCGTACAGTTCATAATCATTGAATAATTGTTAATAAAATCAGAATACCATTAATGTAAATTAAGTTAAAAAATTATCACAATAAATTTATAAAAAGACCGACCTTTTTAAGTCTTCATTTCAATTTAGTTAATTTTTGGGAATTAATTAATTAATTAATTAATTAAAAAAGAGAAATTTGGCGATTTGCTTCATTATCTAGTTAATAATAAATACTTGAATTAGGTTTCAAAATGTCTGAATCGAGTCTTTTAATTCCATTCTGTTAAATTGAAAGACTGTCCAACTAGGCTAAAACTGAGTAGTTAATGAAAAAGCATGACAATTATTTGTGTTTATTCTAATTTAATTTGGAATCACAAAATTTATATTACACATATAATCAATAACATATTATAAAGAGTTTCAATTCCAGGTGTTCAATTTTGTAGAAGTTATATTTTTTATCATTCTAAGAAACTGAATGAAATGACAGACACAAAGATGACATCAGTTTATAAGAAACAAAATATGCGATTGAGATTGATAGATCTGATAATAATTTGAAATGACATTGCGGAACAAGGAAATCAATGCATTACTGGTTCCGCCAATTAAAATTAATGTTTTCAAAGCTTGTCATAATCTTCTTCATGATTTAGAAGAAGCTTATGTTCACTTAGTTGCTTTTAACAGAATTACAAAATTCGACATTTTTATTTTAAAAGATAAAAACAAATAAATAAAAATTCTCAAATTTCTCTAAGATTTGTAAAATAATTGTAAAAATGTTGTAAAATAATTTGCTTTAATTAATGATAAATTAGAATCAGTACATCTTTACTTTGGTTAAATGATTCTTCAAGTTTTACGTTTCAGTTTCTAACATTCATATTACGAATAAAGTACTCGTAAAATACTTTAGTACTAGCATATACTGTATCCATAACAATGCGGAACACTAAAGCTACCCGCACACGAGGGAGCTTTTTCTGTGCAACTCGAGGAAATTGAGGTGCACAGAAAAAGCTGCATGCGACTATCAGTGCGCAAACGATGCAACATTGTTAGCGCCGCCGTGCGGACAACAAACGAAGCACACTACGAATTTGAATGACATCACTGGACATGACGTCAAGGATACTGCTGTGATATCGTTCCAAAACTAAATATTTGTGATTTATTTTAAACATATGAGAAATATTTTTATAATATTATTAGCCGGTATGCAATCGCAGTTGATGGCAATAATGCGATTCACGAATAACAACGACCAACAGCCAATAATAATCCATTGCTCACTGAAACAATGACGTCACGTGGCAGTTTCCGGAAATGGTGAATGAGCGGAACTCCGCTTGCGATGTGAAATATTCAAAAAAACGAGGTTTTTGAAACGTTCTGGTACATTCTGCCGCATTAAATTACTGCATTTACATATAAACTGTATTTATGTGTGAAAGAAACTCGAAATAATCTGATATTTTTTCTGTATTCGCGATTCGCCCATCTGAAGCGAAGGAAAAATGTTTCGACGCCATGTTTCTTCTTTGAGCATGACGTCACGCCTGACGTATAAAAATGCTGCACTGTGATTGGGTAATTCCATGCAACTTTCCGTGGTGCACCGCCGTTCTGTGAAGCTTTTTTTCCATGCAACTTCCATGCAACTTGGCCCATGCAGCTCAAAAAACCGCTCTAGGCATCAAGTTGCACATGCAACTCGGCCAAAAGCTCCCTCGTGTGCGGGCTACTTAAATCTACAGTTTTCTGTATCATTTTATAGGGAGAAAAACGTGGGAAATATAGAAGAGTTCTTGTCCTTCAGAAAATATGGAAGGACAATCTGTTAAAATGTAATATTACAATTAGACTACAATCGAACTATGCGGAATGGAGATGATGTACATGTCAAGATGTATGGGTTTTTTATTTTATGTTAAAAAACCTTTGTTTGAATAAGCGCTACCACATGATAAAAAAATTGATTTTCAAATACAATTTATATTAATAAAAAATAACTCGGAAAAATTAAGAAATTAAATGAAAAATTACAAGAAGTTAGAATAAATATTTTCCAAACATCGATGGGTAAGATTAAGAGTTTACTAACTTGTAAGTGACATCCTAGAAAGCTGTTTCACGCTCTTTGGCGAAGTGTGTGTGTGTGATCTACATAAAAGATCTTTCACTGTTTTATGTTCAAATACTGCAGTTCTCACGAGGTAAAGACTTTCTATTTAAAACCTTTTTTTCTATTTTTCAGGATGCTATTAAGAATTTAGTTTAGATATTCAATTAACAACAGCAAAGACATTTATAATAAGGTAATAAAATAATAAATCAGCGAAAATGTTGATTTCTATTCAATATACTTTACCTGTTGTACCTTCATACATCTATTGAATTTGAAAATGAATATATAGTTCGTACTGTACATTTATAATGTATATTGTATTACTGTATTTTAGCAGATGATACAAACTCAAAATTATAGTATAAATCAAACACATTCTACAAAGAATTTTCCATACATTTATATTTTTCCTATTTGAAAAATATAAATCTTTCTAGATGTAGGATACTGTTTTCTTTGGTAATTACGTCACTCAACTATAATGATAAGTTGACGCGAAATTCAACTCTCCCATAATTACAACAAAGATGATTATAGTATTAAAAAGGTTTTACGTGCAAAATATTATAAAATTCCTCTAACCATGTTTGCATATTAACATTTACAATTAAAGGTTACAAAATAAAATACATTAGTTACACTCACGCCACTGTGTTTCTGGGCTCCATGTTGTCAAGTCCCTTTCTGAAGTGAAATGTCTCATTGAACATGAAAGGAGCTTGACAATATGGAGTCCAGAAACGTAGTGGTGTGAGTGTTAGTAATGTATTTTATTTTTAACTTTTATTTGTAAATATTAATGTGCAAACATAGTTAGAGGAATTTGATGATTGTAGTATGTTCTACATTCAATGTACCTTATCCAAGACAAAAATAAATACATGATTACACATGTAAAGAGTAACGATGAGTCATCCTGTAGTTTAATCCTTTAAAAATTCCAAAAGAATTTTTTTAAAACCCAATTGAATTTTTGCTTATCTTTTTTATTTTATGGGAATATTGTTGTGAAATTACTGCATTGCTGTTTACTAGTATCTTATGAACCTTTGCAAAACAGATAATTTTCTCATTTAAATAAAAATGGGCTTGTTTATTTTTATCCTTCTAAAAAAATATCACTGAAATGAAGGCAGATATCCTGACCTTTTAACTGGTTTTGAAGGAAATAAACCCTCGGGGAAGAATTAAATATCAAGAGAAACAAGTGATGAAAAGGATACAATTTAATTGAACAAATGAGTGTGTTATTATAAATTGATGATGATTGAATATAATGACAGCAAAGTTTCGCTTATAATCTTACAGAAGCTTCGACAATTTTTCATCGGTTTTTGGACATCGTTGTGCAACTGTCTCTTCTCCTTCATTATCGAATCGTTTCCAAGCTCTATTTGGTCATCTTTTATGATTCACTCTTTGTAGGTGTCTGAATCACATCAATTATTCTTTTATTGCGTAAAGACTATAACCACTACTTCCGTTTTCCTTCTTATAGCTTGGACATGTAGGAACTTGGACACCAATATTTTGCTACCATCTAGTACAACGTGCTTATTCCTTTAAGTATCCCATTTCAGGCCATACATATAGATTAAATAATCATAGTTACAAAGGTAAATTAAAAATAAAGTTTAAATGTAACCAGAAAAAGAAAACAACGCAGAATGAGATAGAAAATATGTTATAAATTTATAAATCTTTCTTCTGAATAATCTTATTTTAAAACTTTAAAATTTAAAACATCCATTAAAAGGATATAAAATTTACCATAAGTCTTCTTAATTCTACCTCTTTTAGACATTCTATATATTGAAAAGTCTTCAAATCTTCAAAATAAAACAAAAATAAATGTATAAAACAATACATTTATTAAAATAAATATCTCTTAATTTTCGAAAAGACATGTCTTCTTTTCTTTTTCAAAGCCTAAAAACAACAACAATACGTTACAAACAAGTAGAGGAAAACAATACATATGTGAGACATTCATGAAATTGTATTGTTACAACAATACTTACAAATGTTATTCTCCTAATTCTTCAATTTTCACCTTATTTTATTACAGTAATAAGATAAAAAATATTATTTGTAATAAAATAAATACCAGTGACAAAAAAGGGGAAATGGGGGCTATTTACAAAATAGAATGCATGATTTGTGATGCGTTCTATCTTGGAGAAACTAAAAGAACAATAAAAGAACGGGCATTGGAACATAATTCATACATAAAAAACAAATTAGAGGACAAATCTGAATTTGCTGAACATTGTATGAAAAAAAATCATTGTGTAAAAAATGAAATCAAAATTTTATGTATTGAAAAAGATTGTAAAACGAGGAAAACTATGGAAAGTCTACTAATTAGAAATACCAAAAAGATAAATATTAATAGAAATGAAGGTGTTAATGTAAACAAATTTATTGTGGAAATGGCCAGAGTTTAACAATATAAGTATTTCAAATTGTAAAAATAAGGTGAAAATTGAAGAATTAGGAGAATAACATTTGTAAGTATTGTTGTAACAATACAATTTCATGAATGTCTCACATATGTATCGTTTTCCTCTACTTGTTTGTAACGTATTGTTGTTGTTTTTAGGCTTTGAAAAAGAAAAGAAGACATGTCTTTTCGAAAATTAAGAGATATTTATTTTAATAAATGTATTGTTTTATACATTTATTTTTGTTTTATTTTGAAGATTGAAGACTTTTCAGGATATAAAATTGTTTTTAGTATTCTTTTAATTGATGCTTTAAATTTCAAAGTTTTTAATTAAGTGTGCCCAAGCCTGCATAATACTATAATGCTACGATGACACATTAAATTTAATCACCTTTCTCCTGAAGTTTATCGAAGATTAATGAAATGGTTGCCTTCCCCACTAATATAAGGTATTTTTTTTTTTTACATTTTGAAATTTCGTGGGGGGGGGATGTTTCCAGGGTGAATTCGATTCTTTCCCGGCATAAACACAACTAGAGAACCCATCGCTAAATCATTTTTATAGGGAATTTTGTAAACACTGACCAAATTGTATAAACTGACAGTAATCGGCTCTTGTTGCTAATGCCAAAAGCAATTTTGTTTATTTTATTTTTTTTTTATTTTTTTCATGAAAAACTAAAAATTTTTTAAGTTGCATCATTTAATAACAGCAAATTAGCTTTCGTAAAACATACGAAAGCAAATTTGCTCTTATTAAATATCGCGTAATTACATATATTTCTAAATTTTTCTCTCTTTGATGCTTGGAAAATTGATAGGTCAACAAGTTTAACTTTTTCTTAGAAATTAATGGTTCTGAAAACCCCCTTTGTTTTATTTCTGAAATTTTGACTAACCTTCATATACCATTCAAAGTGGAATTATTCACTTCTAAGTCTCTTGTTTAGGAAAG
Organism: Thereuonema tuberculata; assembly: GCA_023159025.1. NCBI lineage: Eukaryota > Metazoa > Arthropoda > Chilopoda > Scutigeromorpha > Scutigeridae > Thereuonema > Thereuonema tuberculata. The sequence goes on from JAFIDM010000002.1 coordinate 62,270,060, forward strand.
CATTGACGATATTCCAATATTTGCCGTTCCTTTAATCCGGGGTCAAGTTCTTATTTGCTATCTCAGAACTCTTGCAGAGTTTTACCGAATGGTCTTTTTTTGATTTTCGTTCAAACAAAAACAAAATTTTTGTTGCCATTTTTTGTTGTCAATCTAAAATCCTAAATACTTATTCTTTAAAAAAGTAACTTAAAAGGCCAACACACTAGCATAAAAATAAACATAATTTGAAAACGCCAGACACCGTTTCGTTTTATACTACAGAACATTATCAATGGAAATGATAATGTTCTGTAGTACGGGACGAAACGGTGTCTGGCGTTTTCAAATTACATTTTTAAATTACATTTATTTTTATGCTAGTGTGTTGGTCTTTTAAGTGACTTTTTTAAATCTATGAGCACACGTAAAAAATTTTAATTTTAAATTTAGTCTTTTTAGTTGAAATTTGAACATCAAATTTTCAGAATTTTTAAGACTAAGATATGAATTATTTCTTATTCAAATAGTACTGTAAAGTTTAATTTGTTTTCGGCTCCCAAATATGTTAATTAATAAAAGTTTTAAGTAATAGAATTAATAACTAAAAAAGAAAAAGCGAATATATTTTCTAGTAAGAATGGCATTGAAAGAATTCCAGTAATTTTCTGGTGAAACCGAAGATTACGGTACCAGGCTGTTTTGGACTACAGTCGAGTTTTGACAAGATGGCCGCCTTGGCACTACTTTTAAGATATGAATTTTAGTTTTTCAATTAACTAGTGAAAAGTAGAATGAGATTTGCTGGAAAACTTTTTTAAAAATGATTTAGCACGATCTTTTACTATAAAAAGTAACCCTCATCTGGCTAACTGCGATTTGAGGTAACAGTACGCACCATCATGTATCCCTGCGCGGATGCATTCTTACGAAGACTGTGATTGGCAGGTGCCGTATTCTCCGGTTTAGCCAATTTTCTTTAATTATTAAGTCTGCTACAATATACAAAATTACGTTACGAAACTGTACTTAAAACCAGTAAAACGATGTTTATACTATAATTCCGTTTTTGAAACTTTATTTAAAAAAAAATTCAAATTATCTCGAAGATAAAATAAAATTCGTTTTGAAAAAGACATGAATAAAAGTAATCATAAAACGTAAATTAAAAAAATAAAACAAAATAATTAAAAATAAATTTTGCGTTTTCTTTTAATTTCTTTTTTTATTTTTTTAAGCTGTAAAAATATTTCAAACGAAAAGCCTCCATTTTTTTTATTACAATCTGAATGTACGAGTAAATAGTAGAGATTTTTTTTTCTGGAAAGAAAATTTTTAAATATGCAAATATTTACTTAATTTGTGTAAATCTAATCCATTTTAATCATACTAAAGGTCGGAGAGACATTAATAGGATTATTAAACTGATTAATAATTTTTTTGTCTAAAACATGCGTAAGAATTAGATGTTTCGGGTTTAATGTTTTTCTATGGAAGTTCTGTTATGTTCACGTGCTATTTTCTCGAGAAGGACATGAAAAATACGTAAAATATAAAAGCTAGATAGTCTCTTGTCCTTAAACGTGCAGGCCAAGATTCAATAAGATTCATACAGTTCCAAAGTTATTACGGGATACAACATACATACACAGACTTAGTGATTTGATGAGAAATTGAAATGGTAATGGGAAATTTTGACGAACTTACTTATGTTAAGCCATAATTACAAATGGTAAGCCATTTCTAATTGAGAATTTCATTGAACAATTTTTTAAAAATGGCATAAGACATTATATTTGTTACAATGTAATTAAAAATCATTACATAAAACAAAACACGATGCAATTAAAACTAAATATCACAAATAGGACTACTAAGTGAACAATAAAGATGAGACATAATCACTGAAGATAAGAATTAAAGTAAACACATTTTATCAAGGAATTTAGAATAAAAACAGAAAACAAAAGAAACAAATAAAACCAGAAAAATGAGATAAGACAATCAAATTGATAAAGCGATAAATACAAAAAAAAAATAATAACACAGTAATCTAAAAATATGAAAACTGTTAATTACTTCCGGCTTGTTAATTCCATTTAGAGCTGATTTCGTTAATGCTCATAGATATTGTTGAAAATCTAGGCTAAATACATTGTGATGTTAAAAGCCTAACATACATTATGATCAATCAATCAAATACTGTTAAGCGAGAGCAATTCTTGTTAATTTTATCTTGAAAACGGACCTAAGGATATTGATGAAATGGGGTGAATCTACCGTTTTCGGGTGTGAGAAAGCGATTTAGCTAGGTTTCAGGAAAAATTATTTAGGAGGTAAATGATTGAACTGGGACCTGGGTTCCAGGGTATTATCTACAATGTTCATAATTTATTTTCAAGCTAATTTATTCTTAATAAATTCGTGTTTTGTACGTTTTTACATGTAATAGAATAATAATTTTATTAATAACAATTTCTAAAACTTTTTCCTCTCAACGTCGCGTGTATTCACTGCGGAGCTCACCATTTCCCCCCAAAGGATTAAATAACCAGGTGATTGTCTACAGTGTTCTTACTTTATTTTCGTTTTATTTTACCGAGCAAAGCTCAGTCTTCCAGATACTGTTCGTTTTGAAAAGCGAGAGCTACACAACACAGACGATTCTACTCCGCAAAGAGGTGATACGCTGAGATGGGCACTTTCCTAAGACCTGTTTTTCTTTTAGTATCTGTTATTTTTGCAATAGTATTTATTCTTTCCATAATTCTTTCCCGAAAAGCGCAAATAGAACGCTACTAGTAAACTAACATAGATAAAAAGTAAATATCCTCTCGTTATTTTTCCTCAACCCTATTTTCATGAAATGCAAGGAGACCTGACGCAGGCGCAAAAGCGTTGAAGGCTCTCGTAAACGAAAACGAACAGTACTGTTTAAATAAATAAATAAATAAATAAATAAATAAATAAATAAATAAATAAGAAGCCCTTGAAACTTACGGAGGACCATTTAAAAAGATAGCTCCAAACGTTTGAGTTCGCTACCGACAGTTGGTCAACCCAATTATTAAATTGTTGCAACGCCTGTTTTTAGGCTTGTTAAAATTCCCAGACAACTTTCACATCTATTTTTTTCTTTGTCACAAATTTCATGGACTGTAGTTAATGGACTCAACGCGGTTCTGATCCTTAATAAATGAGGGTAATAGACGTCCAATATCTACCCCTTCATGAAAACAAGAAGAAATCCAGAAATTCATCTCATTTGAGAGGAAGTTGAACAAAAACGAGGTTGTATCAATCCTAAGGCATTTTATATGGTTACTCAAAAAATAGTTAAACATAAAACAAGGAAAAAATTTCACTTCATCAAAATTATTGACTAATATACACAGTATATCTTTTTTTATAATCAACAGTAAATTTATTTTTTTATTAATATTGAATATTTAACAGTTATTTTATTATTTCTTTATATTAAATAATTAAATAACCGTTAAATATTCCTAAGTTGAAGCAAAATGACAGAAAACTTGAATCTTTACTTTTAATTATTATTATTTTTAATTTATCGAATTATGAATAATAGAGTAACAAATAAAACTACATCAAAGATAAAAACTACATTAATTAAATGAATTATTGAAAACAGTTTAATTAATCATTATAATTTACCTTTAACTTTGTTATCAAAACAAAATCTTTGTAAATCGTTATTTTATATTTTTTAATCTTATATTTTTCTACTAACTGTATACAATCATTTTTTTTCTTGTCATTTACATATCTTAGGTCCTATTTAATCCTAAACAAAGATTTGTATATTTACATATAATTCTTCTGTTACATGTATATAACAATCACGGCTACAATCTGAAACATTGTTGTTTATAAATAATTTTCTTTGTGAATCTTCATTTTGTGTTTCTGAATTCCTCTGGTCTATTTAATGGAAATTATTAAATTACATTTTCAGAAGCTGTTCTGTTTCAAATTAATAATCAATCGTTACCGTCAAATAATGATGTTCTAATTAAAATATGAACTTACTCAATGCTGTCAGCTATCTTCTGTTCTTCCGGAATTAACTGTCTTCTATTTCAGGGCATCTAATTGCCATTTTAATTCCTGAAAAATATTTTACCGCGGGCACTTCGCAGAAAGTAAAACCCGATTTTCAAGTGCTTTCCATCACTTTTAAAGCTGTTCAAGATGGCTGAAACGTACCAGATTTCATAAAACTAAATTTTAATCATTAAGACAGTTACTATATAGTATTTTCTGCATATTTGGTATTAGATCAGAATTGCAAGTCTATTAGCAACATAACTGAAGAAATGGTGAAGAAATAAAACAAATAGTAAATCAAAAATAAAATGATCTATATAAAAAACTTAAAAATATCTCAAGTGCAATGTTTATTTTCATGCACTTACCAAATTAAAAGAAGAAGTTCTTAAATGAACCTGAAGACTACTTTAACTATTAATGTTTAATTATTTATTAAATTGTTTTATTTTTAATTCCTGAAAACAACAAAGAAAACGTTTCTGTATCTTATAAGTTATAATATCTGCCGAGTTCAAAATATATTTTTGTTTGTTTGCTAAAAATGAATTAGAAACATACATAAATAAATATTTATCAAAAATAAATACTTAAATAGATATTTAATTTATTAAACTCCAATTTATTATAATCCATTCACAGCACTCGTAAATTTGTAATGGTTAATTTGGAACCGAAGAAATTTATTGTTTGCTTTGAGTAAGTTAATTATTTCGTTTCTAATATTGTAATAGTTTGTATATAAATATTTTTATAAATCATTTATTTACATGCATTTTTGTAGAAATTGTTTTTATGTGTTTATCTGTAGGCCTATTCATTTTTATTCTTAATCGTTATTTATTCCTTTGCATTTCCTAATTTTCCGTTGCAGCCGTTGAATCAGTTAATTAATTTAAGTTCGTTAGGTTTTTATCCAATCATTATGTATATTTTTAATTACTTAGCCAATCAAATCAAGCTTTGTAAAAACTATAAAATCTATGTTTCTCATGAAATAAATTAATTCAGTTCAGTTCCCTATGTCTTAGATCCCAAAGACTCTCCCGCAAACACCATTACAATATTTTATCTAAGAATTTTTTGTCGCCTTCATGAGTAAGTTTTTCCCAAACTTAACATCGACAAATTCCAAATAAGAAACTTAGATTGACTAAGTTCACAGGTATTTCAAATTCCAGAAAGATCCATTCTGTGATACAAAAGTTACTTGGGGCGCAGGAAGACCGCCCAGGGATAAATATATACGCAAACTAACATACACTGAAATATGATTTTTTATGAGTCTAAATTTCTTTGAACAAAAGACTGAAATACTGAAAAAAAAATCACATTATTGTAGAGTTAAAAGTATAGGCCTATTTATATAATAGGGAAAGTAAACCAAATTTTGAATACTGTGGAAAGAACGTATTGCTTTTACTTTAGTTTTATCGTTAAATTATTGCAAAAACATCTTTTCATTTAGTTTCAGAAATTTTTCGTTTGTCATTCAGTCGTTTCAATGTATTATTGACAGATTTACAAGCAGGCTACGAAGAAGACTTTTAAGCTTTCTATCAAATGTAATAAAAATGTAAGTAGTTGATTTTATTCACAAGAAATTCATTAAAAGCTTTGAATATTTCTTTACAGCATATTTATTATAACTTTTCTGATTAAAAAAAAATCCTAATTCTGGCTAAATTTAAGGTCATTGAACAAAGAATCTTTTGTTAATGTATTCGACCTTAAGAACACGGAAGGAATTCGATTTCCTCGAAATATTGTAAATCTTTCTCCTCGCATTTTATGATTAGTCTTTTTGTTTAATATATCGAAAATTACATGTCTGAGAAATTTCATCAATAATACATTTAGGTCAAACACGTTTTAATGTCGAACATATTAGATGCTATTAAAATATTCCAGCATCAACAAAATAAAGTTAAAACAAATTATTTTACTGCTGAATATTAGTTGTTTCGTATGCTTGCTTTCGTAACATAAGTTATCTTATAAGTTCCATACTTACTTTTCAATTTCTTTCCTTTTTATAGTAATGTTGTTAAAATTAACATATCGTCACACCAATGAAATATATAAAATATATTTAATGAAGGCGAATTTTCAGAAAAGATTTTGTGTCTTTTCTTTTTCAAGCCCTAAATAAATTTAAAGAAATAAATATAAAAGAAGGAAATAGAGATTAATTCCTTACCTGAATAAAAATAGCATCCAATTAAAGGAAATTCGTAAAAGATTCAACATTAAAGTTAAAGTTCAACATTGGAATACAAAAATAAATTGAAGAATATTCTATGTTCTAAGTTAAACAGAAGTGATATGAAGAATGAAGTGGACATAGTTTACATGATTGAATATAAAATACTGTAGAAAGTTCTATTTAGGAGAGTAAAAGAACGATACGAGAAAGTATAATTGAACACAGTAATTATATGAAACAAAATAAAACTGATATATCAGAAGTAGCTGAACATTGCTTAAAGTGTGGACATCAAATGAGTAGCAATGTAAAGACTTTATATATTGAAAAGAATACTTCAATTAGAAAGATAATGGAAAGAATTTTAATTAGAAATACAAGAGATAGGAATTTAAACAGGAATGAAGGCATTGAGATCGGTGAAACCTTCGTCAGTCTAGCTATGGATTTGTTTAATTTTAAATCTAACAAAATTATGAAATTTGAGGAATTAGCGTATTAATTATTAGGTTTGAGGTGTTAGTAATTGTATTTGTTAACAATGACAATATTAAATTGATGATTATGTAATGAAGGCAAAGCGCGATTTGTTTATATGTTACATATTGTTAACCAAATTTCATATTCTCATATTCCTCTTTTGTTAACGATTATGGTTTGAAAATGGAAAGACACAAAATCCTTTCTGAAAGTCCGCTTGCATTAACATATCCTCCCACCAATTAAATATATTTAATTGGTGGGAGGATATGTTAATTTTAATAAGTTATTCTTATTACTGTTTTATAAAATTTGGACTGTCTTTGTTAATTTTATATTTTTTTTTCATTTTATAATATTAAGTATCCGATATTTTACTTCCTATACTTGCTTGATAAAAATGCCGTTATTATTATATGTTTCAATTTCTCACTATTACTTTCATAAAATCCTTTCCCTCAATTTCCAATTTGTAATTTATGACTCTTTTAATGTTACTGATGATATTGTCTTATTTACTTAAATTCTCCATTTTAGTTTGACTTTTATGAACATCTGTAAGTTATCCTCTACATTCTATATCATCTAATAATTTTTACGGCATTCAATTACATATTTCTTATTTTTATTCCAATTGAATCTTTTCACTATCTTTTTCATTATCTATTAATAGAAAAATGATTTTTTTTATAGATTTAATCCACCTAAATCTCATAGTACTGATTTTTATTCCTGGTTCATATTTTGAATTGTCTTCAAAAACTTGTTTAATGCTTAAATATTGCATGTAATGCTTAAATATTTTGCACGTCAAAATCTCCTCTTGTAATCTATACTGATCTTCTCTAATTCCAGGGTATTATACTGATATAGTATTCATTTAAGCAATATCGTTTTAAAGTTGTTCGTAATAAATCTATTCTTCTGTAGTTTTCTAGTCTGTTTTTATCTTCATTTCTTTTTAAATTGGTGCATAACATTTTCTTCCAAAGTTATATTTTCACTAATTCATAACATACTTACAAGGGAAGTGCGTGACCTCGAACGCTGACAACCGTACGAAAACGTGCTTAGAATATAAAGCGCTCATCACAAAACAGTGGTATGAGTCATTCCCATGCAAAACTCAGCTGTTGTCTGCTAGCACCGTCCGACGGTGGCATTTTGTATCTGCACTAACAAGTACACAATCTAGTTGTGTAAATAGTATATCTGCAGTAGGAGGCCGTATTTTGGAGTGTTCGCTTGTGGGTTAGAGTGTAAACAGTGAACATTGAAATATGTGTGTTTTTGGTCCTATTGTGGGGTTTCGGCAGCAAAATATGTGGTGTGTTTCGATGTGTCTGGTTCGTAGTAAAATAAAGGAGGCTTAGACTTGTTGGATCTGCATCTGTTCGACTCTGTTCTACTCTGTTCGTTTATTTA
>JAFIDM010000002.1:62285241-62308769 GCA_023159025.1 Thereuonema tuberculata
TTCACAATATATTTTTAATATATTAAAAGTATTATAGCTATAGTTTTAAGCTGGCTTTACTGTAAAATTTTTGTGTATATGTTGAAAATTCAACGATTCATAGTCAACAAAATAAATTACCAGTTTTAAGTGAAATGACTAATTAAAATCATTTTTTACGAAAAATGACGAAAATTTCCATTTTGAGATGTGTGAAAGACATTCTTAAATTTAACTAACAAAAGAGAAATAATCTTAGAGATTTTTTTTTTTTACTTTTTAAGTTCCTTGAAACATTGAAAACTATTAACTTAATAAAATGCTGACAACGAGGTATATTTCAACTGGAATACAGGATCGACGGAAAACCGTAGGCATATGAGAAGTTCCAGCAGTGAAGTCACCAAAAATTTGGGCCTGGGTTCCTTTAAATTATGCTTACATCAACAGAAGTCTTGAGAAATGTTTCGGTCAAATCGCCTGTTGGAAATATATATGAGATATTTTCTTATAGTCCGTTTTATCAGTTGTCAAGTAATTCTGGAATTGTGTAAACTTATTAGTATTTATGCTATATTATTTGTTTATTTTGTTGTGAGAATTACTGTAAATTACTACAAAGATTAAGTAGACGTTCATTAACTTAATAACCGATTAAGGAAGAATTTTGGAGGCTATACAAAAAGGATTTGTAGCATTGATATCTGGCATCTACTTACTGAATCAATTCGAATATCGACTGACGGCATTAATTGATAAAAATTGGAAAATGATTTCTATTTCTTCTTCTTTTAGAATTTTTCTTTGTGTTCATTTCTTGGGCTTTCTTGAAATATTCTGTCTACGTAGTACGAGAATTCGTCAATTTTCAGGTTGGTAAAATTTGATTACGATTTTGGTTAATGCTTTTCTATAGAAAAAATAGCGAAAACAGTGTAAAAATATTATTTATCTTCATTCTAGTATTTTTAACTTCGATTAATGATGTATCCCATAAGTGGAGTACAGATGCTTTTATTTCTATTTACAGTTGAAATCTATTAAAGAAGAAAACTATTAAAGACGTCATTTGATTATAGATTGGTGTTTCCAGGACGTAACAGCGCCATCTATTGCTGAGATTCGTAACTGAATCTTATAAACATAACAAAAGTTATAATTTTTGTATTATCTAAAGTTACGATTATATTTTTATTATTATTTTAAGTTATTGATTCCACAATATGTTATTATTTAAATTATTTATAATTTTTTAATAACTTGGCTCGGCTGTGTAATGTCGATGTAGAATTTCCTGATATTAATTCATTTTCAGTTTCATGTGCAGAATTCGTTGCAGATATTTTGCTTCATTCAATTCAATCTTTAACTGAAGCTTCTAATGGATGATATCAAGCGTTGAGTATTCATTCTCACTGATCGTCGCTCTAACAATACGACGTCAAAGTCGTCCATCCACCAGTAGCTTTAAGCGGTGAGTGGATGAGCGGTCCACGAAGACCCTTCGCGGACAATTTTCTTAACCGTCTAAGGAGACAAATTTGTTGCGATAGCCATTCTATCCAGCATATTCATTTCATCATTCTGACTCTTGAAATATTGAAAAACACTAAAATTATAGGGTTTAGCTGTGTAATGTCTTCTTTCGTGTTCTGACAGTAACTCGCCATTGCAGAGACGCCATTTCTATAATTGATCCCATGATTTCCAGGCGAACGTAAGTGATCATATTTAGCCTTATAAGGCAATCTTTCGCAAGAGAATCATACTATAAGAGCGCTGACGTTAAACTGAGAATGGAAGAACAATTATTACGTATTGTTCACCTACTTCCTAGAAGTTTTCTGGTGAATCGGCAATTGCCAAACAAAGTCAATGAAGGATTATCCGGTTTGTGGAATAGTAAAGCAACCTTAATAGTTTTAGGACATACTGCTGTATAAACGAGTGATAAATTGACCCTAAATTGAGGATAGAAGTTCAAAACTAAAAAGAATTATGATTAATAGAATAATTTTCCCAATGAATCTTGAGAATTAATTATTCAGCGAATTTTAATGTTCTAAAAATAAACTAATTATTAATATTACATCTGAAGTTTTAACCTAGAATTAGATATTATAACTTATTCTAATAAATATAAGTTCATGCTATCATAATACAAAGATAGAAAAAGGATAACTAGTAAAACAGAATTTTAACAATGAATCCATTAGGGCATAATTTAATGTGTGCCTAGAATTAAATGTTGTAAATGTTGTAAGGAAATGTAATAATAAACCTACCCACATACGTATTTCTGAAAGATTAAAAAATATACATACAAATAATTTAGTAATTAAAAATATACATACAAATTACAGAAGCTTTCGAACTCTTTCACAGAGTTCATTTTCAACTGACGTTTAACATTTCTAAATTGAAAAAGTAATCTTGGCCAGGAGTTTTTCAATTTAGAAACTTGTTGTTAAACGTCAGTTGAAAATGAACTCTGTGAAAGAGTTCGAAAGCTTCTATAATTTGTATGTGCATATTTAGTTATATTTTTTGGATATAGTTAGGTTTGTGTGGAGGTTTATTATTACTGTACATTTCCTTTAAAACAGTGAATCCAAACAACTACAATAACTAGAATTTTTGAAAAATACAAGAAGATACTACATAACTTATTAACTTCTTATTGTTATTGATTCTTAATTCTTTATTTCAATCAAATGTTTTTAGCTAATCGTCCTCCAGTTCTAACTAGCTTGATAGATTGTTTGTTGCGTGTAATTCGATAACAAGAAGGAGACCCGACTGATGTTTATCTAAGGCCATTCACATCCTGATATTTGTGATCTCTGATATTTGTTGTACATCTCAAATCTCCGAATGTTGACAACCTGTTAAGGGTCAACATAGGTTACCATAATTACAGTTCATTCACTGATTAGAAGATGTATTTACAATGTCTAATTATATTAACCTACACTTTATAAATTTATTTTTTTTAAAGTCAAATGAAGATAAAATTATGTAAAACTCTCTCTTTACAAATTAATAAAAACTTTAACAAATAAAAGCTATAAACAGACTATTTATATCCTTATATATTTTCGATATATATTTAAATATATAGTATTACCTTGATTTTATGTTTTTCAAGTGGGAAAAAAAAAAAAAAAAAGGTATGAAATGAAACTTTCGTTTCAAGAGCTTTTTTTTTTCTTTCTTTTCGGCGTTTTTAATCATAACTCCAAAAGCGCAAAGCATTCAATCAGTCCAGTCGATGAAAATAAAAGCAAACTTAAACGTAACGAGAGTGTTAGAAAAAAAAGTAATGGCGGAAGAGACTTATTATCCAGCCGTCATGCAAATTCATGCCCAAAAAATTCGCTATAAACATCATAGAACGCAAAGTATCAGCAAAGTATAATATTTTACGATCAGGTCGCCTACATGTCAAACACTGCTGACATTGCAATTTTAAGATATGTTAAAATTTAAGAAAATTTGTATTTAAAAAAAATCGATCTAAATATTTTTAATGTATAGTAAGTATATCGCAGGAAAACATAAAATGCGATATCGTAAAATCAAGGTAACACTGAACATATAATAAACATACACTCATACGCATGCACACACATACACTCACACTATATTATAGAAATTTTAATGGGCAATAGGGATCACCGCGACAAATCATTTTCGTTTATGAATGTATGTTCGCTGACGGCAATCTTCGGTGCTAGAAGGCGCCGTGTATCGGTGCTGCATTCGGCTCGAGAGGAGATGTGGAACACAAAGACAAACCTAAATGAATGGAAAGTGTAAAAACAAATGGAAACAAAGGAAAATGTACACTGGAGCATGCTTATTCAGAGAAGGTGTTCAAAGGTGAGGTGGGCAATAGCAGTACATGTATGATTGATTGCCACAATTAGTTTGAAAGATTCCCGGCATTTCGCGAACAGTTGCAGCGGAGACAGAGATTCTTGCGATAAGGTCTTCATGTGAGTCAGTAGGAGTCTCGTAGACGAGGTTCTTCATGTGTTCCGAGAGGAAGAAATCGATAGATGTTAAATCGGGCGATCTTGGTGGCCAGGCAATAGCGCCCTCTAACACCGAACGTAGTTGTCAGCGGCTATTCTTAGGAAGCATCAAAAAAACCTTTTCGTCTACCTCCCATTAAAATTTGTTCAGAGAGTTTTAATATACCCTGCAAGGATATATATGTAAGACTTACAAAAGAAAAAAGAATGAGAAACTCTTCGCATAAATAAGAATGTAATTTCGTTAAAAATATTATATTCATAGGAATCATATCTATACTAATTGCCTTAGATTTTCTGATCTGATATTAAACGTACGGTAGAAATCTAGGTCGTAAAGAAAAGGGGAATTACTCATCATGCACATAATGAAAACAAATTCATGCCAAGAGCTTATCAACGAAGTGGAGTTCGAGACGGCCGTTTCATCATCTTTATGATTCTTCAGCCAAATTTATTTCTTCGATGACAAGCTTCGAAGGCATGAAGAATATATGGAACCCATACTCGCTCTCGACTGTGGGTTCCGACACAAACAAACAAGAAAAGAAAATTACCTGTTGCTTAACAGGATTTAATAATGTGGTCCTCAACTTTCGGGCAGAAGTGGCTAATAAATTACAAACAAAAAGCCACAAGAAAGTAAAAGGTTTTAAAGAAACAATGCTTAACGTGCAGATGAAGATGTTAAAGAAAAGGGGAAATTACCCATCATGCACATAATGAAAACAAAAAACAAAACAAAGCCTTCGAAGCTTGTCATCGAAGTGATAAGTTTCGCTGAAGAATCAAAGATGATGAAACGGCCGTCTCAAACTACACTTCGTTGACAACTCTCGACATGAATTTGTTTTGTTTTAGTTTTCCATATGTGCGTGATAGGTAATTCTCCATTTCTTTAACATCTTCATCTGCACGTTAAGCTTTATTTCTTTAAAATTTAGGTCATTTTAATACTTCATATGAAAATATTTCTGTAGATATTGAATCAAGTAAAGAATTAGCAAAACTTATAGCGTAAGAGGTTTTGTAATAATTAGATAAATTAAACAAAAAAACAAGAATGTAAAAAAGCCAATTTAATTACCCCAGTTTAAATGTTAATTGTAGATCATAACCAAGGTCGTCTAAGACAATCTTGTTAATCTCAATACTTATTATCTTCGAGATTAACAAGTTTGTTTTAGAAGATCTTCGTTAGGATTTAAGAAATTTCGCAGTTAGGGATTTATTAAGAAATGTTAATACTTATTACCTTCAATATTTCTGTCTGGAAAATTTTAAATTTTCTGTTGTAACAAAATACTGCAGTTAAACAAAAACAGAAAGACTTTTATTTAGTAAATTTGGGTTGTGTTACAGCATCTGAGGACACTAATGTATATTTTTATGAAATACATAATCTGATATCTAAATTTATTTATTGCAACTTCAATGGTTAATCTTACTGAGAAAAATACCGCACAATACAATAGCTTAGAATGCTTAATTCGTTTGATTTCGAATTGATCCAGACAATTCAATGAAAGACCGAGAAATCTAGATCTCAGAAACCAACTTTCTAAGAACTATAATGTTAAGAAATACTACTCCTAAGAACTATCCTAAGTGTAACAGGAGGTCCCAATAAACATACATTTTCTTGCCGTACATTTTATTATTTTGTTACGAATTATATCAATTTAAATGATCACTGCAAACGAGACTCTGGGGTATTTCCCACATCATAAAAGAGAGATAGACGAGGCCTTTCGCGTTAAAATCGTCAGGAATCGTCTTCAGGTGTGAGGGAAAGAACGATTCATTTCCATGATTCATTTCCTTGGAGAATCAGAAGGGGGGGGGGGGCAGTTCAATTTATTTATTCTTGTGCTGCCTTTTTCTGATTTTGTTGTTTTGATTAATTAGAATAAATTTACTGAAATTTTTTGTAGAAATAAGATGGCTTTACATAAATTGATATACAAGAATTACTGCTATCATATATTGCATCTCTAGATAAATGTATATACTGATCTCCCAAAGTACATAGTATATATGTGTAAATGGTCATGTATGTATTCTGTTGAATTAGTCTACAGATTAAATTAGTAATTTCAAGATTTAGCTAACTTTTTGTAAAGCCCTCAATAGGCATCATAGAAAAGAAAAGGATAGAATAAAAAAAATTAGAATGCAATTTTATATGTTCAGCTTTCCTGTAATCTCTGACCATATAATTCAACATCTACATATCCCAGAAGATCACAATTTCAGAAACCTACTAAAAAGCAGATCTCTTTTGATCTGAATACTTTTACGACTAAAGGGTAAGAAGCAAGAAGGAAGAAGCAACGAGCAAGAAGCAAGAAGCAATGAGCAAGGCACAAGAAGCAAGGAGCAAAAAGCAAGAAGCAAGGATCAAGAAGCAAAAAAGCAAGAAAGAAGAAGCAAGAAGCAAGGAGCAAGAAGCAAAAAGCAAGAAACAAGAAGCAAGAACCAAGAAGCAAGGAGCAAGGATCGGCCTCTCACCTCTGAGTCCCGAGTTCGGTTCTCATGTGGGTTTCGTGATGGTGGACGATCCGCGCTGGGCAGGTTTTCTCGGGGTTCTCCCGTTTCCCCTGCACTTCTCCCACCATACTTTCTCAGTCTTTCTCTCCATCTGTCCATATTTCCGTGGGATAGTACAATAGACCTCTGGTCGCAGTGCTTGGCTTCTGCCACCCACCTTCATTACATACATACATACATACATACATACATACATACATACAAGGAGCAAGGAGCAAAAAGCAAGAACCAAGAAGCAAGGAGCAAGAAGTAAGGAGCAAGAAGCAAGGAGCAAAAAAAGCAAGAAGCAAAAAGCAAGAAACAAAGAGCAAAAAGCAAGAAACAAGGAGCAAAAAGCAAGAAACAAGGAGCAAAAAACAAGGAGCAAAAAGCAAGAAGCAAGGGACTAAGCCAAATAGGTATTCGAAACTTGGCACTCCAAATATAACTTTTTCTAAATATGTATTAAAAATTATTTATTTGTACTTAGGTTTTATGTTTGTAATTCTTTTGAATCACTGTCGTTTTTCATTGACTGCCATCTCCTATTAACAATATCTAATATATCACTTAAGATTAATAATGGAATGGAGACGTCATCACTATTGTAAAAGAATAAAAATCAATAAAAACTTTATTATATAATGATTGTCTTCTTATCTTATGTGCAGAAGATGAATATTTATGACTGATATTTTATTCAGAGGCATCCTTTCTTATTCAGAGTTAAATCTTAAGGAAAATACTTATCTAAAATTAAATAAAGACACCAGTAAGTTTCATTTCTTAAAGAGGACGAATGTTTTATTTGATATCTCAAAAACCTTATTTAATACTTTTCCTCGCTATTTATTTAATGACTTTCATTAGAAATTTATTAATAAAAAGCTCGCTTCTAAAAGTACAATTTATCAATAATTATTTAATGTGGTTTGTAAATATATTACGATACAGGGTGATTCCAAAAGGGGGATCAAAAATTTAGCCTTAGATTCTACTCATGAAAAGAAACAAAAAAAAGTTCCTATAAACAAGGGTCCGGAAATGAATAGTTTTCGAGAAAAACGTCTTATATCATTATTTAATGTAGCTGTGTTTGTTTTTTGTTTGTTTTGTTGGCACAGGATGATGCGAGAAAACATATTGCAAATATTCATAAAATCAACCACAAATAAGCAAAATAGGGTACGAATGATTGAATAACAGTGTTGAATAAAATATTTGTCAATAAATTAATGAATGTGAATGACGTGAAACACGGCTGCAGTAACCATTAATTGGTTTTCCTGTGCGCGTGCATAACAAAATAAAACAAGAAACAAACACACCTACATTGAATAATGATACAAGACGTTTTTCTCGAAAACTATTCATTTCCGGACCCATGTTTATAAGGGTCTTTTTTGTTTGGTTTCATGAGTAGAACCTAAGTCTCAATTTTTGACCCGCCTTTTGGAATCAACCTGTATATTAAATATTTGTAAATAAATAAATAAAAAATTTAATAAAGATAAAAGTTAAAACTTTAAAAATTAAAAATTATATTAAAACTGAATTTAAAAACATTAAAAGTCACAACCAGGCTTCCTTCCCGAGAGGGAAATTTGAAAAATGACTTGAAAAATTTCCCTCACGGGAAGAAAACCTGGTTGTGACTTTTAATGTTTTTAAATTCAATTTTAATGTAATTTTTAATTTTTAAAGTTTTAACTTTTATCTTTTATTAAATTGTTTAGTCAAATGTACAGGCGTTAATAAGACAATCCATAAATAAATAAAATTATAAATAAATAAATCCTAACTGTTAAAGAAACATCTTATCCTGATTCGAGTTGCTTTGGTTTATTTTTTTATTATAGTCTGAGCAAAATAAATACAGTAAAACCCCGTTATTACGCTGCAGCTTATAGCACTATCCCGTTCTTTACGCTCCTTTTCTACGGTCCCTGGAATTTTCTATATATCGCTGTATACTTTTACCCTCTTATAACGCTTCAAATCCCGCTTGTAGCGCTTTTTTATATCGGAAATTTTGTATCGAAAAGAAATGTAACGCTATAAAGATTCTTTTTTTTCCCCTGGTAGGAGGGAATCTTTGAACTCTGAAGTTGCGGGTCTGTGATACAGTTGTGCAAAATGTCGAAGCGGAAATCCCTTTCTATAAGTGAAAAATTGCAAATTCTCCGTAAGTACGACGAGAATTCTACAGAAGTCAGAAGGATTTCGCAGAATCTCTAGGAATTCCCTCGTCCAGTCGGCGAACAATAACGAAAAACAGGGATGCAATTACCGATGCAGCGAAGGGTTGTTGCAAACGTAAAAAAGTAGTGTGCACTAAATCTGCTCCGAAAATATATTAGTATTGTTCCTAATTGTGTATCAATTGACGTTAATAGTTACCTGAACCGCATTGAAAATGTCATAATTCATAACAGTAGCACACACACACACACACACACACACGGCAAACCACAATCAAAGATCTTTTTAATAGGAAATAAGCTCATATTTGCAGTACATATATTGCAGAATCATGTATGATGCCTGTAAAATGATGTCCAAATCTTTCCCCATCTCATAAATCATTTCCCGTCTATAGCGCTATCCCGCTTATTACGCTTGTAGGTCATGGTCCCTTGACGAGCGTAATAACGGGGTTTTACTGTAATCATTATTAAAAAGTGAAAGTATCCCTGTAGGCTCTTGTGGTGGCGGAAGGCAAGTCTCCCAACTTTACATGACCAATGTGACTAAGTTGACGTTGGTTGTCCTGTCTGACACTCGCCCGCCTACGAGAAAGAAACCAAGTCGCCGTTTTACAGAAGGCTGGGTGAATTCTAGACTGGAGGAGAAATACAGTTGGAAAAATATTTCCGACCTCCTCCAGAAATTGAGTCCGATTGTTCCAGTCCGTAACCCTTATCGCCGGGTCAAGGACTGTTAAAGTATTACGTAAGTAATTCAAGGGGGGGGGGGGTTCAAGCTTTGCTTATTTTTGCTGACAAGGGGGAGGGGAAATCAGAGCAATGCTTACGTAAGACAAACATTTTTTTTCCCTAAAAACTTCATGTGCATTTCAGTATTTCAACGGTATTTAGTGTTAATGATTTGGCAAATCTTACATAAGCACAAAGAGGGTCTGGCATCTGCTTATTTTTGCTTCCAAGGGGGAAAGGGAGTCTAAAATGACTAAAAATATGATTACATAATACTTGAACAGCCTCACATAATCATTATCAATAATTTCAATTATTCCACAAAAATTAAAAAAGCCTACTAATAAAATAAAAATAAAACTGATGCCAAAAAGAAAAAATAATACCAAATAACGACATAAAACAAAAGAAATAACGCCAAGAAAACAACCCAAATAACGTAAAAGCGAAAGTCAAAATAAAAAAGAAAAGAAAGAGGACTCAGAATTTAGCTGTCTGAAAATTCAAACAGAAATATTACTGTCAACTAAAATGAACTAAAATTCAATTAAAAGAAAGAATAAAAAAGAAAGAAATAAACGCAGAAATTATGCATAAAGTATATATTTGAGATATATTATATATTATATAAATATATATTATTATATAAATATATATATGATATATTATACAAATGTAAGTATAATAAGTAATGGTTGTAATAACCATAAAAAATTGATTACTCTTCCTTATACAGAAATGCATTTTCATAAGTAACTTAGAAATATGTTATTGATAATTGAACGACATTAATTTCGCTGTATTGTGATATATGTGTTTAATTATATATTTTAGAATTCAGCAATTATTTTTATGAGTGCACATTAAAACAAGCATTTCTTGTAAACTATAGCCTAGAAAGCTTCAAAGCAGTTAAAATGCAATTTATTACGTTGAATTCCCGTGATCAGATTTACAGTTTAGTTCTAAATGCGGTCGCAAGATGGAAGCACTAGAAACGTTATCTCTTCAGTCAGTTTTTAAATTCTCTGGATTAGAGATCAAAATAACTGATTTTAATAAAGATTTTACATCTATAAATTTTTATTCAATTAGTTTTTTTTTTCTTGAGACATTCCATGATTAAAAAATTGAAGTTATATGCTGAAGTTTTGTTTTAATAATAAAAAAATGACCATTAAATCATTGGTGTCTGATGCTGACTTTCAGTTCTTTGAAGCTCTGCGTTTAAACGTCACTTACAATGCGTTTCAATTTTACATCTCCTATTAGTCAACTCAATAAATGTTAAAATATTTCAGACATTTCTGACCATCAAAGAACACAAAGTATGTTAAAACAATGTTAAATAAAATAATATCGTAAAAAGGAGTATAAAATTCGTTGCTATGGAGATACAATAACAGCAGAGATGTAATAATAGATCGCAGATAAAGATTATGCAGGACAACTGCTATCTGGGCAGGAAGTGAACTGATGTACTTTTCATCACGAACTTGAAAATGAAAAACAAGTCAGGGTGATTATTGAGAAACCCATCCACATGAAGTCAAAAATGTAAGATCTATAGTAAGATAGCAGTTTTAGACACTTTATATTATTTTAATTCTTGGGCAGCGATTACATCAGCAGTGCTGCCACCTATACGCGAACGATTGCAACGAAGAGATCGAAAGGCAGATAGCGGCCAAACGAAAACGATCCCGCCTCCCAGAGATATTAAACCAAAGGAATCTTTGTAACAACCTTGATCTCATGAGGATGTATGTCATACTTTCATTCCATATTTTCAACAAATGAATCGACAAAAGAAGAACGGAAATACTTACTTTACATTTCAAATGAATTAATCTTGAGTATAGTTTCTATTTAAATAATTAATACGACCTAATTTAGAGTCTTCGTTTAATTAAACATGCTTTATTAAAACAAAAGCTTAGTAATGTAATATTTCTGATCCTATAATCACAGGATCTGGAATTGCATCGTTTCAATAATACAATCGTATTATTTCTTTATTAGAATTTTTCTTTTAGCTTCATTTCTTATTAGCATATTGCTCATAGGGAAAGAATTAGGGCATTTTTGACCACAAAGAAGACTAAAGTAGTTCTGCAATTTAGAAGGATGCGCTATTGGTTTACCGGAGTTCACCTTGAATATAATTAACCAAAACCTATTTTTTTCTTAAGAAAACCATAGAGTACAGAATGCCAAGGCCAAGTGCAGAAATAAAAGAAATCTCTTCTTCTACGGATGGTCTTTTGTTCTCTATGTAAAGAACCATAACAAATGATCTGGTTATGGGCAACCATTTTCTCTGATTCTTCCTTTCTTTTGTTGTTATTCTTAAAGAGATTCTCCTTTACTTCACTCACTGCTTCTACTTAAATTGGTGAACTTTTCAATTCCTTAGTTTATTAAAATAATTCAGAATCAGATTTTCAGATAATAAATATTTGTATAATAATAAAATACAGATATCACTATAGCCAGTGACGTTTAAAATGTTTGGCAATGATGATTTGCCTTAGAATTAATAATTAAAACAATTGAAATTTAATTAGTAAACATAACTAAACATTCGAAATATTTTATAAATGGGAATTTTAATGATTTTTTTAAGTTCAACTTGAATTTGTTCTTAAATACGGTTCTAAATGCGGTCCCCCCCCCTTTTTTTAATGTCATTTCTAATGATGTTGAAATACAAGTCTTTTTTTATTCATAAACAATATTTCGTCAAGAGAATTTCTTGACTTGCTCAAGCTTTCTTCGACAAATTAATACTATAAAAGATTTTAAACTTGTAACATTTTATCTTTCTATTTTTATCGTCATCTTTCTATCGAATAC
Organism: Thereuonema tuberculata; assembly: GCA_023159025.1. Classification (NCBI taxonomy): domain Eukaryota; kingdom Metazoa; phylum Arthropoda; class Chilopoda; order Scutigeromorpha; family Scutigeridae; genus Thereuonema; species Thereuonema tuberculata. The sequence goes on from JAFIDM010000002.1 coordinate 62,297,579, forward strand.
TTATTTATTTGTAAACCTTTTGCTTTATTCATGCAATTAAAAAATTTTTTAAAAAGTTTTAGAAAATAAAGCAAAATTCACGTAAATTGTTAAAATTGTTTAAGTATTTATTTAAGTATTTATTAGATTGTTTAAAGTGAATATTCAATAGATTGTTAAAGCTTATTATTTTTAACAAAATAAGCAGACCATAATGTCTGTAAATTGCTATTGTATTTGTTGTAAAATTTAAAATCTATGTATTATAATTTAATTGAGGAAGTCTAGAAATTCTCTTGACGAAATATTGTTTATGAATAAAAAAAAGATGAGATTATTTAAAATAAATGAATGAAGAGAAACTAGAAGTGATGACTGAAGTTAAATATTATTGGAAAATTAAACTTTAACAGCTAACACAACACTTAACTCTAGATAAATGATACTGATATTTAAGTAAGTATATATAAATGTGATTAATACAAATGACCCAGAAATATGGGCACTGGCTGCCAGATGGGAAGGGCAGGAATTCAATACTAGAAGAGGTCGAGGATTTATCCTAACTTTTTCTTCTGACGGCCCTAGGGTTCAACCAGCCTTCTGTAAAATGAGAACCAAGTTTGTTTCAAAGAAGAAAGGCGGGCCAGCATTGGGCTGATCATTCAATTTGAAGTAATCCCTATGCTTATTGAATCTTAGGAGCCTTTATGTTCTAGTGCCCCATGAGCCACAAGGCTCTTATGGGAATTACAGACTGAAATTGCCTAAAATTAAGAAAAGTGTAGATGACGTTTATAATAATGTTTGTTTCGAAAACACATTGTACGCAATGAAATAAACAGAATCTAGTGAACAGAATTAGACATGTAATTGAGTACATCAATGTTAAAGTTAAAGAATTAATCTACATCTCAGTTAAATGTGAAATCTAAATGGATATGCTAAGAATTGGTAAATGAAATAGAATAAATAAAAATTTTGTTAAATACTTTTAAAAAAGTGCCATACACACATTAATTAAAAAACGTAAAAACACATTAAAATCTCGACCAGGTTTCGATCGGACCAACCGATCTTATTCAAATTACTTGAAAAAGATGGGCAGGTCCGATCGAAACCTGGTCGAGATTTTAATGTGTTTTATGTTTTTAATTATTGTGTGTATGGCCTTTTTAAAACTACACCATTAATTTCACACATGTTACATTTCTACAAAAACTTTACAATACCGTATAAAAATAATTACCTGGAACATTATTTTTAGAAATTGTTGTAATTCTCGTCTCATTGTTCCCCTTAGTCTTGATTAAAATATTGTATACAATTCGGCAAATACAAGTGAGATTTGCAATAAATCTCGGAATAGTTACTACTATGAACGACACATTTTTTATACAGGATGTTGCAAAATTCGTGTATAATATTCAAACCACGTGTTGAGGCATGGCTAAGGATCAATGCATTCCTAATGAACCCATGTCCGGAAACGCCCCATCAGGCGCTAGGTGGTCCTAAAGTGAGCCTATCCGAGAGAACATATCCTTTGCTACACCATAAGAAATGTTTTGCACGCGAGCCCACACATTGATCTGGGGGTGTTATTTTTGTTAGTTTCAATTGACCTAAATTGAAATTGACCTCAATTGAAACAAACCCAGATAGCACCCCCAGATCAATGTGTGTGGGTTCGCCTGTAAAAGAGACACATTTCCTCTTATGAGACACCTCTACATAAGAGATGTAGAGACACACATTTGGAGACACATTTCCATGCTGTGCACTGTTTGGCGGATGGTCTGCAAGAACATTTGAAGAATCCTTGCCCTCCTGAGTTGTTCTTTATTGTCTCCCTCATTCATAGCTCTTTAGTACTGTCTCCCTCATTCAGAGCTATAGCTTGGTGTTCTCCATCCCAAACCATCCTTTTATAATACCACTCTCACAGCCAACCAGTTATACAAATGTATGTAATCTTATATACATTTCATAATAATATTTGTTTCGTTTTCATCTTAATCGTATTTGTGTTTCTTCAAAATTCTTGTGTGATCTATTTTTTTTATCTTTATTTTTACTATTTATTGTTTCTTCTACTAATATCACGTTCTCATATTTATTATGAATGAAAGAATAATCCATTGTGGGATTCGTATTTGAGTAATACCTTATTTCTAAAGTTTTCATAATCCAACTAATTTCTAGTGTTTCTATATTTTTCTAAATTTTTTAACATTTTCAGAAGTTGTTTTTACAACAGTGGAAACATTCGGAAATTATAATCTAACAATGACATAAATAACCTCATTATGATAACAATATTTAGACTATTATAAAAACAAAGAATAATTGAAAATGAACATTGTTGTAACAATGAGGTCGGTGATATAAAAATAAGTATAGTGAATTTAAAATATTTAACATTGTTTCCAAAGTGTATAAATAGTGGAGGCTTAAGATTATTGCAACAATTGTATAAGTAGCATATTCGCCAATAATACGTATACGTACGTAGTTTAGTAGATGCTTAGTATAGTACATTGTTGTATATACTTGGCTAGATGGTGCGCCATTTCAGTATGGAGGTCGGCCACCTAGTTAATGTAAAATTTTTCCCTTTCTTGGTTATCACCTTGTCGTGGTGAAAGGGCTTGAGTGTTTCAATGATCCTAAGAATCACACTGGTAGGAGTGATACCAGTAAGGTTAAAGGTGAGAAATCAGACTAAGGATAACCGAATTTTGATGGCCTACCAATCTCTGTACACCTCTACACCTTTTACGGTGCAGCAAAGGATATGTTCTGGTTTGAACATTACACACGAATTTTGCAACACCCTTTTCATTACATAAATCAATGCTTGATAAAGCTCCCTCTCGGGACGGAAACCGGTCGTTTTTATTGTGTATAGTTTTTATTTTTATCGCATATAAAGAACTTTTCAGCAGAAGCATGGGCTTCATCTTTTTAATGGCAACAAGAACAGTGCATGTAAAATTTAATAGCGGCTTTGCAACACCCTGTAAATGCTTTATTTGCATTTGTATTTGATAAACTTTTAATGATTTTTATTTAATCATCTTTTCTTTTAAGGGTTTTCTCAACATTATCATCATTAATAAAAACAAATTTTTAAGTTATACCATTGATTGATAGAAAAAAATTTTCAATTCGCATTCGGTAGAGAGACCATTTGTGGACAAGCCAAACAGATTATGATCTTTAACAGATTATGACCTTTATTTAATTAATAGTTTCTACTTATAAATAGTGGTCAAGGAAATTATTTAACAACTGTTTATCATCATCACCAGTATTTCTGCTGTATCAGTACTCCCCGATCGCGGAGACTTCCTTTATTCGAGGGAATAGATACTGTGGTGGTTTCCCGTTCCCTTCCTCAGGAAGCCATTATGAAATGGCTTCAGACACTTCTTCACTCTCTCTTTTCTAGGCTGACAAATGCTGGAAAAGAAATTGAAACAACCATGCCGCTGCCGGGATTCGAATCCAGGTTTCGACACATCTGCCTAGTGGGAGACCGCCATCTAGACCACTAGGCTAAAACGGAACGGCTATCAACTACTATAAAATGTTAAATTGTTACGTGAAGAATTAAAATTAACTTTAATTATTTCAGTGCCATTGATCTTTTGATTGACTATATTACTAAATAAAATATATTCCTAAAAATATATTCTGTACTAACACCTTGTGGACGGAATTCCAAAGTTTAAGAACAAAGTTTTTGTTTTATTCAATGACTATTATTAAGAATAAATGATTTCTTTCGTTTTATATCTAATTGATATTATTAACATTTTTTTAAATAATACGAATTCATCCGGTTTACTTGCTTATAAGCGAAATCACACCTTGAATCTATTCTAGCGCCAATATAATAATATAGTATGATGCTATTGGTAGGTTTTGGAAAATAACCACTGGGCAAGAATTAGGTCAAGAATATTATCGATTTATTGATTTTTTTTTTTTTTGTTGTTGAGGAATAATGCGGTGTCCTTCAATACTTCGAATTTCCAATTAACAGCTATAGTGATTGAGAACTTTTTAATGAAAATAATAATAATAAATGTTTCTCGGTAAATGAAGTTCTAATGTTTCTTGAACACTTAAAGCTTGACCAAAAAAACAAGGATTGTTTTCCAACCACTGTTCGTTGAAACATTGTTCTAACTTTATATTTAATCAAAGCTTGCGTTGTGAAATCCTTGTAAACAAGTTACTTCAGTGACGTCATTTAAAAATCTATTCAAAATTTCTTTTACTAAAAAAAAAAAACAAAAAAAAAACAACGTTTTTGTTAAAAGTGTAATCAGAAATTACAGACAATATCTTATTATAAAATTGTTGATATTAAACAAGATAGAAAATCGACATGTTTAGAATTTATTTCGGGGTTCAAAACATGTTTAAAAGCTGAGGGTTCAACAAAAAAAAATAAATAAATGTGGGATTTCAATACTATATATCAAGTAGACTCAGGACTTCCTAAATGTTGCCATAACTTATTGATTTATTTCTACATATATAATTTAAAAAATTATGAATCCATTCCATTTCTTGATAGACCTTATTTAAATGATATTTAATTTTAACTTATTATAGATTAAAACGTCCTAAAGAAAGCATGAAATAAATTTGAATTAAATATAAATAACCGCATTTGTTTGTATTATTCCTGTACTAGAAGCATTGAAAAAAACATTAATCTAAAGGTTAACATAAGAAAAAGTCATTCAAGGCATATACATTTGATGAGCGTTAGAAGATACGCCAGAAACGTATAAATATTTAGATACTTTTTATCTCCAAATATATGTAGAAATAAATTTTCGCGTCAGTATGGACATGTATCAAAATTATGAAAATATATTGCTGCCTGAAATTTTCGTCAAAGTTCATGAGACAGCGAGTTCTTGCGGTCCGGGAAGGATGATTGCTTCTGCACTGCGGAGGCCACTCTTGGGGACAAGGCCCACTTGTCGGGTCTGAGTACGGGCTCTTCTCCGGTGAAGGCGGCTTGCCAAGACCGGGTAAGATCCTCTCGGCGACGGCAATTTGCACGGCATGGTCCTTTTTCTTCTCCTGGAATTGAAGACGACAGCTCGACGGTCCTCGGCTAAGGTCTTCTTCACAGCTGGAACAGGTTCTTTGGGCTCCTGCCTAGGAACGAACTCCTAACCAGGCTCTGCTTCCCTGTTTTTAATGCTGTCTGACGCCTCTTTCTGGCTTCAATCGTCGTCAATTCTTCAATAGGGAGGCAGGGTCAGACCATTCGACTCTTCAGAAGGGAAGTTGGCCTTTGTAACCGATAACAATATAAGTGATCAGCCAAACAGATATAAATGATTCACAAGAATGCAGCCTAAAAAATGTCGAGATAATCTTGTGGAGATCGGAAGGTTGCGAAAGCGTTAGAGAACAGCAACAATGTTCTGAAAAGTACCAATTAGATGTAAACAATTTAGACCAAGCTATTCTGAGTCCTACAAGTTCTATCAGTTGATGAACCTCCTTAGGCACAATTAAAATTATTATTTAAGATTACTAAAATGAAATTTCATTGACTATCTCGGTATACAGTTTGATACACTGATTAGGTTTATACCGAACTCTTTAATATTAACATTACCCAATGAATAAAAAATGTACCTATAGTTAATGTAACCATCACTACAAAGATATTTCTCTTGATAACTTTATCTTCTTGAGCAAATTGACTTTTTCTTCAGGATTGCCCATCTACATACCTCTCAGATTGTAATAGGAAAATTATAGATTCAGACATAAAGCACTGTTATTCTTTTATTAATAAAATTAAATTGTAAATGATAACTTTTTTAATGCTTTATCATTTCATTTCTAACTATACCGAAATTGTCCTTCTTTACCGATAAATGGAAGACATCCGTACACATATGTACAATCTAGTCTTGTACTACTGCCGTGCTGGCGTGATCGTGCGGTCTCGGCGGCGGCCAGCCGTGGCGTCCAATGCGCCAGTACCTGGGTTCGAATCCCGGTCGTGGCGTGGTTGTTTCTTTCGTCTTCTTCTGTGTGTTGTGTCCGCTGGGGACCCGAAATCTGCTCTGTAGGTAGTGGTCCCCATTTGTCTTCTATATGTTTCAGGCTATAGTCTTGTACTACTTTCTGATAACATTTGTGACTGATATCTTTTTCTTGTAGCTGTATTAAGATCTAAAAGAAAGGGCTATTTCATTGTTCTCCTGTTCCTCTACCATAACAGATCAGTTTAACTTTGAGTAACTTAAAATTCACAGCAATGTGAAAAGGAGAAAATCACGTGATCAATTCCGTGAATAATAACTGGTTTCCATCTTTCAAAGGTTTCCTACAGTTCTTGAATTTCCTAACAGTAATTCTTAACCTTTTCTTGGTTTTTGTGATGAGTCTACATCACTGTTTCAGTTCTGAGAACTTTTTCCTACAAATTATAGGTCAGAAAACAATTATTGTAAATATTAAGATTTATCTGCTGTAATTAAAACAGATTAAAACTTAAAATAACAGTTTTATTATTTACTATACATTAATATTTGCTTATTCAACAGTTTTCCTTAGAAATCATTGAAAAATATCTGTGAAATCCTGAAATATGCAATCCCAACCATTAACACAGTACTACCTCGTTCTTTTTCGTTAGAATTCTTCGATTCATCATTTTATTATCATATTTTGGTGATCATTAGATAAATTATGATGAACATGAAGTCCTTGAAAATAAACAGGTTAACCATCTTAGTTTTATATCCAAGGTGTGATCACTTAGTGTGAAGCCATTTTCAGTTCATCTGAACATGACTGAAAACCTACTTATTATTCAACGAAAGAAGTTCGGAAGTTGTTGGTTAATCCATTCTACTTTGATGACCTTATATGATGATTAGAAATAGGGCACAAAAATGACAGCTGAAGAAAGATAAGCAAAGTGAAGATGATTAGGGGATAGAAGATATCATTTATTACCTATTTCTAAATGTGATTATTTGTTATCTCATTGATCTTTTATTAAAATAAAAAAGTATTAAAAAAAAACCTATTCTAAAATTTAGCTTACTTTGTGGTTGAATATTTTATTCTTTACATCCAAAAATTAGTCAGTTATTACAAAAAATTATTATTAAATCCTCCTTTCATTTTTTCTTTCATTTTTCTTTAATAGCAAAAAAATAGTTTGGTGTTATTTAAAAGCTTTATCGTTATACATTAACGTCCAAAATTTTAGAAAACAAATTATGGACAGGTGTCTTAATTTATTAGTGGTAGATTAAGTCTTTTTTTGCGTAATTAAAGGCTTTTTTGGACAACTGGAAAAATATCTAGCTGTATTTTTCGAGTACGTTTACATATTCGATAGTCACCGTGTTTGTAATTGTCATTTCTAAATTTTCTCAATGATTTTGACCTTTTAAATTTAGAAATACTGTGAAACACAAATAGCGAGCCATTGAAGATGACTTGCAGCTTATTTGGTACATTTTGTAAATAGAACTATTACTTTGAAATTTAGTTATATCATGAACTAATCTATCTCTGTCCATTTTCTCATGTCATTATTGTTATTTTAATAATAATATCGAGAATGACAGGTGCTGCGTATTTGACATCAATAGAAAAAAGTGAAAGCATGTTACTGAAATAATACTGTGTTATATAAGAAGTACATAATATGGAAATTGAGTGTAGAGAAACAATAGAGATCTCGAGAGTTCTTATTTTTATTTTTATTTTTTTAATAAAGTTTATTTTTATGTTATAATTTTTTTGATCTACAATTCCTACATAAATAATTTTTAATTTTTCATTCACTTTTTTTTCAATTTTTTTTAATTCGTTTTGATTAATCATTTATTATATTTAAGTTAAACATTATCAATATTGTAGTTATTATTATGATATGCACTATCTACAAATAGCCTAATATAAAGCGCTAACCCTGTCATGACTTCCATTTTGTTAAAAAAAAATAATAATGTTCATAAATTTTTATAGCATCAATTTTAAAAAGCTCTCTATGATATTTTACTAATAAATATAGAAACATTAATCATTTTATTATATTTATATCTCGAAGTAAACAAGCACATATCGTACAATTTAATAAGAAGATAACCCCATATTCTTTTCTATAAAAAAAAAATATAAGTATAAAATTGCTTTCAAGTTTCCTAACATCTTAACATTACAATAAATTAAGATTAATTATTCTTCACTTACCTTAATTCTTTAGTTCCTGATTTAACCGAATTTGAGACGTTTAATTTCCGTTTGAATTTTTTTTATTCTAAGGTTTCTCATCTACTGAAGCAACTGAGCTGAACATAAGTTATTGTGTTATTGGAGATTACGTCTTCAATTTCATTGCAATGTAGGATTCACTTACATGCATTTTATTAAGCTTTTTCATAGTTACTGTATCACATTGCACTTGTTAATGGTTTTCGGTTAATTAATAAAACTATTTTAACAAGAAGAGTTCATTTTGCTTAAAGAAGTCTTTGCTGCCAGACGCAGCCATAAAACGGATTGTAACATATTTGGTATGAAAAACACTTAATAAATTAGAACTCTTTTTGTAATGCTTCAAATTCATAAAGATTATTGTTATGTTAATTTATTACATATTTATATTTGTAATATAAAAATATAGTCTAATACAATGTTTAAGTCTTTAAATACAGTTTCGTACGATAAGGTACAATACGATAAGATACGATAAAGCACAGCCTTTTGCCTTATTTTAATTTATTGAAGAAGCTCTCATTTAGTCTTTATTTTTTAATGGTTCACACACTTTTATATTTTAGCACTGATAATAAGAAATTTTTAAACAGAAACAGTAGCTTGTTGGATGAAAAGAATATTAGAAGTGTAGCAATTATATCTGCCTTATTTATAAAATAATAAAATATTTATACATTTATTATATTATTATCAGATTTGGAAACCACCATTACATCAAAGAAATGATAAAAGAAATGTTCTCATATCTCTTGACAAACTTTTAGCTATATAGCTATGAAAATATTATCTTTATTGTGGATTAATATCTTAACATTTTATAAATGATTCACTATCATAAAATATCTGTACTATTCTAAAAAACGTTGAGGAACAAAACACTATTTACATGTTTCATCTTTAAATTATTCATCTTTAAAATTTAATTATGTATTTCCTCTAGTTGTAATGAACGTATATTTCCTGTAGCTGTAAATTATCTAAGAGGTCACTTAATTTAAATACCATTTAGTAGATTTTAAATATTTAAGTTACGTCAAAGCGAGCTGACTGCCTGAATGTGTGTATATATATAAAGCCATGATATACATATCATCTGCCTTCCCAAGTAAACTTAAATTTATATACAAGAAAAAAAATGTGCACAAGACTAAAATTTAAAAACATTAACATAGTTTTTGCTAATGTTGTAGTTTTAATCTTGAAAATTAGTAATTTAATTTATTCAAATGATAACGTTCTTAGAGCATTCTCTACATAGATATTCACTAACTATAGACCATATACAGTATATTGCAAATAAAGTGGTCGGGAAACTGGTTAAATTTCAAGAAAATTTGAAATGATAAAAAGAAAAGTTTTTGTTTTTTGTTTTTTTTTAAAAAAAAACTTTCTAATGTTTATGTCTTCAGAAAATATATATTTTTACCAAGTTTACAACTACAAGTAAATCCATTTATAAGCCCATGTTATTTACATTCACGAATCACTTTTATTAGAATCATTTTCCTCATTTCATACTTTTCCTATTAAATTACAAAAGCATATCTTTCAAATTATAATTTACTCTTGAGTCAGTTTTTTATATAGAAACTTTTATATAGTATTCAAATTTATTCTTTTATCTTCAATAAATGTGCAAAATACAATAAATTTTGCCAATAACGGAATGCTAAAATACGAAATTTTTTTATTTGTGAGATTTATGTAGGCAATTTTTTTACTATGCATTACATAAATTATTACATCCAATTACAAAAGCTCTTCACATTTTGTTTTTCTTTATTTTTTGGATACAACTATTTTATGGATGGATTCAGTTTAACTAAAAAAATTTATATAATTAAAGCACGAAAATGTAGAAATTTTTTGATTATGGAAATCCATAAATTTCTTTTTTCTTTTAGTTTACTTCGCGTTTATATGCGCAAGCCATGATTTTGATGAGCTTATTTAGCAACAGGAAAACAAATTACTGCTGATTAATATCTGTACTTTCAATTCCAATGATATAATGTAGATTGGAATTAGTCTAAAATGATATTCTTCATTCATTTTTTTTTTGGCAGTTATAAATAACACACACAATTACTTATTAACTATATTATGTTATGTTATGTAATGAATGTGGGTGGCAGAGAAGCCAAGCACTGCGACCGGAGTATTAACTACATTACTAATGAAATCCAGTGGACTTGTTAGATCAATCGTTGAAACCTAGATTCTTAGAAGAGCTTAATTACTGCTTTAAAATTTAGCTTTAAATACTTTTATTATCAGAATATCGATTTTTTTAATCGTTAAGGTGACGTAAATATCCTTACAATAAATATAAATATCTTTACAGTATTTGGAAAGCTCAGTGTGGTAATATTGAACTTTAAATATGTAGATTTCTTTCTATTATCATACCAATGAATAGTGAGACTAATCTTACTTGATGATGACTAAAGGTACTTATATTTTTAATTACATACCTTTTCTTGATTGCCTTTCTTGACTGGTAATTCATGAGTCCCCAGACTTTCCGAAGATTATCCGAAGGATTCACCATCTTCTGTAAATATAGTTTATAGTTTACTAAATATAGTTTAAATGTATTGGATTGCCAAAAAATTCCAATCATTACAGAATGTTCGCAATAACTTTGACTTTTATTTTTAAATTTTATTTTAGTTTTGTTGACTTGCTCATTGTCTTTGAACTAGGTTACGGCGGTATTCTTGACAAAAATATACAGTTGCAATGGATCATTAGTCAAAAGAAGTTGGGAAAAACTATTAAATTCATTTGGAGTTTGTGATTCTGTAAATATAATTAGCCTGTATATATAATAATGTAATACATTATTACCTGAATATAAGATAATGCATAAGTATTATCTGAAACTAAATTTTTTATCTGATCATATATATATATATATATA
>JAFIDM010000002.1:62308869-62331210 GCA_023159025.1 Thereuonema tuberculata
ATATATATATATATATATATATATATATATATCTAGAGTATTACATATCTATAATACGTTTTTTTGAAAAAAAAAAGCTTAAGTAATTAATAGTACGTATTAAAAAAAACACAATAAAAAATAGAAAATTGCTGCTTAAAAAATGCACTGAAGGAAATGCACTGCAAAATAAAAATAAATTGTTTTCTTCGCTTCTTGCTTCAATTCGACTTAATATTCAAAACTGTGATTTTGTATTTGATGTCACAATTTTATAGCATAAAAAAAAACAAGGTAGGGATAGCGATTAGTAAACCAATCACAATGCTTCGCAACGACTTCTGATACGTAATTTATGTTGAATTATTGCTTTAATTTCCTTATTATTATAAATGTGATTGTTGCGAATGCAAACGGCGCAATTGTTGCGATTATTGTGATTGTTGATGAGCTGTATGATAAATGTGATTGTTGCGAATGCAAAAGGCGCAATTGTTGCGACAGTTGAGCTAATGAGAATTGAATTAGATTTTAATGATACTTGTTTACGATGGACGGACAAACCGGGAATATAAGGTATCTGATATTTGTATCAGAAGCCTAAAAAACTGACGACCTGAGCAAAAAAAACAAAATGTTTTTCGTCATTTTAATGTCCTTAACATTTTTACGTAGTTATTTGAAAATTATATTTCGTTCTACTAGGTGTTTTTATAGCGCTGTAGATGCTTAAATAATACATATTAGATAATATACAATAACAATGAATAATATAATGCAAATAAGCAAATGATTGCTTATTTATTTGCAGATGTTTAATTTATTGTTAATTGCAATAATTAATAACAAGTATGTTAAGTAACTTTAAAGGCTTAAGAGAAATAAAATGCATAATTCTGTAAACAGCAATAATATATACTCTGACGTAAATAGGGAACTGAATCTTCAACATAAAATAAACTTCGAAACTGAAAATAGTGAAAGTATTTTGTCCATCTTTGCATCTCCGCTACATAAATAGCAATCGCATTGTAATAACAGTCAGGAAACAGTTTCCACAACTATATAAATTAATACGATCATAGTTGTACAATATACAGTATAGTTCAAAGTAAGAATGATAAATTCAATATATGCTTATTAATATTTCTTACATTTTTGTATATATGTTTTTATTAGGCTTATCAAGAATTACTTTTTCCTTGGCTAAGTCGTCTAATTTTTTGTTTTTCTTTTGTTTTGAAATGTTCTTGATGTTACACATGTCATTAACCCAATTGGTTAAATCATTTCAACAAATCCGAAATGAAAACGTTTGTTTCATGTTTGTTTGTTTTATATTTTTATTTTTTGTGATCTTTCTGAATGAATATCTTGAAATGGTTAATATACTTGCAATTGTTCATTTACTTAATATAGTAGATATACAGAAAACGGAACAAGTTCTAGGCGTGGGAAAGCAAGGGAGGAGGGGTGGATCCCTAGAGATCTAAACAGATAGATAGATTTAATGGGGAAAAAAATGTGTGTCACCATTTTAGCTTCGCAGTAGGTCCGTGAATAATTCGCCCTGGGACTTTTAAAGCACTTTCCATCCTCCTCGTTCACCAAGATATAAATTATATAATGTGAGGGATTGGCAGGTCGATAGCATGACCCTAAAGCATTATCTTAATTGATCTTTGTTAATAAGCCTAATTATAATGGAATTCAGTATCTCGATTGCATTACTACGAGGTTTGGTAGATAGGCTTTTCGTAATAACCTTATAATGAATGTAAATTCCACAGGTTGGTTTCAATTCCGAGATGAATCTAATATCAATACGTGTTGTTTGCAGATGAAACGACTAACCCCAATCTCCCATTTTTCTTTCTTGTTTGATTAGCGTGGAAACACGTTATTCGGTTGCGACACACGGTTTTTTGGGGATGGCTCTATGTTTTGGTGTCACGGTGAAGAAAGTTCTCGTTGCACCTGCAGCAAAAAAACCACATAACTTAATGGGATTGTTGATGAATCCTTGTGCTTTACTGTTTTCAACCACGTTGGTGAGCAGAAATAGATTACGAAACCAGTTCTTTGCAGATATTAAGAATATAAAATTGTAAAGATCTTGCTGTGTGTGTGTGCGTGATTTTGTGTTTTAATTAACATGTGACATTTCTTTGTTGCTTTATATTAATTCGTTATTATATTAATAACGAATTGATTGCATAGGAAGTCAATAATAAATTAATGAATTGTTTTTAAAGAAGCTACAATTCCAACTTTTGTTATATTTGTACTATCCACTCTAATTGTACAAATATATGCGGGATAATATCTGCATATCTGTATCTTATTAAAGGGTATCTTTTCTATAAGATACAAGATGTTAATATATAAATCATTTATAGATTCATTAATAAATTATAGATTATGTTGTTGGGTACATTTAGGTAATACAGACACTAATAACATAAATAGAATATTAAATAAAATAATGAATTACATAATACAAGATTATTGTATATTAACAAAGAATGAAAAAATACAGATAAGAATAAAATATAAAATTTTAATGCCAAGAGAAAAAATATTATATTCTTTAATAATAAATAACTTTTATAAAATTAGAAATCAAATTAGAAATTATAACTTAGAAAATATTACTAGAAATACATTAATGAAGATTTTATATTATGAAAATCCTAAGAACAACTTTGGATTAAGAAATAAAAATAGAATTCTATTAAAGATTTTTATGCAAATTACAAATGAATTAAAACAAAATAAATTTAATAAAATAAGTATATTAAAAAGGCAAATACTGAAAAAAATAATATTTGGCGAAATTATCTGGAATATTTAGGTATTTTTGATTATATATACTATATTTATATTTTGTGTGTTTTTGGTCTGGTGTATTGATATTTTGTTTATATATTTTTTAGTTGAATAATTTTGGCATGAGAGATTGTTATTTAAAGTTTTATTTTCACAATTAGATTTAGAAATTTTTAATGTTATACAGTATAAACATTTAAAGAAAGAAATTGTAATTAGAATAATAAGTAAAAAATAATTTGGCAACCTTAAATTTTATTGTAATGAATGATATTTATAATAATTTTCTTTTTGTATTTGATTTTCTTTTTGTATTTCTGTGATATATTGATTTTTATATAATTATATAATTGAATTTAATTTAATTTTAATTATACTAAGTATAATTTGTATAATTGCGTAATTACATAATTTTTATAAGATTTTATATGATTAATACTTTTTAAATTACAAATATAAATTATTTATACTTTCAGCACCTGCATCACAGGATTTCAATTTGAAAACCTAGCAGGACTGTAATTTTAAATTTAGAAATAAAAAAAAAAAAAAAAAAAAAAAAATTAGTATAACAATCAAATAAATTTCAACATTCAGTAAAACAGTATATTCTCGTACGCTGTCAATATAGTAAATTATTACATATTCAGTCAATATATAAATTTGCTACATTTTTGTGAATTAATAATAATAATAAATTATTTTAGTTATTATTATTATTATTATTATTATTTCAAGGAATTTAAATTATTTAATTATTTTGCAGTGTTTTAATTTTATTTCGTAATTTGTTCATTATGTAATAATAATAAAAACATCTTTTGATTTGTTTTTTGTTTTTTTGTTTTGTTTTTTTTAAAAAAAAAAGAAAAAATATTTAACAGCCATATTTAAAATTATTTAAAGAATCTTTTAAAATCTTAATATATAAAAATGAATGTTTCTTCGTTTGTTTATCCCTTATGCGTTCCTACCCCATTCATCAGATTGCGATGAAACTTTGGTGAGTTATTGTGCGCACGCCCGCGAAGGTTTCTGAATTAGTAGAACCATTTTACAATATCTGGTGCGCGAGTCGTTTCAACAAATGAGTGTATTTCCGGTTTCAACATTTGTAGTTTCCGGTGCGACTCGCATTTAAAATGACCATCAACAGAGCACAGGGACAATTGCTACAAGTGTGTGGACTAAATTTGGAAAATCCATGCTTCACACATGGACAGCTGTATGTGGCCTGCTCATATGTCGGAAAACCATCTGATTTATTCGTGTATGCACCAGACGGAAAAACAAAAAATATTGTGTATCCAAAAGCACTTCAATAAACAGAATTAAAACACAAACACTTTCTTTTTTTGAATCGCATTGCAACGCATGCCGGGTCTAGCTAGTTGTAAATAAATATCAAATTGTAAAGAAACAAGAATTTCTTAAGAGCCTTTATTGTTTAAGGGATCTTAAAATTTATACAGTATTTTCATTTTTTTTCTTAGTAAACTTTTCTTAGTAAAATAAATTTTCTGGAATAATATTCTGAATTAATTGAATAATTATTCCTTAATTTTTAGTTCAGAAACAAGGGGGGGAAAAAAATTGAAAATTGCTAAAAAAAAGCAGTCAATTTATCAATTTAAGTTGGCTGTGAAGAAAGTCTGGATAGGAAATCAGAAAAATCAAACTTGTGTCGAAGTTAGAAGATACCAATAAAAATATAATTTCCTTAATGGTAGTAGCATGTTTTCTTAAAGATTTATCAATTGTTTTTTATTCTTTATTTATTTTATTTTTTCTATGGACTTAAATTAATAGATCTATGCAACGGTTGTAGGTAACATTCAATCGTTTAATCAGTTTATCTTAATCTTTACTAAAATTGTGGATAATAACCAATTAAGTTCAATATTGTACTTAATTCATCTGCTATTATTTGGTTTTTAGCAACAATTGTTAGTAAAATTCTTTCCTAAACTTTTTGCAGTGACTGTCAGATATTCCAGCGAAGAGATGTTTCCGGAATGTTCGAAAGAACACGGAAAGAAAAGAACATAAAGTTTACAGGAGATAACAATCTTTGTGAAATCCTGAAGAAAAGTAAGCTGAGGAGTATCAAGGTAAGAACGGCAATTTAATTTACCCAATGGGAAAAACATTGGCTCAAAACATTGAGGTCAATGCAGCAGCCAATATATGATTAGTATTTGGCGACCTTAACATTCTATAGTTAAATTGGCATCTTTGATATAATAAATTCATATGATATTATATATTGTAATGGTGTTTGTGGGAGAGTCTTTGGGATCTAAAGACAACGAGTCAAGTTCTGGAACTGAACTGAATTAATTTATTAAATGAAATTAAAATTTATTAAATGAAAAACATGGATTTTTATAGTATTTACAAAGCTTGATTTGATTGGCTAAGTAATTAAAACTATATAGAATGATTGGAGGAAAACATAACGAACTTAAATTAATTAAGTGATTCAACGGCTGCAATGGAAAAAAATTAAAAATAAACAGAATATCAGAACATTAAAGGAATAAATAACGATTAAGGACAAAAATGAATACAAATAAACACAGATAATTTCTACAAAAATACAGATAAATAAATGATTTCTAAAAATATTTATAAAAAACTATTACAATATTAGAAAAAAAAAAAAGCACTTTCTATAAATGAATTAATAATAAATGAGCAGAATTTAAGTTCTTTATAAGTTGAAAGGATTTTAAATGAAAACAATATTTTTTTGGAAATGAAATGGCTTTTTAGATTTAATTATACAATTAAATGAAATAAAGAATTTGGTTTTTATTGAAAGGAATTTACATTTGAATTTAGAAAATAAAGAAATGATGAATTTTCATTTTTGTGTAGAGATTGCTTTCTGCTTCTTTTAACGTCGATTAATCCCCTTAATCTGATGTAAAATTCGCATTTTTGCAACAAAATGCTCCAATATAAAGAAAGATAATTTAAACCAAGTTAATTTCAAGAAAATGAGAGTTTACAGGTTAACATTTCCGCTAGTGTTAAGAAAAAACAAAAACAAAAAAAAAAACCTCTCATTTCTGTAGGCAAACAGACTAATGAGCCATTTTTCACTCATCCCACGGCGTTCTGGTCGTCAAGGCTAATCAAGTGGTATGCTAATCATGATCATTATCCAATCCTGATCGCGATACTTTTGTTGATAAAAATTTAATCTCATTAATACATTGAATAAGGTATATCGAAAATTTAAAAAGGTATTTAAAATTAATTGACTTTTAATAATATGAAGAAATTGCTAATTGCTACTTCTATTCACCTCCATTTTGAGAACTTGATGTTTACTGGTGACTACTTTCAACTGTTTTGAGATGTCACCTAGTAAGCATCTGGTCTCAACTTTTAATATTAATTTTACTTAATAAGCAGATTTTAAAAAAAAGTTTACTTTTTTAGAAATGAAAACGAAATAAAAAAATGATTGCAAAACTTAATTGTTTAAATAGAAAAGAGCTATGATTCTATTCCATTATTCATTAAGTTTCTCGATTTTTGGAATAGTAAAAATGCAAAATATCTTCAAAAGGACATATTTTGTCTATTTTTAATGTATTTCATAAGCATTGATTTACTTTGAATTCCAAAATTTTGAATCTAGAACTTTGATGAAATAAAATGAATGAGCTCCGAAATATTAAATACAAAATCTGTGGTTTTTGCAAAGTAAATGAAAAGTACAGATGAAGTAATATGCGAATATAACATCAGCTACATGGATGCCAACGAACAACATAGATATAAATATATTTCAATCAATTTAATTTAATAATTTCAACAGTAGACAGAAATGAAGAAATAAAACATTAAAATTATTATTGAACAGTTATTCAAAATTATTTAATAACTTCTTCATTATTCCTAGGATTTATTTACATTTATTTTAAGACAAAAGCGAAAAATTAAAAACAAATAACTAGCTACAAATAAAATTAACAAGATTTTATTAATAAGTTAATTCACTTCCAGTATTTATATTAGCAAATACTAATTAAAGTTCAATTATCCTGATTAACCTTTAATTCATATTTTTCAATCAATCTCCTCCAAATTCTAAATGGTGAGGTGCTTGAAACCAAATTTGTTTTTCTAACACGAAAAATCCCACACGTAACTAACACCATCTCTACGAGATAGCAAGGAAATTTAAATGCTGCAACTTTCTGACCTATTGTAAAAAATTTTGAAGAAATTTTTTAAGAAAAGGCAATCTGTGTAATATACAAAACAATCTAGAAGTAAATGCAATTTAATTTTTATATTTATTGGCTCCTTTTCTTTTGATGTAAGTTGTTGATTTGCTCTTGACATCAAAATTTTAGTTTTCTAAGACATCAAAGAATATTAAATCCATGATAAATCGTTGATTAAAAATTAATCCACTAAAGTCTGTTTTAAAAAGGACAGAAGGGCGATTAATTTTAATCCGATATCTAAATTTACAATTGGTTCCTACATTAGAGGAGTCGAAGTCTTTTACGTATCTAATATTGTGGTGAATGTTTTCGACTACTGGTTAGTGAAATTAGGGGGTCAGACTTGGATAACATCTAGTAAGAACGCTAACTGTTTATTCGGATGCATCAAGGGTTAAATGGACTATTTACAAAGGCTATGATTGGTTGGCGTACTTTTACAATTGATTGGGGGATTTAATTTTCACGTGAGCTTTAACTAATTGTTAACTGTATTTTTAAATGATAACGAATCAGAGGGGGAGTATCACTGCCAACGAAAACTTTGAATTGAATAACAGAATTAAACGGTAAAAATTAGAATGTACAATTGATAATAGAATAAATGCTGATTAATACAAAACATAAAGACAACAAATTAAACAAGAATAAATAGAACTGTAATAAAAAGATAAATGTGAATATATAAAAATCATTACAATATCTTGAACATTGAATCAGTGATGAACCGAGTTGTTATTGCTGAATAGACAGACATGAATAACTCATAACGGCTTTATGCCAGTAGGAAACGCCTAAGAGTGATTAACACTAACGAGGCTTTAATGATAAAAACAAAAACAACTTTAAGAATTAGATGTGTTTAATCCTAATAATTGATTAACGGGAAACCATTGGAATTGAATTTCAATAGCAAAGTTTGTAGAAAGGAACTGAAATCTAAGACTCATTTCATTAAATGGTTGCAGGGAAAGTCAAGACAAGAAAAGGGATCCGCCCTTTGTCCTGATTTCCATTCGATCAAAGAATTCTTTCCTTCAGTGAAATAAAAACCTTCATTTGCCTAAAGGAAACGGAATGAAAAACTAGACATTGTTGTATTTTCTTTGTAAAAAGGTTTTGATGCATATTCAATTCTTAGTAGATTTCTTTGCTAATCAAAAATCATTAAAGAATTACTTCATGTTGTTGTTATTACAAGCCTATATAAACGCTGTAATATTTTTGAAAATTTTTAATTCGTAATGTATTTATTCATTTTGTTCGTCTTTCATTCTTTAGGTTCTTATTTTAATTACTCATATTTTTTTTTTCTTGTTGGTGTCCTGAGACTGCATAAACTGACTCGAGGATTTGAGATTCAAGTCGTTAATTGTAAATATTTTTCTATTGAAACATTCTCCTATTAAAAATTTCCAGTCTTCGTAAATTGTAATTTTTTTTCAATTTATTCGGCAAAATAGGAAAGTTTTTATAAAGGCTAAAGATATACAGCAAAAATATTTAGGCATTGTGAACCACAAATATAAACTTATACAAGCCCTTCACACAAACACCTTCAATTGGAAATGATAGGGGGAAATGGATAACTTGGTGTTAAAATTGTATTTGATTTGAAACGTTCTTTTTGTATATCAAAAATATAAATACAGTCGAACCTCGATATAAGATCACTTTTATAAAGTCCCGGCTCATTGAATAGGAATTCTATGATATGGATTATCGGATGTATGATCAGGTCTTAAATACCGTAATCGCATATAAGATCACTTTTGTCTGTGATTTCAGTGCCCCACTGATTTAATTCCAAGAATTTTTCTTTCTTTTCACAACAAAACTCTTACTTTCAAGAAAAAAAAAATGTATAGGGGGGAAAAAGTAAAGAAAGACAATTTTTTTAGAAGCTAATATGGATGGCTCTGAAAAACTGAGACCGCTGGTTATCGGAAAATTTCATAAGCCACGTTATTTTAAAAACGTTAAGTCTTTACCTTTGGATTATGATGCAAACAAAAAAGCATGGATGAATGCTAAAATATTTCAGAAAAATATACTGCGTTTCAATGGATATTTTTTTAAAAATAAAAGAAAAGTTGTTTTCATCGCAGACGATTGCCCTGCTCATATCAACATACCTTGAGCTCGTTTTCAATTGAGCTCGTTTTCTTACCCCCAAATTTTACCAGTGTTTTGCAACCTTTGGATCAGGGAGTCATTCAAAATCTGAAAATGAATTACAGAAAGCTCCTTCTGAAAAACTTGATTTCAGCAATTGATGAGGAAAAAAATTTTCACGTGTCTGTGTTAGATGCAATTTTTTATATTCATAAAAGTTGGAGCTTGGTATCAAACACATTCATTTCAAATTGCTTTCGACATGCTGGTTTTCAATTAGTGTGGATGAAATAACAGATGAAGATGATGAAGACGATATTCCTTAGCTGTATTAATACAAGATCTCAGAAATGCGGCTGTGCTATAGAAAGGGAAAGGGAATACTTGAAAATTGATGATGAAATAGCTACCACTTCTCAAGCTTCGATTTCCGAAATTGTTTCGCAAGTTTTAGATTCCAATGCATTAGAAAGTGAGGATACGCGCTCGGAGCATTAAATGTCGTAAGATATTTTTTTACGAGCCATGAGGGAGCTGAAGAACAATTTCAGAAACTACAAAACTTAAAAAACATTGTACAAAAGATGAAATCAAAATCGCAACTGTCCTGTATTACGGATTATTTTAAGAAAGGTCAGTTGCACATGAGTACTTTGCTTGAGCATACTAGTACTATTTGTATACTACTTTATTCCGAATTAAAATTTTTAAAAATAATTTTTTTCTGATTCCATTAATTTTAATTAGTTCAATTAAATTAAAAAATTATAACCTAATAAACTGATATTTATGCACGTATTAAATTTTACAAAGAATTTCACTGTATTTAAATAATGCTTATTTAGTGACATATGCGTATGAATCGGATATAAGGTCACCCCGTTTATAAGGTCACTTTCGCGAGGTCCCAAGGGGTGACCTTATATCGAGGTCCTACTGTATATTCCAAATTCGCAAAACTCATAACCTAGAGTTTCGCATTGACTTCAATTAGTTAGTTGTAATGTATAAAACAGTTAAGAAGATAAGAATGAATTAACTTATATTAGTATAATGAATTGGATACACACTTAGATTTTGTAAGTTTTCAACTCAAAACATCTAACAAAACACTAAATATCTCAGAGACATATTTGTGAGGGATACTCCCTTTTTCTATTAAGCCCTTCAATTGTGACAGTTACCCACAAGAAAGAATAAATGGTAACTTACATGGAATAGAAGATATAAATAGAGGACATGGAATAGAATATATATATATATATATATATATATATATATATATATATATAGTATTAAAAATGATACATTCTAGATTTTTCGAGATCTTTAGATCAACAAGGAGGCTCCCAAGCCATAATAGGACCAAATAGAAGAACGGGAGTTCCAAAATAAACCAATCCTCTTATACGACCCATCAACACTTTTTCAAACAACTTTCAATTTCAATTTTAATTTTGGAAATTTAATTTCATTTATAGAAATAAAAAAAAATGGATATCTTGGTAATGGTATTGCCAAGATACTTCCACCGTTAGGAAAAGTATATTAAGATTCTGTATCACAAGTCGGATATAATGAAGAGGGCCTGAAATTATATAGCAATCCTTTATATACAACAGAAACTGTTATTAGAACACATATTGATATAAACTGCATTTCTTAGATTGTTCCAGGATATCGGTGTTTTCTCCTGGGAAGCCTCTTAAACACTAGATACGTTAAAATTTATCTAAATAAAGACAAAAGATTTGAGCATAATTATAAGAATACCATTTGAAGTGGAAAGATCGTAATCCGTCCGTGATTAAGAGAACTAAAAATACTACAGTGAACACTACGTTAAATTTAATTTTGGACAAATTTTACATAAGTTGTGTGGTGAAAGAAGAATTGTGAAATTCTGATGCAGGTAGACAAGAACAAGAGCTTCCAATCGCCAAAACTTTTATTCTGTTAACTTCATAATACACCATAGTACTGTAATTCTAATAAGCTGAAAATTCAGTAGAAAGTTTGATTGTAACATTTTACAATTGTATTTCGATACACTTTGCAGCTACTGGAGCTACGTTGTCAGAAATTGCCATCTACATTGCTCATTAATCTGGTAGCTTACAACTACTGTTACAAAAGAACTTCAACTGTAAATTAATACTACTCAAAAAAGATGTCTACTGATTTTAGTAGAAATTGAAAAGAATTGACAAGGTTAAAGTCAATCATTATATGATATAGTTATCTGTACATTTACCGTTAAAAAATAAGTAAATGTACAGCTAACTGCAAATAAAGCTGAAACTGTATCTCTTCTATTTTTCATGCCCTTAAACAGTTAAGTATCAGTTCCTTCGTTATTTCAAGATTTGAAAATCCATTTTATTTTTTATGGGCAATTTACTATCTTCAAATTATCATTTTTGCTTTCAATTCTTTCCAATTACAGTTGTGTTGTTTAATTGCATTCAAATAGATAATCAAACAAGATATACATCTGAATTATTAATCTTCATATTATTATTTTTTTTTTGTGTGTAAGTAATGAAAGGGAATTAAATTTGAATTAAATTTAATTAAGTAAATAAATTTTAATGAACTGATTATTTCATGATTGTATCAGATAAATTGAGTAAACAAAATTACAGCCGAAACATGATCTAGAATTGGGTTAGCAAAATAATTCGAAAAATTAATTACGATTCATACAGCACTCTTCGTAATTGTATTCACGACATGATCCAACAATACCTTTTCAAATATCTTTTTATTTTTTCTATGAGATTCTGAAAACATTCAATAATTTAATAATTTATTTCTTTATTTTAAGACAGAATTTGTTATTTTATTACTTATCTAATGGAATTATGAAAATTAAAAATATTTATAGTATAACTTTGTTACTTAAGATCCAATTATACAAAAATTAATAAAATTTCAATGAATAGTAACATTTATTAAATTTAACTAATACTTTATTCCAGTGGCGTATATAGAATATATTTTCGGGGGGGGGGGGAAGGGGGCAAGATTAATATAATTAACCTATCTGTTCAATCAAAAAAAAAAAATGTTGGGAGGACATACCTTCATTATTTCGGGAGGGGAGGGGCCGGGGCCAAAAAGTCTATTCAACCAAAAAAAAACGTTGGGAGGACATATCTTCATTATTTCGGGGGAGGCCGGGCCCCCCCCCCTTATATACGCCACTGCTTTATTCTCTTTTGAGAAAAAGTTAAGTATGTTTAGGACATAAGCTGAAACCAAAAACATTTCAAATAATAAAAACGAAAAAAAAAAAAAATTAATGGTTTGTTTACAATTGAATTTAATAAATGCTATTTTTTTTTGTTCAAATTGAAGAAATTTAGTAACGTATCTGTTTTTATAATGGTTCAAATATATTGAATTCTCCGTAAAACATTTGGATCTATTTTTAAACCAAAATGAAATTCAAATCAATGAGGTTTACGACGCTTCAGTGAAAAGAATTCGAATGATGGAGATTCTATTACTTTGGCCTATTTTATCCAATTTATCCATTTTATGATGTAGTAGATTTTGATTACGAAGAAAAACAAGTAGCGAGGGATGCAAAAAGACTAACAAAAAATCTTTCAAAAAAGTTGAAATTTAAAGTTTTCTATGATATTCCACAAGGTTACAATACTTTATTATAAAAAAAGATTAAATTTTTTTTTTTAATAATTTTATTCCTTTATCTAATAATCAATGAATAACACTAATATTAAAGGTAAAATGAGCTAAGAAACTTGAAACTAAGAATGTCTTATTCGTTCAGATGATAAGAAGTATATGATTTATTAAAACCATAAAGGAGTTATATTGATAAAAAAACCATTTTACAAAAATACAGTTCGTTACTTGGAAAAATGGTAATCAGTTACTACTACTATCTGTTAATACTTGTTGCTGGAAATATACCAATAAGTATTCTGTTACGACACTATTGTTAATTAAAGAGGAAAATTATGCAGGGTGATTCTAAATTCATACGACAAACTTTAAGGGGTGGTATGGCACACTAAAACAAATATTTGTTGCCAAACAGTGTATGTCCGAAACTGTCGCGTTGACATTCTACGACAGGTTGAGGAACATCGCGACACAAGCATCAGAGCTGTTGCACGTTGCGTAGATGTGAGACCACCGTATGGAGAATTTCGCATCAGGAGCAATTACACCCATTCCATTTACAGAGAATTCACGCATTGAAAGCTGAAGATTAACCTCGGCGCGTAGACTTCTGCTGCTGGTTTATGCAGCATAGTTCAGTGCAGTCGGATTTTCCAGCACATGTGCTCTTTACAAATGAAATATTGTTTACACGTGAGGGAGTGCTTAATGTGCACAATACTCATGTGTGGGCAAACGAAAATCCATATGCTACAAGACTACATGCTTACCAGCAATGATTCTCTATCAATCTTTAGCGGGTATGATCAATGACCAAACAGCTCCCTCTGCCGTGTAAACACGACAGTTGCGGACATACATTGTTGACAAAAAAGGATTGTTTTGGTGTACCCTACTCCCTTAAAGCTTGTCCTATGAATTTAGAATCATCCTGTAGAATATGTATAGTTTTATTTAATTTTAATTACATGCAGAACACAAATTCGAAGGCTAGTGTTTCCCTCTTAAGTAGGCTGTGGTACAATTGTTGAAATTCTTCCTAATACTAAGAGTTCTATATATTTCCTTGATGAAGAGTTCAATTTGTCAGTTCACTTCTTTTCGTACATTTTCTGGTAGAATTGATTTCAGAAAACCTCTGTCTTTACTGCTCTTACGTGATTAGAACTTGTGCCTTGACTCGTATCTCTTATTTCTCAATCCTTGATGATGTTTATGAACTAGAGGGAAATCGTTGATTGTCTCTGTCCTGTTGTCCAGTTGAATATAAAACTTATTTGTGTAAGACGTGCCTAGAGTTGCTTGGATCCTAAAGTATTTTTTAATTGAGAGGATATCTATTGTTAACGGTTGTATCGTTGTGACTCCAATAAACAGTGACGTTTTTAATCTATTAAGATATTCTTTACTATCCTGATCTGATAATAGATCTCTATGTTTTTATCTTCTGTATATGAGGAACTGACTACACAATTCCTGCAAGTTCTGGTCTCTTAAGTTCAAATGAGTAATTGAGAGGTTCTCAACATACTGACATTTAGTTGGCAGGATTGTTGGCTTGGAGTCATGCTGACTTTGTTGACAAGGACCTACCGTTTTTCTTTTCTTCATATGACGAGAACAATTCCTTTTTATTTCCTTTAGTCTCTTATTCTACGTTGTGGTGAATCTCAGTTAGTTAATCTTCAGTTACAATAATTTCGGTTTTAGGGTCACTTGTTAGAATAAGTAACCACTTTTGAGGCCACAGGATGACAACACACAAATAAGCCACACAGGAATCTAACTACATTAATGAGCGTGATTTCTGCCCTTTTCAAATCATCACTTTTATTCCTCTTTATTTAACGACATTTTAAGGTGCCCTAACAATTTTGCTGAAAATGAAGTCAAAATTTAATATTTACTGTGAAATAGTTTCATTGTCCTAATGAAAGAAAAATAGGTTATGTAAGAGAAATAAAGAAATTAATAAATTAATTCAGAAAAAAAGATTAGATTTTTTTCTTTCTCTGCCATATTGATAAATCTTTTTACTTTTATATGAAACTAAATGTTTACTATTTTGAAGTTCCAGAAAATTGCATTTTACATTTTATAAGTAAAGAAAACTTTACTTTGTTGAAACTAAAAGAAAAATTCGAAATTCAATATATGTTACTGAATTGTCTGATACTGTAACTCCTGTAGATATGTATTAAAAATAAAGAAATGGCTAACATTGCCTTTTTTAGCTAAATAATACAGATGAAATTCGGAAATACGTTGACTGCTCCTATATCATAATGAATGATATCTGTCTCTATTATGAAAATGTAACAGAAAGTTTTCTCACGATTCTTCACTTCACGACGAAAACCTCACCTAAGGGAACTGAAAATCGAAACTTCCTTCACTTTTTGATCTTTTCACGAGCCTATGGCGTTTTTCTTCATCATATTATGTTTACTATCTCAATTTATTTGAAGAAACTCACAATATCTTTCCACTTAAAAATATTTTTAAGATTTTTTTAACGGAATCAGTAATTGATTTTACTTTTTTTCTGAATTTTCAAATCTTGGTTTTATACAGAACTTTTGTTATACATGATTGTTCTAAGTCTATTCTCTTTGGTTTTCCTATCTCATTTATGAATTTATCGAAAAACAAATCATTTTTCACTCTACAATGGCAACATAAAATTAATGTGATAATCCATTTTCATTTTTTATATTTAAATACTTACTATTCATTAATTATCAATAAACCCCCACAAAAATGTAAGCTTGCTGGTTTAAAAACATTAGCATTAATACTTTTCAGTACATGTCAAAAGAAATTCGTATGCAAAGCAGGATTTTTGTAGGCAGAAAGGGAATTTAATATACTGTAGTTCTTCAGTGGCATTTTACTGCGTAAGGAAATAACAAAGCAGATAAAAAAAAAAAAACATTTCATGAAGGCAGATTCTTGTTTGGTTCTGAAGGAGGAGTGGGATACGATACTGGATAGATCTCTGTTTGAGAGATTTGTACCACTCCAGGTGAGATTTACTCAATATTTCGATCCAATGCCTCGGGCCTTCTTCAGGAGATGTATATTAATTATGACTGGCGCATATCTAACAACTACAGTTGTTAGTTTCCCGGACATGTTGTTTTCGTGGTCTCCTTTCCACGGCTCCTGAAGAAGGCCCGAGGCACTGGACCGAAATATCGAGTAAATCTCACCCCGGAGTGGGAAAATCTTTCAAACAAGGATCTATCCAGAAGGCAGATTCCTATAAATATTTCGTTGCTATGTTTCTTTGCTTACAAATATTCTTTTACATAAAGAAATTTAGCAAACCACATTAATCCTTACAATGTTATGCGAATGTTACTAAAAACTTTTTTTGTAACAGAATAAAAAAATAAACCCAGTATATGAATTCTCTTTTTCTTTATTTTTAATGTGTTTTTGCTTTTAGTTTATATTCAAGGAGATTCCATTTCTTTCCCTACTCAACCTCAAATATACCTCCGTTATGAGACCTGCAATGTTCATTCTGACTACTCTCAACTGATGAACGCCTAATAAGCGTGAAATAAGCTCCCTCTTCTAGACATTCTATATATTGAAAAGTTTTCAAATCTTCAAAATAAAACAAAAATAAATGTATAAAACAAAAATAAATGTATAATTAAGAACTTCCTTTTTTAACTCGTCTGCATTTTATTGTATCTTATTAAAAGTATACCAGTTCATTTCAGATCTTATTGTAAATACATCAACACACAATCCACTATCAGATTAGTGACAACGAAAAGGCTATTTAATAGGAAAGACTGTTAAAAAAAAAGCTTTTGTTTTTTCAGTTTTTGTTATCTAAAAGACAGAACTATTATTAGGTTTTGTTGACTGATTCACAGAATTAATTTTAAAAATGCACTGAACTGGAAAATGATTATTTTCGATTCTAAATATAATATACAAGTATTAATTAGACCGAACTGAGAGTCAGAAATAGGCTACTTATTAAGCGAAACAATAGTCTACGAAAGGAACCAGCAAGCCACCTAGTTTTACAACAGAAAAGAAATCGCACTTGTAATTCTTTTTTTTTCTTTCTCGTAACCTTATCCTATCTTTCTTAAAACAAGTGTTGAAACCTCAATTCCACGTCCTTTCTTTGAAGCACCTAATTCCGTTAGATCTTAATTATGACTAGCACCTAATCTAACCGCTACAAGGCTTGTCTGACTCTGTTAAACGTTTTAAAGATGGTTTGTTTTATGATTTATTTTATTTTAAGATCGATGACTCGAGGCCATAAACCTAGTTCCTTAGATGGGACAGAGGAGATTTATTGGATTTTGTCATTTCTTCTTTGCGTCAATCAAAGCAAACCGACCCACATCCCCTAACCCTTTGACCTCTCCACGTAGAACATCTGAACCTTTGAAGGTGAGAGACACAGAAGGGAGCCGCGTCGGTGAATGAAAGAGTTTCCTGTACCCAAAACACTCCAAGAATAGGGGTGAAAATTTCATGAGATTCATACGAGATTTTGGATAACAGATTTTAATAAAAACAAAAAGGAGAAAATAATGATAGAGCCTGAAATGCCAATATATAAGAAAAGATTAAAAGAAAAGAAGTATATAAAGCGAAATGCCTAATTACAGGAATCGGATATCCTCACGAAAAAAATACATCTTGGAAAATTAGCAAAGAATTATAATTCATAAAGCAAATTTAACGTGCCTAACCTTCATAAAATTAAAAATACAGAAACTATATTGGCACTAACCTTAAAACATCTTAGACTTTAAAAAACCACAACGTACGTTTCAGAGCTCCATATATCAAGCTCCTTTCTCAAGTGGAAATTATTCATCTTTAACTAAAACCTTTCCTTATCTGAGAACGTTAAACAGATAGAAATTGCCATTCCCATATTTAACAAAAACACCTCCTGGTGACCAAAGGGAATTCCCATATTTTTTAAATATGGGAATGGCCATTTCTATCTGTTTAACATTCTCAGATAAGGAAAGGTTTTAGTTAAAGATGAATGATTTCCACTTAGAGAAGGGAGCTTGATATATGGAGTTCTGAAACGTATGTTGTGGTTTTTTAAAGTCAAGATGTTTTAAGGTTAGTGCCAATATAGTTTCTGTATTTTTAATTATAATTCATTTTTGTTTATTGTAAGCATGAAGTCATTGGATTTATATGCATTCAATTAAAAAAAAGTTAAAAATATTTTTGAAAATAATTGAGTTTTTCAATAAAAATGTAATTAACTAGGACATCCCCCTGTCTCTCCTTGATAAGTATGAGATAATCCAAGAAGAATAGATTCCAAGCGGTTATAGCAAAAAGTGATATTTTATTCCTTTTTGAATGAACTCATTATTTGATAGCGCGCGAACAAATAGAATAAAAGTAGGATTAGATATTGGGGGAATAGCAGAAGTCCAATGGTTAGCGTTCCTGAATGCGAGGACAAAGGTCCTCGGTTCGAATCCCTGCAAGGCGAAAAAAAAAATAAAAAAAATAAAATTTTATTATCCAACTTTCTCAGCAAGGGAAACTAATAATTAGCAATTGCGCCGGACAGACAGAGAAATAAAAGATTTTAGTAATAATAATATAGATTTAATCACAAATTTTTGTGATAAACCACTAATGTAAAATGTAACGTTATTGTCACCTTTGTTAGTAAGGAAATAACTTAGGATGGAAAATACAGAAGCATTTTTTTTTTTGCTGAATTTATTAATTTAATATGTAAACTAATAGCATAAACACAGTTTATATTATATAAAAATTACAATTTTTAATGTAATAAAGTAATTTATCGGAATTCCATTTGCAAAACAAACGTTTATCCATAACTTTCAAATTCTAAACCATAAATACTGGAAATTAAAGCTGCAAAATGCAGGATCAGAAAAATAATAATGAAAAAAAAACCTTGGATATTGAAACAAAAGTTTGTGCAATAGCAGATAAGGGAGAATTGAATGAATGCTTCATGCTTTATTACTTAAAAAGTTTAAAATGTACTGTACAAAGCAGACGAACAATAGTTGTGAATATCAATTTTCTAGGGGTCTTCAGAAACGCTTGACAAAGGAATAAATTTGCTTTGTTGGGATTTGACGTAATAGAAATTAATTCTATTCTACCAGTCAACCTTAATTTCTACTGGAACATCTGAAATTGCTGCGTTCGAAGTATCGTGCCCATCCACAAAGTCAGCATTAAGAAAATATAACACAAGATTAACGTAGCATGTAAGATTATCAAAAGTTTAACATATATAAAATATATATATAACTACAGCTTTCATATGTCTACAATTAATTATAATGCAAAGGACTGGTCAATACAGTGAAGTAATTTTTAAATTTTAATGGATTCTTAATTACATTTTGTAATCACAGTTCTTGCTGTAAAAATTCCGCGGCGTTAACATTTCCAAT
This sequence comes from Thereuonema tuberculata, assembly GCA_023159025.1. NCBI lineage: Eukaryota > Metazoa > Arthropoda > Chilopoda > Scutigeromorpha > Scutigeridae > Thereuonema > Thereuonema tuberculata. Next base: position 62,328,149 of record JAFIDM010000002.1, read on the forward strand.
TTTGTGATTCGCGAAGACGCTGGTTGAATTATTTGTTTTTTTGGTTTGTTTGTTTTTTGACTGGATTACAGATGATGTAAACAGGAAAAATGTAATATTCAAAAAAGTTCAAGCAGCAAAGTAGTTTGGGAACCACTGTTATTGAGCACAAAATTACTATAGTTTTAGCGCATATTTGATTGGCTTATATGCTAACACAAATTACACATTTATATAAAGCAAACAATTAAATTCAGATTTCAAATTTCAAATTCTAATTCAAAATCACTAAGTAATTTTTACTCCAAACCGTTGTGGTGGTACTTATGTCAAAATTAAATTTTTCAGAATCTTTTCCTGGAGCTTTAAACTGAATACGGAATTCATTTTATCCTCAGAGATGAAATTATATTCTCACAACGTTTTCAATCAAGAGAGGTTTGCTATTTTAAACCCATTTTTGTCTTGCTTCTCCAAAGTCAGAATAATTATTTTTTATGTGAAATTATATCTACAGTATACAGGGTGTTTCAAAAATACACGGCATAATTTCAGGTATGTATTTCCCACATGTAGACAATCAAAATAGTTCATTACAACATATGTCCGGAAATGCTTCATTTCCGAGTTATGGCCTTCACAACATTGAAAATCACCGGAACGTTTTTCGTTCCGCCGGTCGTTGCCATTACAGAAGATGTTCAAAATGACCACCTCCTGCTTGAATACAGACCTCACATCGATGTCTCAATGACCTGCGAACACGATCCCACACTCCAGGAATGTTGCGTATGTCCTCAGAACGTGCCACAATTCGATTCCGAAGGGATTCCAAATCAGGCACCGGAGACGAATAAACCAATGATTTTAAATGGCCCCACAAGTAGAAATCGAGAGGGTTCAGATCAGGTGAGCGTGGAGGCCAAGCAATTGGGCCACCTCTACCTATCCATCGATCAGGAAACGTTCGATCCAAGTACCGGCGAGCCGTACGACTGAAGTGTGCAGGAGCGCCGTCATGCAAGAAGTGAGCGTGCTGACGATCGATCAGTGGAGTGTCGTCATAAACATGAGGTATGGTGTTTTCCAGGAAGTTTGTGTACGCCTGCCCCGTAAGTCTGTTTACAAGTACATGGGGTCCAACTAATCGATCACCAATGATACCGGCCCACATGTTGAGGGAGAACCGCACCTGGTGATGAGATACAACAGTTGCATTTGGGTTTTCATACGCCCATACATGCTGATTGTGGAAATTTGTTATGCCATCTCGTGTGAACTGTGCTTCATCTGTAAATACGAAAAACGTTCCGGTGATTTTCAATGTTGTGAAGGCCATAACTCGGAAATGAAGCATTTCCGGACATATGTTGTAATGAACTATTTTGATTGTCTACATGTGGGAAATACATACCTGAAATTATGCCGTGTATTTTTGAAACACCCTGTATATATAGTTAAGAAAAAGTTAAAAGAAAATGCTAGGGGATTACTTGGAAAACCATTCTGATATCGAACGCTTGTAAAGTGTTCAATAAACCTAAATAATTATAGTTAATATTAGGAGAGACTGGGACGAATCAGAGTCAAGCAAATTAGAATGCAGGAAATATCTAAACTGCTTGAAATAAAGATCGTTTAGAAAATAGATGGAAAAAGAAATTTTCCATGTATTGATAAAATTAAATAAGTTATTTATAGTTTGGTTCTGAAAGAGGAGTGGGACATGATACTATATAGATCCTATATTTTTTTTGAGAGATTTCCCCACTCCGGGATGATAATATCTCAATATTTCGCCATGTGCCTCGAGCCTTCTTCAGGAGATGTATATATATCAATTATATGAAGGTGGGCACAAATCTAACAACTTCTGCTGTTAGTTTTTCGGGTAAGTTTCTCTTGTTGTTCATTCCGAGCAATGGAGTTATTTAATTTGTTTGTGAACATTAGGAGATATATATATACACAATGAACAACTGAATATACTAAACTTTAAATGAACCCATTAAATATCTTTAGTATTCCTAAAACAAGTAACAAAAACGGAAGGAAAAATCACTCAATGTACTAAAGTGATGTACGGGACTGTAACAATCACAATAAGCAATAAATTTATTAAGTAAATAGTTATAACAGGAAAAGCCAAAAAGTACTGTAATTATCGACTAAAATACTGGAAGATAAATATAAATATTAATATAAGAAAACTTTATTTTCTGTGTTATTCTAATGAAAGGATTTGTAGTGAAAACTAAAAAAAAAAAAAGCTACAAAAGGAAAAAAATATGAAAAGGGTATTCGGGTGTGTGTATAAGATCTATTTATTTTTTCAATGTCTACAATTTGAAAACAGCATTTCTCCAAATTGCTTAGGATCTTGTAAAACGTAAATGACTCCTTAACTTTGCTAAAAACTTTGTCTGTATTCAATTTATCAGAACCCATTTAGAATACTGGTAGACGGGGAATACTACTTCCTGTGTAGGCGTTTATCCCGCGGAAAAGTGCAAAGAGTGAAGAAAATGGAAGATGAATTAGTAGAACCTTTAACCTAAACGAGTTTCTGGGTTAGAAGTACTGTAAATATGTCACTGTAAACAGGTGACACAATGTTATGCATTTGAAACTTCAACCTTTGCAGAGTTGATTCATGTGGAATTGCTAAGATTATTGTGGGTTTCCATTATCTTTCCTTATAGGTTACGGGTTAAATAGTTCATTCTACAAACACCTATTAAATCTATTACTTAATAGGATAACGTTCAAGTTTTGTTTTCAATATTTTTCTGAATTCAGGAATGATTGGATTGATTGGCAGAAAAAAAAGCTCAAATAGGAGCAGTTTGGAGACGTCCTATTTACTTTCTCTGTTAGTATATAATTAGAATGTCAATGATAATTGGAGCAATATTTATCAGATAAATGAGTATTAATTAAAAATAAAATGTGGAAATATTCACGACAAACATTTTGAAAATATATTTTACAAATAGTCAACAAAAGCTACATGCATGGAAAAAAATACATTGAAATAAATAAATAAATAAATAAATAAATAAATAAATAAATAAATAAATAAA
>JAFIDM010000002.1:62360624-62370667 GCA_023159025.1 Thereuonema tuberculata
AAGAAGTTATAAGCCATAGCTTCGCCGAAAGTATTATTCTTGCAGTGTTGTGTCATATTATTATTTCGCAGTGTCGAATAAAAATGGTTAAGTTTAAATTAATGTGGTGAATGCGTTGTGCTTCTTTGTGCGTGAACGTGAAGTGTGGCTCCCCCACGCTCCGAATGGATTGGATTAGTCAGGGCATACCATGTAACGACTTTGGAGGGGGTAGATAGAAAATTCACCGAACGGACTTTTCGGTTGGCGCCCAACAAAATACCCGAACAACCCCTGAAGGACTAAAATTATCACGTGGTACCGTTACATATTTGGCTTGCCAACATGGGGCCCGACAACAACGAGGACCCGATACACGAGGCGACCACGCACGAAGACAGCAGGACCCGATATCCAGGCGCTCGAAGACGGCGGACCCGATACACGACGCACCCGGCCTGAGACAGCGGACTGAAACACGAAGTGGACACGGCCCACGGAGAGGTGTGTTCCATTACATGTTGTGAGGACGTATATGCAAGTTTAAGGAGTTAAGTAATTAGAGTAGCAAAGTAGTTTAAAGTCATGAGCAATAACGGTGATTCAGACGGAAAGACGCCCAAAGACGCGTTTTCTCAGTATAGGGAGGCTGAAACCTACGCCAGTAATGGAGAAACGGACGAGCCCGAGTCGTTAGATTCTAGCTTGATGCAGCAGTTAAATTTAGAAGAGCAGGCTGCACACGTTAGTGTGGCAGCGCCTAGACCAGTTCACATTGTAGCTCCCGCGCCTGAGACACTAGCTGCGGAAGTGCCGCGTAGTCCGGCAAGGCAACCAGGATTAGCAGAGCTATTTGAAGCTATGGCTAGACTAGGTGCCAAAATGGACGAACAAGGTGCCAAAATTAAATGTCAAAATGGACGAACAAAACACAAAATTAAATGTCAAAATGGACGAACAAAACACAAAATTAAATGCCAAAATGGACGAACAGATGGCCAAGACTAACGAGTCAATCCAGAGACTGAATACCATAGTCGAGGAGCTAGGTGCAAAGACTGGAGAAACGCTGCAGAGATTAGATGCAAAAATAAGTGAACAAAGTGCAAAAATCGATGCTCAAGAAGTAAAGCTGTCCGAGAGGCTTGAACAAGGTCTTCGGAATATTAAGGATGACGTCCAACGTACAATCAGTGAATTCAAAACGACCTTCGACGGTCGCATAGCCCAAGTCGAATCAGCAGTGCAGCAAAAGTGCGACACCTTAGAAGGCAAAGTGGCCGACGAACTCGGCCAAGTCAATGGACAAATTGGCGAAGTCAGACAGATAGTAGTGACGTAGGAATGGGAGCCACGTTACTACAGGAGAAGGACGGACAGGAAAAGGTAGTCGCCTTGGCATCGAGGGTATTGCGCGGACCGGAGACCCGCTATACCTCGACGGAGAAAGAGGCCAATGCCATCGTGTGGGCGCTACAGAAATTCCGGTATTATGTAATGGGCCGACATTTTCAGATAAGGACTGATAACAAGGCTTTGACATTTTTACAACAATGTCACTCATCCAATGACAGATTGTTGCGGTGGACGCTGTGGTTACAGCAATTCGACTACAACATTACACATATCCCAGGGACTAACAATCATCTACCTGACCTACTGAGCCGCCAAGGGACACACGAAACGAGGGCGACAGGACCACGCCATAGCTTTCATATGGCAGCGATTGATTTGCAAGTCTTTCCAATGCCTCAAGTGTCGTGGGAAACCTTAGAACAAGCTCAGGATCTGGATCCGGAGATCGCCGCTGTCAAGCGCTACAAGGAAGGACGCATGCGAGCAGACGAGCACGAATACGATCGGATTGATCGTAGGAGCCACACCTGGAAACTAGTCGACGGAGTTGTAATGGTTAAAATCAAGAATAATCCGGAGACCTTTCGCGTATGGATCCCAAAAGACATGAGAGAGGACTTCATTTGGCTTGCTCACACAAAGTATGCGCATTTCGGAGCTAAGAAAATAGCCTTAATACTTCGTAAATCTGTGTATTGGCGCAATATGCACCGACAAGTGAAACAGCTGTTATCAACGTGTGACACGTGCTTAAAAACGAAGCATCCCAACCGGACATACCAAGGGACACAACGCAACATCATTCCGGAGGACAAGAATAAGATCGCCGCAATTGATCTTTATGGGCCTTTGCCGAAAGTGGGGAGAGGAAACAAATTCGTCATGGTGATTCTGGACGTATTTAGTAAGTGGGTGCGAGTGTTCCCCCTTAACAAACCAACCGCACGAAATTGTCTGAAAGCCTTAGATGATTTCGTAGCTGAAGCCGGTAACTATGAAAACATCCTTACCGATCACGGCACTCAGTTCACAAGTGCAGCCTGGCGGGACGGATTACATCAAAGGAATATCCAGCCCATTTATTCATCGATACGGCATCCCCAGTCCAACCCGGCGGAGCGGGTAATGAAAGAACTGTCTCGTTTGTTCAGGGTTTATTGTAGGGATAACCATAAAGGATGGTTGGAACTGTTACCCTACATAAACCACTGGCTTACTCACACCCCGCATGACAGCACTAACAAGGCGCCACTAGAGGTTCATTTCGGACGTACTCCACCTCCCTTCCTTGACTGCCTTTGTAGACCGGAGATTACCCAGAGCAGCATGCCTGTAACCCCCAGAGTGATTTTCGATCAATTAACAAAGGAAGGACATCGGAGAAGAAAACAGGTTCGGCAGCGGGGCTACAACTTTGTAGTCGGACAGAAAGTGCTCCTTCGTACACCTCGTGTGTCCGATCCTGTCAGGGGATTATTCCACAAATTCTTCCCGTTGTTTGCTGGCCCTTATACTGTTTCCCGAATTGTTACGCCGAATGTGGCGGAAATTTGTGACTCAATGGGCCAAATAAAAGGTCAGTACAATTTTTACAACTTGCGACCATATGGTTAGGACCAGTCCTGACCAGGACACTCAATCACACAGTGCCAGGACAGTCCGTGCTTCTAGACTGTGAACAGTGTAAATAGTGAACTCTAAATATTTCACTCAGGTGAAAAAAAAAAAAAATGGACTGTAACCTGTGAATAGTGTGTAGAAGTGAACTTTAAATTGTGCGACGATGCAGTAAAACTGTGAACTGTAACCTGTAGCAGTGAGCCTTGAACTGTGTTTAATACATACATTTTTGATTCCTTACTCTGAAGAAGACATCAGTCAAGAGAAGACACCTTGAAGTAACAAGAAGAGCCTTTGTAAATAGTTTTTAAGCTTCATTTTATTTTTGTAATGTGAGTATTGTCACATTATATATATATATATATATATATATATATATATATATATATATCAAATTTAAAAATATATATTTCATTAATAGAAAACGAATGACAGCTGAAGACAGACAAAATGGACTTCATCTTCCAACAAGATGGTTCTCCGCCACATTTCCATCATGACGTTCGTAACTTCTTGAACTGTACACTGCGAAACCGATGGTTTGTTCGTACCGGGAATGAAGATCATGCACTGCTGCCATAGCCTCCACGCTCCCCTGACTTGTGACTTTTTTTTATGGGGGTATGTGAAAGATACACCATTACCGGCTGATCTGCCAGAACTGCGGACTCGCATCTGCAATGCTTCTTCTGGAATTAACAGGGACATGCTACATCGAGTGTGGGACGAACTTGATTACAGAGTTGATGTGTGCGAGTCACTAGCGGTGCACATATCGAGCATCTTTGGATCAAAAACTTGATGAGTTTCTCTATGTCTCTGTACAATTTTTTTGAGGATATATTAAATAATACACCCATAGTACAATTATGACACCACTCCAATCATTTGTAGACACCCTGTAGATAATAATTTCTTTAGGGGGTTCAGATAATTGACGTTTCGGGAAAAAAATAATGTAAAATAATGCAAGTAAAAACTGCCATAATTCTTATAATTACAATGCAATTGAATGGCAATGAGGTTTTGAGTTTTAGAGTTTTTTTTTTTGCATTGTTTTGTTTTGGTTTCCTTAGAGATGTTTTGTTAAATTTTGCTAAATTTCTTTTTATATCCATTTTCCTGCTTCTTCCAATCTTCCTGGATGATGAATTTAAATAGAAGAGGAAATAGCCTGAAGTAACTTTCTTTTCTCTACATCTTGTGCTAAAGGCTGTATTTTAAGGTTCATTAAAAAGTAATTATTATTTACCGGTAATATCTTTGACTTCTCATATATTTATTAGCCTAAATTTCTATCCAAAGAATATACTTAAAGTTTTTATTTAAAGTTTATTATTTATTTATTTAAGATTTTTAAAGCAGCATCAGTAATTTGTTTATCGTTATTTAATGGTAAATATCTCTCTAGATCTCCATTCTAATTTATTTGCTGGTACCAAGCATTGAAATCTTCAGCAAAAGGTATTATATTAACATTTTTCTGTTTACATTTCTGTAGGAATTACATACATACATACGTACATACATACATACATACATACATACATACATACATACATACATACATACATACATACATACATACATACATACATACATATATAAATCTACGAATTTCTTATATTTCAGTTTGTAAGAAAAGAGTTGGGGAAGGCCACGGGAAACCACCCCAGTATCTTTCCCTTGAAATTCTAGGGAGTCTGCTAGGGGTTCGCCATCTTGGGAACACTAGCGCTTCCTGGAACACGGAGGCTTCGGATACGAAGCGCGCACTTCGGTGCGTACCGGCCATACATAAGAAAAGAGTGAAAAACATGGAAGGTTATTTTTTTTTTCCTTATTTTTCTATTTTCTACTGCATTACTCCACCTCGACTCTTAAATTCACTTAGAATAATAGCAGTTTAATTAATTCCAATTTTATGAAGCCCAATAACTTAATGATGTAATCGTATATATCTAACGGAAGAAACTATTTCGATCCCTTATGGGCTCGAGAATATTTTCCAGGTTTATTCCCTCAGACGGTACCTTCATTCGACCTTTGATGAATTAGGTTGTTCAGACAAGTTAAAAGAAGATGAACGTCGGACTGGACTCTTACATTTCTTCTGTAAATCGAGAATTGCCGCCACAGCATTTGGAAACTTTTTGATATAACACGAAGTTCTTATGTAATAGTGATGCCACTCTTGTCACAATTATGGCGATATACAGTATGTAATTTCGTACTGAAGCCCTGACGATTGTAATTATTCAAGAGCGTAAATTGGAGTTTGTGTTTTGGAAAGTGGGGGTGGGGGAAGAGACAAGATCTCAAAAGTTCCAGGACTCCAATCATCAAAAAAAAAAACAGTAAACAACTCCCACCATCCAACAAAAAATGCCAGTGACCGTAGCTTCTACATTACCAAATTTAGGGAGGATGTAGAGCTTAACTTCTTAATATACGCCATATGGTAATATTCACTTAAATTAAAAAGGAAATTCACAATGGTTAACAAAAAGTATCATTAAAATTTCAGATTCCAGGTGTAAAATGTTTTGCATTTGCCACAAATAGAAAGATGGAATATAAGCGGAAAGTTATTTATCGTAGATAAAATTAACGTGAAATTCTCTATAAAATAAAAATAAAACAAACGCACCCAACTTTAAAACTTTAAAACTTACATATATTTAAAAAACACAACACTATTAATTTCAAGCGAAGTTATTTATATTTAAAATTAATTTTACAAATAAAGTAGAACTATATAAACAAGGAACTTTCTAGATCTTTGCTTCTGAAACTACGAATTTAAAAATGTTAATGCAAAATGAATATAAATTACAAGGCGATATTTTAACAGATATTTATTGTGGCAGTGAAGACGATATATAAGTAAGAAGCAGATTACTAAATAACAGTAATCTGTTACGTGGAATACCGCATTTTCAATGTTCACTAAAACGTAAAAAGTTCCAAATCATTGGCGTGGAACAAAGGCTGTTCACGGCCCTCAGCACCTTATCAGCGTTTGGCAGAGCCTTCACATAATTTACGATTATGAAAGTATTTTATTGAATAAAAGCAGAAAAAAATGATTTAAGAGAGAATCAAGAAAGCCTATTTAAGATACAATAGCCTTCCACGTCATATTATATTGCCTCCTTTTTCATATTACGCTTTGATACTTTAACTGACATTTGCCAATTAGTTGTGAATAGCCTCTCTATTATAAAGACAGGTTTGAGCGCCATTGTGCTAACAGTTCCATTAGCTGGTGTTAATCAGGGCAATTCTTAAAGTACCACAGAATGTCTCTTCATCCTAAATTTATTTAAACTCGTTATCGTACACCAGCGAAATACACAATAATTGGTATGGATATGTTTATTTTTTGTTTATCCACATCGGCTGTATTTTCATTAATTATACCCGCAAGGTATTGTTGTTTGATCTAAGTTTGAAACAACACTTAACACTTGTCAGAGAGAAGAAAAAGGTTGGAATAAATTTTGAAATGCTCGAGTATACTCAGGCCCGTCTTTCTAATTGAAAATCTACAAATATCTCAGACACTTGAAATTTTAGAGGTTGGGACGTACCATAAGGATGATTCCTATTAATTTTGGTAAAATTATAAAAGTTGGCATGCCAACTATTGTCTACCTTTTTATTCACCATTTGTACAATAGGACTAAAAACATTTTTGCATTGAGGTTTACTTACGGCCTTCGCAAAAAAATCTACAAATCTTCTTCGAACATTTCACATTTATATCCATTTACATTATCGATCCTTTTGTATTACTTCTTAATAATACTGATGATGTATTTATTGTTTCGGTTTGTATTCACAAAACAATATTTAATTTAATGTATACAAAACATCCGTGTCCGAAATTTAAGTGACATTTATTTAAAACTGCATGTATTTTCCGCGTTCAAAAGTTCCCACGATTTGAGCTTCGTAACCAGCTAGGGAAGAATCTCAAATCTAAATTTAAAAAGTGATTACTATACTCTATCCCACGTTAAAAAAATAATAACATTAAAAATATTAAAGATCACCTCATAACTCATTGTGTGGAATCTGACGACTCATAAAAAAAATTGTTCCATTTAAAAACCAGTAGCTCACGGAAATGTTATGTAATTATTTATGTTAATTTTATTAGAGTTAATCGTTAAGAGAAATAGTTAATCATTTGATCACGACCGGAAAACGCGTACTTTATCGTGGTACTAAAAATTTATGTTCAGGAAATAATGGAAGTTCTCTAAGATGTAAGCAATAAAAAACAAATTTAAATTGAAAATATATGTAAATAATTTATATGGCAGCTCAACAGCAATGTTATAATCACGATTTGCCATTTCGTGTCAACAAATACTCCTTTAGTATACACTTATTATAAATAAACAGTATCATACTAATATTAAACTTAAACTATGAATTCGATGTAAAACTTATAAAATCAGTTATTATTAACCGAAATGTATGATAATGTTATAAATACCATTTTTATATCAAACTTACAATGTAAAATTATTGTTATGAAAGTTATAAATTTAAGTTGTGTTTTAAAGTCTTTAAGTCAAGGACTACTTTCCGAAGCGGAATAGTAATTTGTGCTAAGCCCCTTGATTTGATTTGCGGCCTATAACTATTCGTTATTCCGTTTTCTTTAAGTAGGCGAGTTACTTAAATGACGTCACGTATTCTTCCGCCTTCAAATTTTGAGTGTTCTGAAATTCCAGTCCTGTTATTGTCGGAAAACAAGTTTACTATGCAAGTACGAGTGCAGAAAAAACAGATTAGCATTCCTTGATTCTAAAAAATGCCATCACGCTATAAATACAGGCTTTGAATTCGGACTATTTTGTTTGTGTTCTTACACAAAGTAAAAAACACGTTACTTTGCGTAATAACACAAACAAAATCGATTGCAAGTCTTTCGTGATGCATTAAAAGAAAAAAAAAAATATCATTATCAGAAATCAAAACAATGTACAATAATACTCTACAAATCAGATCTCACAGTAAATCATTAGCGTTCCAACATTCTCTTTGTTGAACCTGGGATGAAGTGTTATTATGAGCAGATTTCGGGACGCCCTGTAAGCATATCCTAAAAAAGTTAACCCGAAATTAAATTCAATGCCACCATTTATTTTCTCTTGCAATATTTTGCGGGAATTGAATAATTTAATAATATTGCCACCAGTTATCCTTAATCCTAACAGATTTTTTTTCTATAAAAACAGCTGTAGCTGACAAGGTAATAGAAGATAAAAGATTATTTTCAGAACCAAGCTTGGAAATCAGCTTGTAAAGCCATAAATATCAATTTTATATTTCATTCAATAAACAACAAATCTTTTTGCCGTTGCTCAGATACATGTTCTAGATTCATGTTTGTTGTTGCCACTTTATTTATTGAAAGTGCTTTTCTCTTGCTTCCGTGGCTTTGAGTCATGCTCCATTTTACGTATTAAGTAAAAACTCTCAGTAGTCTTTTTTTTTTCCTGCAATTAAGTTCCCCCCCCCCCCTAAGATATTTACCTCCTAAAGAAGCAAGTATAAATACTTCAAACGTCAAGTAAATGCGAATTTATTATCACATTAATTATCACGCCAAAACAAAGGTAACCTTCTGGCCTGTCTAAAAACCACCAATGTTGTTTAGTATATTGATTAATAAAATTCTTATTTATTTCATTTTTAACTAACAGCAAAGATATCATAAACATATGGCTATATCCCTGTAGGTGCTGTATAATAAAACATACACAAAAATAAATTATAGTATATAATAAAAATTTTAATTAAAACACTTCTGCAATAAGATAATAAAAAGGTAAAATAAGAATAAAATCTAAATGACCCATTGGATTTCTTCGTTAGCTGTTTATAATATATTCTATTTAAAGTTTATCTATTACTTGATTTCCGAAATTATTTAAATATTTTTGCTAAAATTCTATTTTCATACATTATTATTTTTTCGTTTTTTTGGATAATTTTTGGATAAGGATAGGAACTGATAACCTTCTTGAATGATTAAGATTATTTCTAATTCTTGTTATTGAATAGTAGGTTTGAAATAATAAATCTAAAAAAAAAAAAATAATAAAGATTTTAAAACTATACATATCTATATGATATATATGTATGCACGTATTTATTTTATTATATTTTTCTATGTATTATTTTATTTTATTTTATCAACATTTCAAGTTATTAAAGATATTAAGATTTTATATATTACAATATATTAATATGTATTTATCAAATTTTTACAATATACTCGTGATGTAGTAAAATATGTTATTTTTACTTATTCTACTCAGATTGACTTCGAGACTTCATTATTGATAAGTGAGCGAGAGGAAATAATTGTATTGACCTCCACAGGAAGTAATGCTCACCATATGATGCAAGGTAGAATAACCCTTTATTCTCTCCACCCATTCTTCCGATTGTTTTGTAGCAATTTACTCATAATAGTAGAGCAGTGAATGGAGTTTTCCCATGAGAATTAACTTATTAATACAGACATGTTTCCTTTTTAGTTAGATTCAGATTGGAAAAGAAGTATATCCATAAAAACAACTTATTAAATAAATAGCGAATTTTAAGAAGGCAGTCAATAAAAACTGGATGAATTAGATACTTTTTTTGAAGAAGTTGACTTTTTAAATATTTGGGAATAAGAATAATTGAAATAAATAGCTTTGACAATTATTTAATTTAATGAAAACGAAAATTTTCACTTATCTTGTTGAATTCATCGAATTTCATCTTCATTTTGCATTATTTTTTCACAGCAAACACGAATTAATTTTGAATTAGATTTAGCCGTGATCTTTCTATAGGAAATGAGAAATCCCTGTACAGAATTCCATGAAAGTGAAATCCACGAAACATCAAAAATTAAATATAACGAAATAAATTTTTGAATGTGAATAATTTCATACAAAAATTATATTTGCTCGAGTCGAGATAATTAGAATTTTTTTTTGAAAAAATTAAAGAATTGCACCATGAAGCATGAAGCGCTAATAAAAAATTTGCGTCGTAAAACTGAAGAGTCACTG
>JAFIDM010000002.1:62386113-62396739 GCA_023159025.1 Thereuonema tuberculata
GTGTGTGTGTGTGTGTGTGTGTGTGTGTGTGTGTGTGTGTGTTTTGTATAATTACTACAAAGTTGAATTTGAATAAGTTGTTTCAATAAAATCACATGTCCACATCTTATAAACTATATATCACCTTTTCTCTAAACAATAGAAATACATGTTTAGTGTAAATATAAGATGTTTATGTAGAGTTTATCTAAATAATCATAATCCTTTTCAAAACAATCTTTTATCTGTTTCCTGATAAAATATAACTTAATTCCCTATTTCAATTTGAGTTTACTGACGGTTCTATTTTTATTTTTACAGGTGCTTTTCTTATTCCCTACCTAATAATGTTAGTATTAGCTGGAAAGCCCATGTATTTCATGGAACTTGCTTTTGGTCAGTTCGCTGGGCTTGGTCCATTAGCCATATGGAAATGTGCACCTATATCCAAAGGTAAGTCTTCTTGTATTACGATACCACTAGCATCTGATGATCCGTTTGTGTCTAATTCCTCAATACGAGTAAACTATTAAATATTAACATTAAACATGTATAATATTATTAACGTTAATGTTATTGATATGCATTTAGATATAGACTATCTAAGTTTCGTAATACTTCAACTTGAGGTTAAGTTATAACACCATCACACAAATTAAATATTTTTAAAATGTATTTAATGACAGCAAAATTTAAAAAAGAATTTTTCGTCTTTCCTTTCTCAAGTTACAACATATAACAATTTTCTTAAACAAAACAGAAAGACATGAACATAAACCTGCTTAATATGTAATGTATGAAAATATACAATCAACCTGTGGGCTCATAAATAATAACCGACGTAATTCCTAACCTTATTCACTGTTAACAATTCCAAGAATCATCAATTCAAAAACATAATCATGGTTAATGCATCAATTCTTCAAAGTTTATTATTTTGTATCAATTTAAATTTATCATATCCTTAGCTAAGTTTACAAGTTTTTCATCAATTGCTACACCTTCATTTAATATCATATTCATACTTCTTGTATTCCTAATTAAAACACTTTCTATTATCTTCCTCACCCAAGTACTTTTTTCTATATACAAATATATTTACTTTGTGTGATGGTGTTATAATTCATTAATATGACTATTACAAGAGATGATATCAGGAGGAAGTATCGATTTCACAATTTTAAGGTTACGTTGTTAAAAAAAACTAACAAACAGAAAACAATCGCTTTCCAATATTTTTAAGAACTTTTCAATTAAATCTAAATATCTAAATCTAAGTCTAAATCTAAAATCTAAATGTCTAAACAATATTCAAATATAAAGATACATATATTCATATGTTAAGTTCTAACATATTAAATAACTGTTGCTTGCTAAATCCAGTTTTCTTTTAGAGAAAGCTTAGAAACTTAAAACATTTTAAATAAGAATTTCTTTTAACAATATGCAGTATCTGTGAAATATAAAGTGCAAATTTACAGTCCAAGACATACTTAATAATAGAAAACATACTTGTGTCTATCCACGGTAAAGACTATTTTATAATAATTTTATCATTGATAACAAAAGGAATCTTAAAATGAAAACTCTCATGATAACTAAATTTTCTTTCTTCTTTTTAGGTGTTGGTGTGGCGATGTTCATTTGCTCTCTCATTGTTTGTATTTATTACAATGTATTAATGGCATACACTGTGTTTTACATTGTATCTTCGTTCCAAGCTGAAGTTCCGTGGAATGTGTGTGATCCAGCGTGGGCTGACATGGAAACCTGCTACGTCCGTGGAAAGGTGAAGACAGCTACTGAAGGTTCTAAGTACAAAGATGATTTTTTTCAAACATCTTACATTTTAAAAGTGACAGAAATGAAAAATATACGAAATTTTCATTGAATCTTTGAGGAATCCGTCTGCAAAACATGTTCAAGTTGAAAACAAAACACAATAAGTTTAACTTCATAGTTGTATGAACGACAAATCTTGCTTCAACGTAATTTTACTATTTAGAAGATATGTGTATTAACTTGCGATCATTGGCTGCGAGTAGTCAATAGTGAACAACGAGGTGTCAATATGGAGGTCATTAGAATTAACAGTAAAAAAGAATAGGTGTTATATTACTTTTTTCTTAAACCAGTTCAGCTTCTCGATGAAAATGAACATAATATATTCGTGTTTTATATATGGGCTACTTTTCATAGAAATTAATTAAGAAAAGTGTCAAAATGTCTGATATTTCGTATATTTAAGGTACAAACAAATTCTTCTTAATAAACATCTTAAATAACTTCTTTAATAACAAAAAAACTCCATAAACTACACGACGATATTTCGTAGGTCTAATCGGCCTAATTTTTCAAGCCTTTTACATCACGGGAAGAGAGACCATTTTTTTGTTTGTTAGAATGGAATTCTATTTTCTTGATTGTAATTTATTATTTTTAATTTTGGGAAGGAGAGAGATGGTCTCTCTTCCTGTGATGTAAAAGGCTTGAAAAAGTAGGCCGATTAGGCCTACGAAATATCGTCGCAGTAAGAACGATGGCAATCGAAAATGTAAGACAATCCTAAATATACAATATAACATTCTTTATTTTATATTAATAATCTATTAACGCTAATTTTACTAAAATTTTGAATACTTCTGTAATATTTAGAAGCTTTGTAAAAAGACTCATTGGAAATACTACAGAAATTTATCTCTATTTACTGATGTTTTCAGCTTTAAATTTATTTGGACATGTTATGCATAATGCGGTTTATCTGTGTAAATGTAAAAAGATTCAGTAAAAACTTCATTTATTACAAAAAAACACTTTAGAAACTGTCAGATGTTTAAAAATTTACCTTGTACGTACTTTTATTTGTATATTATAATCACTTTTATCGTAGAAGTTTTAGAGCAATAGAAATAAAACCTTTAAAATATGCTTCAATTATATTTTGTTAGAATTTTTAATGTAATAAAGCAACAGTGGTTTTATTAAGGGGAGTTCGACGGTCTCATCATCTTCGAAATTAAGTTTGAATAAATAAGAAACTTTTTTTTTTTCTGTGATGACAATAATCTTAGTTCTGAAAAGTTGAAGAGGGTATATTTACATCAAAATATGTAAATATTAAATAAATAAATTAACAAACTCTTTCTTCTTCTAGATTAACTCACTATATTTCAAAAAGTCAATGATATTTCTTTAAATTTTTTTAAGAAATATACGGAAATTAATAATATTTAATTTTATTTTTATTTTTTCAAATTTTAGATTGTTCATATATTGTTCATATTCAATGTCGTTCCGAACCAAAATTGCTATCAAATTCGACATTTATTTGTTATCAGACTCAACGTTATTCATATTGTTAAATTGTTTTCCTATTATTATCAGACTTTATTACGCTCAATGTTATTATGTGATATAATTCAATTATTATCATTTTCGATGTTATTTCATGTTTTTGAAATGTAGTGAGTTAATCTAGAAGAAGAAAGAATTTGTTAATTTATTTATTGAAGTGGGTAGTTTGAATAGTTTGGAAAAAATAATTTGACGAATATAAATATTTAATAGTTTATGTAAATATTATATTTATAAGCAAATAACAGAATAAAAAGTAGCTATTCATTATTTTTATTCTATTATCAGTTCACTTTACTTTGAATAGATGACAGATTTATTGTGTGCATTTGTTTATTTCTATCATAATTTTTTTTTTTACCATTTCTAATTAAATGATATTTAATTTTCCACGCTCCATTTTCCTCCAAACGGGTCCTGTGGTCTACCCAGCCCTCTGTGGAATGGGTACCGGGTTTCTTTCCCGGGAGTTAAAGGCGGACGGGCGTCTTAACTTCTTCCCGTTGGTCAAAAACGCTGGCAGCCTTATCTTCCGAGACCCTAAGGGCCTGCATAATCCTATAATGGGATACTTTAACTTTAACGTTATTTAAATGATAAAACATACTATTTTTAACATACTTATTTATACTGTGACTTCTTGAGAATGAATTATTAATAAAGTTAATTAATTAAGGAATATAATTTTTCCAATTTACATGATTCGATTTATTTTATGTTTTTATATTTTTCAGACCAACACTAGTGACTTGGAAGGTAATTCAACCACAGCCAACAGCACTTTTTCAACATTTTTTATCAACAGTAAGGGGGAAAATGTTTCTAGACAGACAGCCAGTCAACAATATTGGGAGTAAGTATTTCATTTACTTTTTGAATATGATATCTTCATTACAGAGTGTATGAATAATCAATCAGCTTCCCCTTTAATATTAGAAAGATATTAGAAATATTAAATAAGTCATTTATCATGTTCCTAGTTTTTATATATGCAATTAATGCCCAAATCGTTTTAGTTAGTTTTTTTAGTTATCAAAGGAAAAAGAAAAATATGATATAAATATCATCAACCGAATACCAATTGAATGACCTCTTAATTTCCTTAATACCTGAGCTCAACATCAGAATAGGATGATGGGTGTTTCTTTTTCTCCATTGCCTCTCTGCAATGAAGGAGTTTACAACTAGATTTACTTCTCTGTGACTCCTTTTCATCAACCACATTTTCGTGGAAGATAAGTGCTTTTTAAGAGAATAAACAACATAGCATTGATTCATAATTAGTTCAAAATCAACTGAACGATACTTCATGTGAAAACTCCTTATATAAGTAGATGGCTTCGAAGTTTCTTATTATTAACACTTCAAATTATTTGATTTTCTATATAATCTTGAAGTTTTCTTTTTGCACCTTTTGAAGCCAGTAACTTTCTTTTGCTTTAAAAAAAAAATCAGCAAATTTAAAGCTTTAAAATCTTTTTTTCGGGGTCTAGTCGCTTCCAGTCTTGAAATGTTTCATAAAGCAGACGAAAGTAACATTTCCTGCCACACTCTTCAGTACTAAGATTTCTCCTCATAAGTGAAAAACCATTATTATAAATGGTTTTTATCTGCTAACTAGGAAGAATTCCAAATAAATCAAAAATGTAAAAATAATCAATGGCTGAGACCAAGTGTTTACTAAGTGACATTCCAGGACAGCTGTTTCTCACTTTTTGGCGTTCATCAGCTGGAAATAGTGACCACAAGGTCTTAATACAGTGGTCTCAATAATTCTATATTCATTTATAATGTTAATTTGAAGCTTCGCTTTCTATTCTAAACCTACTTCACCAATCTTAGTGATTTTTTGTATACATACAGTACAGTTAGAACGTATCAAAAACCACCACCCACAAACATGGTTATGTTAGCAGTCATTAAAAAATTTCGTACGACGCGCATCGTTCTGCCACTTCGTACGCAATATGGTTCCAGCAGATTTGGGCCTCTTGCCACACAGCGAGAGACACGCTTCATTTGCTTAATTTTAGTAATCACGTCATTTCCCGTGGAACAGCCTTCCCATATTCGTCTCAATCACCTGATCTTACACCGCCGGACACTTATATTTGGGGTATGCTGAAGGAAGCAATTTTCCGAGAGAACCCATCGGCAACAATTTGTGACTTACGTCAAAAGATTGTGACGTGTGTCAAAGGCATTAAGCATCCTGTCTTCAGGGACCTGTTTTTATATCTCCATGAGCGTTACGAGTACTGCCTGCGACGCAACGGACAACATATTGAACAGATGCTATGTCTCATAAACGTGGAAATTGACTTTCATGTACTGTTTGTGTTTTGTACGTTACATAAACTTTTTTTTACACAAATATTTCAGTAGTGTTTGTTTTGGCACTCACGTATTTAATGAATTTATTGTTTCCTGAAATGGCTTTAATTAGGTTGAAGTAGCGTGATGTGTCCTTCGCTTTTTGCTTCGAAACCACATTCCTTATCTATCAACTTATCTTATTAGAGGCTTCTCACTACGATAGAGAGAGTCTTTAATATTGTTGACGCCCATTTTCTTTCTTTCAATATCTATTTTTTCTTTTTTCTTTCAAAAAAATTTGGGCTCTTCATATTTGTAGCAAACTACCTTCAAGTTCTAAGGATGAACTAAAAGCAATTAATAATTCAATTTTTTGATAAAACAAATTATTTTAAGCAATCATTTGAATTTAATACTATAGTCTGTGCTATAAAACGTAACTGTATTAAAAAAGAACTATCGAAAATTTAACTTGAAAATCTTAGAATACAAATATGTATTTTTTACTAGTTTGAAGATCATACAAATTTACTACAGTTTATTCAAGATATTTACTAATGCTTCTTTTTTTAATCCAAATAGACGGTATGTTCTTGGTCTCTCTTCGGGAATAGAAAATGTTGGTACCATCAAATGGGATTTGGCGCTGTGTAATCTCTTGGCTTGGATTGTGGTCGTTCTGTGTCTGATCCGTGGTATTAAGACTTCAGGAAAAGTATGGAATACATCTAATAGGCAATAGTTTTAAAAGAAGGTTAAAAAATATATGTTTAGATATATAACAGTATTTAAAAAAAATATTTTTCTTAACAATTATATTAACTGTTTTTAAAACACAAATTAAGCTGCAAAAACAGTATTCTTGAAGAACATTATTATTAACATTAAAGTGAATTTTTAAATTAATTTATTTTCTATTAAAATGAATTTTTAGTTGAATGAATCAATCTTGTGATTAGAAATATGTTATACATAGGTCTGTTACACATACAATCTTTTAATAGAGGGAATTTTGATAAATTCCCTTATATTAAGAATTTCTGTTACGAAAAACAAAAATCTTTATATCAAATCAAAGTAGAAATGGATGAAGTTATTTATCAATAGAGTTATAGGCCTAAGTCTACCTTACATCCATTTGAAAATATAGGAATATTTTAATGTTATTATATTTATAGTCTCATCCAATATGACTCCCATACTGCAATTATGTTGTGATTGTTTTATATAATAATAGAATTCCAAATCTCTCTATAAAGAATGACAGTCAGTTGTTTCAATTGCATTCAAGGATTTTGAGACACAGAATCGTGAATATATGGAGTAACTCAGTAGATTGCATATCTAACTAGGCCTCCATTTAACATATAACAGAAGATATATATTAGAAGATATAACAGAACGTATATTAAAAAAAAGGCAACAGATAATTGCCTACAGTGACATGAAATAAAGAATCTATATTAGCACAGCTACAAAAAGGTGATTAGTAAGCTCTGTGATAACGGCATTATCTACTAAAGCATGTCTTTCTTTCGAAATTTCTTAAAAATCAGTAGTTTGGCGAAAAATAATTACTTCTAATAATTTTCTCAACTACTTGAATATTATATATAATTTTTACATATATAACTAGTATGTTTTATAAGCATTAGTATATATGTTTATTTTGAAAATGACCTAAGTTCATTTTTGTACTGTAGTAACTGGAATTTGCACACGTTTCTACAGTTAACAAAAAAAAATTGAAAAATGGATTTAGGTCACTTTCAAAATAAACGGCTCATATGTTAAGTATTATACTATGTTTGCATATCAACCATTGTTTATTGAGTACAGAATCAAAATTCATTTGTGGTATTACCATGTCACAAAGCACTGCGATTTTAGATTTTCAAGATATACCATTCCAAATGCTGGCAGGTATCGAGCAATTTAAGCAAATAGATCTGGGCAGTGAAGCATGATAAAATATAACATAAACGCTTAAAATCTTTTCTGTTTCTTGTCGTGTTTGTTCTTTAGAATTCATTGAGTATTGCATTTGAAGTAGGTTGTGCGTTAATTCTAGTTTTGTACATTGAAAGATAGTTTACATCGCTTTATGATATATTAATTAATTAATAATTCCCAGCATTTGTATAAAATGGTGAAGTAAAATAAACTTTATTCATTTAAATCACTATTATTATAAAATTAATAATCATCTAAACACTACATGAAGTGGTATTACTAAGTAATTTCATTTATATTTACATCGTGGTTATGTACACAATCCTTTTTAGAACAGAGAAGTGATACACTTCGATCAAATGATGCACTAATCAAGAAAAGGCAACTTAATTCGTTAAAGTTTAGTAATAATTTTCTTAAAAATAAAAAAAAAGAAAATCTGAAAAAAAATATATAATTAGCAAACTAACTATCTACTAATCATCATTGTATATTAGAACACAAATAGTTGAAAACATGAGAATAAATGTACGAAATTCTTAAGTTTGGAAGTATTGAAAAAAAATTGTAACTACAGCACTTAAGTTCTGAAGAAAGATAAAATTTGAATAAAAAAAAAGTGCAACCAAACAATCTTATGGCTTCGAATCAATTAATTAAAAATCGTTAATTATGATTAATTTAGAAAAAAAAATTACTACAGGCAACTGATGGCCAATTCGATTGATGGAAAAACTTACGGAGCTCCAAATTGATATGATTACCTGATAACTTTCAGCCCTGTATCATTGCTTTCTGTATCAACAATACTTGATGGAAGCTATGATGATTGAAAACTATCCCTAAGCCATCTTTCCAAAAATGCCCTTAGAAAGCATGCCATTAAGTTTTGTGTTTGGCAACAGTTGCTTAGCCTTAGCTTTCATGATGGAATTACAACTATCAAACTCAAACTAGTGATTCTGAAACATTATTTAGAATAGTGTCTTGCTCGATGTTCGTATATACTGGGAAAAAGATCCCACAAACAGACGGAATGTTGAGGTTTAACAATCAACTTGGAATTTGGAGAAAGTCCAGAAAGCATCAAACAACAGGGCTAGAACTGCTATCATGGTTCTTGTTACAATTGAGTCATAAGCACCCTGTAAAGTTTCATATAGAGACTTGTTTTCTGCAAAATCTATGTAATGGAAAAGAAAATTAAAATGATCGAGATTCGAATGATGCCCCATTCGAAAACTTAGTATTCAAAGCACTTGATTTAAGAATTCAGAACTCAAAAAATGGTTGCCGTAGATGCCTCATCTGAATCTCACATTCATTTAATGATCAACTGTGGATCATTAAGATGCCTTTATTCTTCTCTTTTAATGCGTTGAGACTGCATTGATGGCCGAGCGGTGCACAACTCTAAAAGACTTTCACAAAAGATCATTTCACAAAAGCCCTTAAGATGGACCTATACGTTATTCACAGACGAACATAAATACACGTACGCATAAATGCCAATAGTACTGACGTCCGAATTTTTTGCAGAGGACAGTGTACGTAATTTAGTTTATGGTTTTTACTGTTACTGGTAACCACTTCCATTATCTTATTCTCACACTATTTTGGCTATTTTACAAAGCAGTTAGTTCTTATTTGATTGATTCCCTGATGCAATAAAGAACCTCTTTTTTTATAAACTGAGAGACTTTAAAAACAAATCATGAGCTAGTTCATATGTTACATAGTTTATAAAGTTTAGTAGTTTTATAGCAGTAAGGTAATTAGTTAACAAATTTATTTTGATAGATTTTTTGGCTTAATTTTCATTTTTGAGGATGAAAAATAATTATGAATTGACTGAACTTAGCAATCAATTTATAATTAATTTTATTTGTTATTTGTGCTAATTATTTATTACTTGTATAGGTTGTTTATTTTGCTGCGACGTTTCCTTACATTATTCTCATCACTCTTTTAATCACTGGCCTTTTTCAAGAAGGTGCTATGTCAGGAGTCTTATATTTTCTTACGCCTCAATTTGATAAGCTTCTAGAAATTCAGGTAAGAAATGATTTAACGTTTAAAGATGTTAGGGCATATTTAAGCCTAACTGTAACGTGTGAATTAGGAACACATTTCAATCATAGTTTAATGTATTAAAAAGAAATAAACCACTAAATTTTTCATGTTAAAAGAAATTTCCCCTCCTCGATGGCTTATTGTTTTAATGCATCCCTAAACTAGTGTTCAAATAATTTAACTGTTTACGTAAAGGTGAAACAACGAAGATCTAATCAACTCTTTAAAAAACTCCTGTTATATTAAGAATGCTGATAATTATATTTTCGATGTAATTTGTATTATAACCCCCTAGTTAGTAATAAGAATAGAAACTGAACTGAAAAGTGTAGAGATAGTAATATGTAATCTATTAATAAAGAGATTGTTTATTATATAGGGCAAAGATAAAAAGTCTCGAACTAAACCAACTACAGAGATACTATTTTACTAGATATATCTATCTAGTAGCAAATTGAGACTTCTTTCACTCTCAAAAACAGCCTGACTTCATCTTGGATAGATTCTTGTAGATTCTATAAGATGCTGGAAACTCAGTGACGAATATTGTAAAATTTGACAGGCTTTAAGACGATCAAGCCTTTTTACTTCATTCCAAAGATGTTAAATAGCGTTGAAAGTCGAGGAATGGGCACGTAATGAAAACTCGCTGATAAAACTCGCTGAAAACTCGAGTGATAATAAAATTGGTTAGAGACGATGTCACATGCAATGTGATGCTCAGACATGATTCTTTACCTATAGGGGACCCAATTTCGGCCAGGAAAACATTCCCACACCTCTGCAACCCATCACCAGCTACACCAGATATAGACTACAGGTCCCATGGATTCATGGTTTTCTCGAAATTTTCAGCGTTCCATCAATGTGATGCAAAAGGAATCTTGATTCCTTAGATCAGGTATTTATTTCTAGTTTTCAACGGTTGATGTCCTCGTGCGTTATAACACT
>JAFIDM010000002.1:62401739-62417786 GCA_023159025.1 Thereuonema tuberculata
TTTTTTTTAACATAATTTGACAAAGAAATCTGAGAGTAGAGATTATTCCAAACGTACGTCATTTTATCCTTTTAAGCTTTTAAAGTTTTTATTGTGACTAAGTGTAGAATCAGCTGGCTCTTTCTAATTTTATTTACGACACGTAAAAATTTTTTTAATTCATGATGAATGCAGCAAAAATGTTGTTTAGAAAAGAATGCTGCTAAGCTCTTCTGGATAGTCTATATTTCACATTTCACACTTATATTTCCTGAGGAAATTATCGAAGTTTCCTCCATATTAATCTCAGTATCATCACTATCAAAATAAGATAGTTAGAATAATTGCAAAATGATCCAACCAATTCTTCGGAGACTGCACCAATCTTATTCTATTTAACATAATTCTCTCATAAAATGAAAAAAGTCTAGACCTTTAGGCGGCATTACACGGGTGAAAAGTGGTTGGTTCTGTGTTGGGAATTCCTGCTGGCCAGCAGTTTTTAGAACGTTTTCTATTTTCTTATTGGCTGGCTGGCTGATTTGATAGCTAACAGCGCTCCTGGTGCCGAATTGAAGAACTGAATTGAATAAGTCCAATCGATTTATATCTGTTTATACGAAATTACAGACTACACAATTGATTTTCAGGAACCAAGATCATCTTTTACCTATGTGTTTGTGGATGCTTCCAGAAAAAGACATTATTAACCAAATTCGTAACAGAATACTGGTCTGAAAATTTGAATCGGCTAGCGTTTGAAATCTCGAAAACATATCGTCGTTTGCCTGCAAGAGTATACAGCGGTTATCACTGGCCGTTGTTTTGCCTGGACGACTATCACCAATCTTTCGAACAGATGCAACTATTTTTTTGAAGACCGCTCACGCACGCGATATGCTGCTATGGGCGATACCGAACTCTACGGCCATACTTCCCTCACTTCGTCCTTCCTCGAACTCTAATTATGCGACACGGGTGGCGTCATTCAGATATTATCTACTGGCCACGTCGTTGTCTGTAGCACCCTATAAAACCAATCGAACGCCTGTAACATTCGTTAACTTGCACATACCTGCCGATCTGCTGCTTTTAATCCGTTTCTGCGCTACTACGTGACCCCTGTCGTAACGATTCGAAAATATGCATGTGCATGAGCGGTGTACTGAACGTCTACGGTTACGCAATTCACCATAGGCTGTTTCGTTTGATTTTAGAAGTGTAACCTTCAGAAATAGTGTTGGTCCTAAGTTTTGCACAGTGTATTTAAGCTGCTTAAGTATCCAACATAACATTACTCTCCTTAATTTTCAAATCAAAACACTAAATTGTAGCGATGCTTCATTTTGATATTTTTAATGAAGTTAATTTTAATATTTTTAAAATATCTTATTGTTACTCATTTCTATTTTCAGTTTATTTTTGTCTATGCATTGGCAACTCATAAGAACCTTACCTATGGAGATAATTATAACTATCCTGATTGGGCTGATGGCGTTGGTTGGTTCTTAAGCATCATTTCAATCATACAAATCCCTATTTTCGCAATTTACGTCGTCCTTAAACAACCGGGCACCAGCCTTTCAGCAGTAAGTATCAGTTTTTATCCTCTGCCCTCATTATTGTGCTTCTTTTTCAAGGATGGAATAAAATTATTCTTTTATTGAATATATAAATTTTTATTATTATCCTTCTTTGTCTTCCGTTTACACAGAAACATAAAACAGGGATTTTTACCAATTAATAGGGAAAAAAGAAAAAGAAAGTAGCATCTATCCATGACACATCCCTCTCATTATACCGATAAAGTTCTTGTTTTGCATTTAGTAAAGATCCTCGTTTTGTTTCAATTCTCAATTAATTTCTGGAGACTGTTTTGATGGGAAAAAAAATAGTAATTACCAAATAAGTAAATAACTAATAAATTTAATTGTTTGTCAATAAAAGAAAAGAAAACAACAGAGTTTTCGAAGCACGACAAAAATACTTTAAACAATACGTCAAAGATAACTGATTGCTCTACTGAGAAACCTCACCTTAAGAAAACATTTACAGCAGAATAAATTTAGAGGGAAATATTAAATTCAACTAAGCTTAAGCTGCTATGTCTGTAAACAATTTTTCTAATGATTCTACGATTCTTTTAAGGAATCCCTGGTGAAACCCAGACTTACGAATCACTACTACTATAATTTAAAAGAATTGCTTTGTTTTTCTTTTTGTTTCTTTGCCACTTACCACGATAAAAGAAAATTTAATCAACACATCCTCTTTTAACATGAGGCTATGTCTCTGCTTTAAATGGTGTTTTAACTTTCAGCTCTGTAACTAAATGAAAATAAAAGATATTTTCAAATGACACATTCTATAATTTCAGTCTTTTTGCAATTTTGTCAAGCCATTATCCTATTTAACAAAGCTATCTATTTTCATAACTTTGACTAATTTTGTACATTTCTAATTTGAAGAGCGGATCCTTTCTTATTGATATTTGTAAATATCAATACATGGTAAGTGAATGTAAATTGTCTTCATTTTCATGTTCCCAAACTGTTTTTCATGTTATAATAATCAATTTACTTTTCTGAAATATATGTAGACTCTTTGACAAGAAAAAGAAGCACCGTGAAAAAGCGTGCAAATTGAATGAAACTTTTAAAGTGCCATTTGGATGATGGAATTGGAGTTGATTCAAATTTCACATTCAAAAAGCATCTTTTTTAATACAATAGCAGCATCATTGTTACCATATTAGTATTGTGCTCCGCCACTGGCTGCTTTTTTTTTTTGCCGAAATACGGAGTGGCATGAAGTGAAACAAAGTCTTGTAGCAAATCCCGTTTAAGCTTGCTGCAACTGCTGCTCCAAATGCCGGATGTTCGATGATGGATGCAGGTGATGTCCTAGCATATCCCACACATCCTTAAATGAGAACACATTTGAGGACATGTCTAGCCAAGAAAGTGTTGGAATTGATTAGAAACACTGCTGGAAAACATGTGCAGTGTGTGGACGCGCATTATCCTGTTGGAAAATTTCTCCTGGCAAGCGTGAGCGAAGAGCAAAACACGGGTTGCAGAATGTCCTGTACATGTCGCTGTGCACTTAAAGTTTCTCGAGTCACTATGAGAGGGAATCTGCTATCGTTAGAAATGCTCCCCTCGCCATTACACCAGCTGTACAGGCTGTATAACACTCGACATTAATACTTGGGAGTTGAGTGCTGCCCATTCCTCCTCCATATGTATGCAATGATCATCTGCTGAAAGACAGAAACGGGACTCATCACTAATTGCAGATATCTTTTTATTCTTTAATGTAGTGATTACTCCTTTTATTCCCTTAGCAAATTATGCTCATCTTCTCTCAATCAATTTCAACTCCCTTCATCAACTCATAAAATGGATGAACTCATAATATGAAGTTCCATCTTATGTTAAGTGATGAGAAATGGGAGAAATGGAAGATCATTCGAGAGCAGGCCATGTCACTCGGTTACCATACTCAGTTATTAAAGATGGGCCTTGTAAACGGTATAGGAATGAAGCCCAGCAGCTGCAATTCATCTAGCAATGTTGCGGATAGATAACGAATGTTGTATACAGGATGCTACATGTCTCTGGATGGTAGAGGGAAGCTGTTAGATAAGTTAGGTCTTGCCTCACAACAAATCGATTGCCTCTAGCGATGATACTGTTGAGCCGACCAGAGCCTTAGCGACGTGAATGAGTACCCTCACGCAACCATCGATTCAAGCACTACGACCCAGATAACGAGATGTCCTTCTGCACAACCAACCGGCTTCTCGCAGTCCCAGGTTATGGCCTCTCTCAAAGTTCTACAATAGGAAGTAGGATCTTCGCGTTAAAGCATTACTGTTGGTAAACTGCAACAGTTCCACAAAGCACAATGTAAGATTCAGTGGGCTCTTCTATGGACCACAAGATGGGTACATCCACTGAATCATAACGTTTTTGACAACTTTAATCATTTGCATTTCTGTAAAGTAGCTGCATACGGAGTTTCATTCAAATTCGACGTTTCCTTAATGGGTGCTTCGACTTTTTTGTCACAAAGCATACTTTGATTTCTATTACAATTTCTTATTAAATAATGGAATACTTTTTTATTTTATAACTACTGTACTTCTGCAACTCAGATAGGAGGTATTATCGTTAATAAGCTTTAAAATAATAATAAATCAATCAGCTAACCATTAAAAAAAACGGAAGAAAGAAAAAAAAGGAAAAAAACACCGGGATTGTTATATTTCGCTGTACTTATTCGCAAAGAAGGATTTTTGTTTTACTGCTTCTGTTAACTTATAAAAGACTTGTAAAAGAAACAATATCCTTTTGTGAGATGAAATGCGTATAAATTTAAATTCTTTTATATATATGAAACGCTTGAATAAAGGCATGAGATCGCACATCCAAAATCTGAAAATATTACGTATTTTTAATCGGCTTTTCTTTATATTTACAACGAGATGTTTTTGTTGGAATCCTAAGCAGAGTGAGTTAAAATGTGAGTTAAAATGAAGAAAACTAGACTTTTGCTTGACATGAACTTTTACTGCAAAGAGATCGCCATCAAAGAGAACACAATATAGCAGCGCCACTTTTTCTGAACTACTTTTTCTTTTCTTTTAACTAAGCGCTGTAGATTACTATCAGTTTCAATTAATACATTACTTTCAGTTTCTATTAGTACAAAACTTATCAAAACATTCCCGTTACTGAATTAATCTAAACACAAACTGCCAGATTTATAAACATTGTAAACTTAAAAACATTGTAAACTAACAGTTTTCACAAGCTGTGAAGCTCAATGATAAAAAAGACAGTTCTGAGGTTCTGATTCATGTTGGTAGGAGGCGTGCTAGTTTATTTCCGGAACAGCAATTTTGGTCCTCTAAACCTACTTACCAAGCATTTCATTCGTACTTTCATCTTCCAAAAGAGCCATTGAATCGGCGAAGTACAGAGTTTTTCTTGTAATTGTTTCTACAAGAATTTCCTTATTTATTTCTTAAATTTTCCTTTACTTTTCAGAAAATCCGATCAGCTTGCAGACCAGACCCAGACTGGGGCCCAGCGGACCCCAAAGAAAAAGACGCCTGGAGACAATGGAAAGACCGGTCTCTTCAAGCCAACGGAGACCTGAAAATGACAACGATTTCAACGATTTCAGGAACTGAAGGAGTTGAGAATCCTACTTTTGATGATGATCCTTGATGATTTTATTTGTTAATAATGGACACGAATCTTCTGAACTACGCCCCCGCCATCCAATTACGTAGTTTCAGTGAAAAACAAAAACGTCTTCAAGTTTTTTGTTTCTAAGTATTTGCGCAGAAATTACTTAAACTTCAGATTGAAGTTTCCTGTTATACATATTTTTTAAAATAAATGTTGAGTTTTATGAATATTAAATGGAAACCAGAAATAGAATAAAATAAGTTGAAGTAACATATAGTTACAATTTCTAAATAGATTCTCTATTTTTTATTTATATTGTTGAAAAGATATTTAACATTCAGAGTTTATTCTATGATAAACATCACCTTTATTTTGATAAATATTAATATTTTTATAAAGACTATCTAGTTTATTAAGGAGTTTAAGGACTATGCAGGATAGATCATGCTATCTATCAATTTATAAGCAAAATAAGATCTAAAAGATTGGTAATTGACAGAAATTTACTGCTACCATTGTGAAATCTATTGTGAAAGGAAAACCATCAGTTGCAGAACTTACAGAGAAATTTCTCTTCATTAGAGATAGCTGAACAGGACTGGCAATATTAGAAGATTTAACTAGTGTTACACAAAACACACAAAAAAGTCGATTGCAGGAAAAACGCTGATACACAAAGGCCTTTTATATTTTTTAATAGGCTTCCAATGTATATTTGTATTTAAACATGAAAATCTGATCTAGAATTCAAAGATGTGATATATTTTGTTATGTTCAAATTATGTTTTTCATGTCTAGCTTTTTGACATCATAAAAACTTTCTAAAAGAGCCTTCCTATGTATAATATACTGCTAAGTACTACTTAACACCAAACATTTGTTATCTAAACATTTTCCAAAGTCTTTACTGAAATCTTTAATATGAATTTATTTAACTTCAGTCACTTAAATTGTGAATATTTTAGAATGAGTGTCGCTTTTAAATTTTTTCATTTTCTATTTTCATTTTCATAATTAACTAAGGATTTAATGTTAGCTTTCAAAGCGCAGGAAATTATTAAAAAAATTTACAGTGCGATTTTAAATTGCCTATTATTTGTTGTATTGTTTTTACATTTCTTTTTATTCTATAAAAGTAAACTTATTAACAAATAGATGTGAAAAACACATTTGATGCCGTTTTATTAGGAGAAGCTCATTGGAATTTTTTGAGTCTGAAAAAATATTCACCAACTTTTATGTTGCAGAAATTGCTTCCTGTTTTTTTGGAAAAAAATGTTTAATTTTACTAGTTATGTTTGTGTGTCACCAAATCGTTATAAATGCTCTGGTAAATAAAATTTTGTAAAATTATTTTTGTCAGCCTTAAATTAACTAACCAATTTTAACTATGATAATTTCTATTTGAAGTATATTATCTTCTTGAAATTAAAACCACCACTAAATCCTTAAGTATTAACATGGTACTGATACATATGAGAAAGAGAAAACATGAAGACTTGAAATAAACAGTAACAAGCAATCACTTTTTCCAAGCTACGCTAGAGCTAAAATACTCCCAAAGAACGAAAACATAAATATCCCTTAGTATGTTCCTAAAATTTTATTAAACCTTATTTTAAATTTAAAATAAAAAAATAACTATACAGTAATAAAAATAATATACCAAGAGCTTTGTATCGAATTTTACTGATTTGAATCAATTTAATAATGTAAATTTATAAGTAGGCAAATCAAAACAAAATAGATCACCATATATTTCAGGCAGAACTGAGGAGAATGTTTAGGACTTTTCAGATATTTAAAAGTCATTGATTGAGTCAGGCTTAAGCAAAGTATATACTGATATTATGTCCTTCTGTTTTGAAGAACAACAACTTAAATTTTGAAGAACGTTAACATTATTGGTATTCAGAAAAGTAAAGCAAAAAATAAACAAAAAAATGAGGCGAGATTTTAGGCAGGTTGTCAAATTTGTTTTTTACAAAGTGCCTTTAGTTTGAAACAAAAGTAGATACTTATATACTATCGAGACGCAATTTTTATAATCGATTTATGATCTTTTGGTTCATTTATTTTCTGTGTGTGTGTGTGGTTTTATTTTTATAAATAAACGTTAAGTGGTTATTTATGATATCCTGGTCATTTTGAAAACTCGTATTTCCAAACGAAACATCCTGGAAAGGATCACACCTCAATTTACCTAACCTAGTGTTAATTACAAGGAAAATGTTTTTTTTTTTTTTTTTTTTTACCTGTAAATGCCTATTTTTATCACACATTTGGAGGAGTTATATGATTTTAAATATACAACAGAAATCGATTTAAAAAAACACAGAAAATAAATGAAAACAAAACACGAGAAATCGATTATAAAAAACGGGTCTCATGTTGATTGCAGCAACAGAAAATTATTGTAGTTGCAGAATTAAAACAGTCAGGAGACTTTTGACATAGCAGTGTAAATAAATTGAGTAGAAAGTTAGATTCCAAAACATAAAAGTTAAAAAATTTTACAAGAAATTTCTAAGCGAAATTTTAAATCTTGAAGAAAAAATAGTTTTTGAGAAAATTAAGAAAATGAAACAGTTGATCTGTTTGGATTTTCTTTAAGAATTTTTTTTTTTTAAAAGATGGCTTTTATAATTTATATTTTTCAACTCAATGAATGTATTTTGTACTATAAATGTGTATAAAAATAATTGTATTAGAAAATATGAAATAAATTTTATCTATTCTGGATGTTTGCTTTTTTTCTGAAACGTAATTTCTAAACAACCTTTTACCATGTTATGTTTCGTTTGTCTCCTACAATTGAGAGTTCATTTTTAGAAATTTCTAATTTTTTAAACTTACGAATTTTATGCTGAATTTATACGTAGAAGAAAACCTCAGATGTGAATTAAAATTAAAAATTTGCCATTTTATAAAATTTTATTAAAATTTTATGAAACAAATAATGTATAGAGATCAGAAGCCAAACTACAACATCATCACAAAAGAGACAGTAAATACACAGGGTGAATCAAAACTTTAAAATTTTAGTGGGAGAAACGGAGCACCTAGAAAGATCGTCTATGAATATAGGTCCGCTGACGGCAACCTTCAGTGCTAGAGGGCGGCTTTGCAATCGGCTAGAGAGGAGATATGGAATACCAAGACAAATCTAAATGAATGGTGATAAGTATAAACAACAAGATTATTGAAAGAAGGTGTTCAGAGTTGCACTGTCATCGCTGAAACTGTTGGCGAAATGCCGGGAATTTTTCAAAATATATGGCAATCATTGCTTCGACGCTGTCGTGCATTCATTGCAGGCCACAAATTTGTGCACACTATCTCCTATTAAAATCTGTAAAGAGAGTTTTGATACGCCCTGTATACAAGATAAAGCGTTTTGATCTCGACTGATGAAGAAACGTGAATGGTAGATCTGAAGCTACAATTCATGCATTTTGATGTTTTTATAATCGTAATTCAAATTTAAAGAAAAGTTATCTACATGTAATTTTTTAATAAAATGTAGCTATGATGAGTAGAATAAATCAAATTTTAGATTATATATCTTTTTCCAGGTGTTTCTTATATGGGACTCTTAGCTTATGGAGCGCTCAAGAAAGTATACGCTCGAGCAATTGGGATTGGATGGTCAGTCCAATGCTCGCTCGCCTTTACCCGGGAAACATGGTTCTCAATTTTACAGAGGACTGGGCGAACCCAAGGGCCCGTCCTGATGAGAAAGAAAAAGATAATGGTCCGTCGAGGCGGATAGTTATTTAGGTGAATAGTAACAAAACAAACAAAAGAGCAACTTCTAAATGCATTATCAACAAAAAAAAAAAAGCGAACAAAAAGAGCGCTGTGGCGCTGTCAGATAATGTAAATTTGTTTTTCCAATAACAGATATCTGAAACTGAATTAGAATTACAGCAAAGTTTTAGCGAAAATATATTTCCTGAAAATTTTGAAAATGGCTCCTTTTTTAATTTATTGGGGCCGTAAATTATGTTTATAATTTCCGCCTCTGAATTCTAAAATTGAGTTCAACTTTTCTTTTACCGTTAAATATACTATGAGTTATTGAATTTTTTTAAAGAAATCGGAATTAAAATTAAAATTTGCCTGTATATTATACGTGAACAAAATATAGATCGAATATCTTTAAAAGACTAAATACAGCACAGTGACCAGACACTGCAGTAAAAGACATCTGTAAAAGATCTACAAAAGAGATAGATCAGGATCCAGATCGTTGATCTGGGTATGATTTCAAAGAAGATATTACCTAAACCCTAAAGAAATGCGGATTGTATATCTACAGTTCATATAATCAGAGCTGGATCTAAAAAAAAAAAAAATTCTGTACCAGAATAGGTACTTTTTGTTCTAAACCTAATGTTTCTGAATTATGAGATGCCTAATGTTTTGTCTTTACGTAAAAAAATGCTTTGTTTCTTTACAGCGATAAGAGACTTCTGCTTAGACCCTTATGTAAATCTACATTATTACTTTGAAATGAAGCTCTTGCCAGGATCGTTCTTAGACACTGATTTATATAAAAACAAAGTATTATAGAGGGGAAAAAAATTGGGAAAAAAGTACTTACTTTATGGAAGTGATACCAATATTTTATGCTTAAAAATATATCAGTCGTTCACTGCTTCTCTATATTGCGATAAAACAAAACTGAAAATAAATTATAACAAATTAAAATTAAAGGAAGCATTCCTAGAATTTGTCAGGATGTTGGAACACGATTTAGAATTACTTTCAATAAATCCATTGTCATGTCCCTATTTAATGATAAGTAGAGCAATAAAATATCGGTAGATGAATTTAAACTATAGGGAAATACGTTCTTAAACAGGCTAAATCGATTTTGTGAAATGAACAGAATTCTGGACTGCTGCATTCTTAGGGGTCTAAGGCTAAGTTATCCATTACTCTTCGGCTCAGCAATAGAGACTTACCAATGTAGAACATATAAGGAAAAACAAGTAGCATATAAGAGAAAATTAAAGATAAATGTCGCTTTCAATTTATTGCACAGAAGGAAATTAATAATACGGTAAAAATAAGGTGACAGTTCCCTCATAGCCTAGTGGTCTAGGCGACGGCCTGTCACGAGGCAGATGTGTTGGAACCTGGGTTTGAATGCCGGCGAAGATATGGATGTTTTAAAAATTTCTTTTCCTGTGCTGTCTGCTTCTTCATCTTTCTCATCAGATCTGGAGCCATTCCCTAATGATTTCCTGAGGAAGGTAAAGGAAACCACCTCAGTATCTATAACTAGAAATTCAATCGCCTCTTCAAGGGGTTCGCTGGGACGGCAACTCTAGAGACCCGTTGTACACAAACACTTCGGTCACGAAGTTTGCACTTGATGTGCACCGTGAAACAACGGCAATAATAAGATAACAGTAGTAGTTTAGCTTAAAAGACTTTATGAACACTACGACAAAAATTAAACTAAAAGTACTTGTAGAGGGTAGCTAACAGCTGCCACTGAGTCAAACTAAATAAACAGTCTCTAAGTAGAAATACATGTTTTTATTCCGATTTTGACCTTTAATGATCGTTGCGCCTTTTTAAACTGAATTAAAGTTGTTTGAGCAAAAGTAATCAAAAATTTTTTTAAAAAAAAAGAGCAAAAAACTGATTTCTTACTGTTCGCGAAACCAAAGCGACGGAGTACATGTCTCATTTTCGACCACTTCCTCTGAGACAGGAAGTGACCTCAGACCGGAACTCGTACTTTTTCACATTACTATAATGTGATTTGAATTTTGGGCTCTAGAGGTACGGACGGACCGAATGAACGAAAGAGCCCTTTGATTACGGCTCAAATTATCATTCAACAAAACGATTACAAAAAATAAATAAATAAATAATCACTACATTTACTTATTGTAGCAGAGTAGGATGCAAATCACGTAATGTTAAAGCTATGACTCAAAATCGGTCGAAACAGAAACGTCACCTGCGCTGAAAAAAGAGGAAGTTGCTATTGATGAAGCCATCTTACTATCGCATGCGCAGTAATTTCATGGATGCCCTTTTGTCTTAAAAGTTAAAAATCAATATCATCTATATTATTAGGAAAAATTAAGTATTTTAGATTTCACAATCTCTTCGTTTATAAATAATAATAATAATAATAATAATAATAATAATAATAATAATAATAATAATAATAATAAAAATAAATAATGATAATAAATAATAATTAGACTTCCGCTTCAAAGAAATATGCAATTTTAACAAATAAACATAAAATGTCGATATAGAAGAACAATTGAAATAACTCGCTCGTGCAAAAAAAAAAAAAGCCCTTGAAAAGATGATTTTTTTTCTTGAAAATTATCAGATGCCTCTAAATTCATAATGACTATCAGTCATATAAATAAGTGAATATAATTTGGTGCTAAAGCATTTATGTAAGGGCGACCCATAATAATAAAAAAATTAAAAATAATAAAAAAAGGAAATACATTATTAAAAAGGAAAAAGAAAAAGTTAGGAAAATAAGAAAAAAACAAAACAAACAAAACAAAACAAAAATAAATAGTGGATATACCGAATCGAACAGACAACCTCCAGCATATGTCTCCGAGACCTTACCAATCAAGCTATAGCTGATAAAATGGTTGCATTTCTAACATTTAAGCTAATAGCGGAAATCAAATGAAAAGATGCCAAATATCTCGAACATTTTCACCTGAAAATACCCCATTCCTACGGTGTTTGGGCCTCTGAACACGATGGTGAAGTCCATTTGCTGATCCGATCTTCTGTTACGGAGTTGTAAGGGGGATACAATGACAACAACGCCAAATATCTTGAACGAAAGGGGGAGGGTGCTTTGGTCCCTGAAAATACTCCATTCCTACGAGTTTTGGGCCTCCGAACATAATGATGAATTTCTTTTCCGATCTTCCGTTCGGTAGTTGTTAGGGGAGAACAGACACGGACGGATGGAAAGGACAACCGCAATAGCTAACAATTTTGGTCGCTATTACTATAGTTCCCAAATGGTTCGCTAAAAATGCACGATTCTAGATCGTCGCGCTGTTAATAGAGCAACATCTAGTGAACTAAAAACTTAGCTCATGAGAAACAATTCATTTTACAGCCCATCTCAATATGCGCTTGATAGTTAGCTCTCTAACAATACATTAGCTGTAAGCTGCTAATATATCAAATAATAATTAATGAGAACATATAAAATCCATTATTACAGTAATGCAACAGAAATGAAGACAAGATCTATATTGTCAATAATAATAATGTATACAACAAAAGTTAATTGTATAATTTCCATAACTTGTATCTCGAGATATTTATTATTTTTAGTTCATCATTTTAGCTTTATAGGCAATGTTGAACCAAAACGGCTTCGATTTCTTTGGGCCTTTCGTTTCTTTCAAATCATAAATAACTAAACAAAATAATGTACTTTTTTGGAAAATTTTATTTCATCAATTCTTGTCCTCATGTAAGTATTAAGCTGATTTCGTTTTGCGAAACTAAACTTCAAAGGTCAATTCAAAGAATAGTTTTTTAGTGTTAGTTGAAACTTTAATGTATTTATTTCACTTTGAAGTCGCCCATAAAACTATACAGACGTGATTCAGATCTGAACTGATGTGTTTTTATGTTTCTATGTAAGTGAATTAACTCATTCGATTGGCACGTCCACATTCGGGATGCGATTGGAATACCACGAATAGCCTCCTACGCAGGGTCAATAAAATATTGAGTAAACCTAACCATCTAGGGAAGAACAAGAATTCTGCCCTCTTCTGCACTTATACTTTGAAAAACTTAAGGCTTCCCTATAAACTTATTGAAATGATCTGCCTTAATCTACCGATTAAATAGAAAAGATAATTTACTTAGTTCGTTTTAGATTTATGCAGATTTGGTAATCGGTGTCGTAGTCTTGTCCATAATCGAAATAGACAGATTTACTTTTTATTTGTTTACTTTTTTTTGCAAGATTTACTTACAGAAATTTTGTTGTAATTCCAGGATTTGTAAAAGCAATGTTCGTTTAAAGCAGTGGTTGTTAATGGGGGGTGGGTATATCCTTTGGAAATGTTCTAATGAGATGCAAATAAAGTATTTTTTTTCTTTTTTTATAAAATCTCATTATTCAAAACTTTAATTAAACAGAAGAGATCAACTAATTCCTTTATTAAAATATTATAATTACCAAATGAAACCTTTTTTCTTTTTTGTATCATGTGTAGTTCTTAAAGTAATGGGATAATTCCCCAGGATACTAAATGTTTTTACTACAAGTTGTGGGCCCGGTAGCCGAGTGGGTAAGGGAGTTTGGCTGTGGGTTAGAGATAACGGGTTCGATCCGCGGCCTCGGCGGGGGGAGAGGATTTTTCCATGCTCCATTCTTTTCCAAAGGGGTCTAGGGTCTACCCAGTCCTCTGTCGAATGGGTTTCTTGCCGGGGCTTAAAGGCAGGTGGGCGCCGGGCAGACCACCCGACTTCAACTTAGCCCCGTTGGTCACGAAACGCCGGGAGTCTTACCTCCCGCGAACCAAAGACCACAAAAAGGCCTGTAGTGAAACACTTAAATTTTAACTAAAATCTTAGCGAAATTAATATAAGTAAGTATTATAAAAAATCAACCATGTAGGGTGCGAGTATTTAAGAGAATTAAAAGATAGCGCGCACTAGCAAAGATTAAGAAACACTGACTTACAGTAACGAGTGGCACACAAAGGACAGTGATAAAAAATAATTTTTATCGTTTATCTGATTAAATAAATGAGAGTTTTGGGTAATCAGAAGTATCTTCAATATTTATTTATTTATTTATTTACTTATTTTTTTGTAATAATGTTTTTCACTTTTACTGTCCTCCTTACATACGGTACGTTCCAAATGTTACTGAAAATTTTATTTTATTTTTAATCATAAAATAAAATTATTAGAAAAATATTGGGTAAAACTAAATGGAGTTTTTGTAAAATGAATCTTATATATTAAAGCAATGAAATTGGACGTAATAGAAGCGAGCTAAGCTCAAAGAGAGAGTTTAAAATAAAATAATTCCAAAGGTCAGTTCACTGAGATATTTATTGTGCTTGCGCTAAAAAACATACCAACGTCGCTTTGCAATCATTTCACGATAAAAGAATATTTTCATTTATGATTACTTGGCTACATTAGGCTGGGAGAGGGTTAACATATCTTTTGAATTAGTTATCGATCATTATTTATGAGTTAATAATAAATATTAATCAGAAATATAATTAATCATTATATCATTTAAGTTAATGTAATGTAGGATTTTTTTTTAAATCCTTACTCAGAATTCTGATTGCTCTATGCCACTTATTTCTCTTCTCCACCCAAAAAGGTTTGCACCCCCGACCACCCAAATACAGGCCCCATTCGTATTTGGATAGCTGTTTCAGCTTATGAGATGTCATCATTTAAAAGTTTAAAAGTTCATCCAGTTCATGAATTGTAAACGAAACTGAACAAATATATAAATATCACAAAAGTATATCTAAAACGGCTCAGATGCAGGCCCCTTAAA
This sequence comes from Thereuonema tuberculata, assembly GCA_023159025.1. Taxonomy (NCBI): domain Eukaryota; kingdom Metazoa; phylum Arthropoda; class Chilopoda; order Scutigeromorpha; family Scutigeridae; genus Thereuonema; species Thereuonema tuberculata. The sequence goes on from JAFIDM010000002.1 coordinate 62,416,485, forward strand.
TCAAATTCAGGACCCACGTATCAAATGCAGTAAGAGCCCCCGTCCGACGGTATGGTCAAAAATCATAGATTCTTAGCCAAAAATATCGCTACAACACCACACGAGTTCATTCTCCATTTTAAACATGCCAAACAGCTATTATTATCAAACTCATGGAAGTTGACGATCCCGTATTTTCGTGATTTCACGTAATTTACGCGAGAATAGTCTCTATCCATGTCTTCTCACAAAATATTGAAATATTTAAATGAATACGGGGAAATGCATGAGACTTTTACTACATTTTAATACAGTTTTAATAAATTAAAATCAGTCAATAAACAAACAATAAATTCATTATGTAGCATTTTCCTAGTGACAGACATTAAAAATACTAAATTTCTTGAGACCTGCTGAAGAGGCTAATGGCGAGATCTCGAGAATTTCGTGATTCTTGCGCAAACGTGATCGTCAAAATAAATGTGTTAGACAATAGTTTTATTTTTAGAGAAAATTCATTTAACACCAACATCTACTTTTTCCTGCTCTATCCAAAAGCTTAAGAATAAAATTTAGAAATTTCAGAATAGCTCTATGCAGACAAGTAGTTTTAGATAAAATGTGGACTTGATTATAAAAAGCAAAAAGTTTAGAAGTGATAGGTTATTTTTTTTTTCGGTTAAGATCTTAGCTGGGGCCCCTTTGACCGCCGGGTCCCGGTGCTGAGCGACCAATAACCCCTCCCTTATAAGGGCCCTGCTCAGATGTGTAGAAATTCAATTTCTTTTATTTTATTTTGGTTTTAGTTATATCTTTTTTCTAAATTGAATTTTGTTAAAATGTTTCTGAGAAACAAAGGACTAAAATATGTAAAAAAAAAAAAAAAAAAAAAAAAAAAATAAAAAAAAATTAAAAAATTGAACAATTTTACGACGCAATATTGCTCAATACCCTGATTTGTTAAAAAATAAATGTGCAAGATAAATATTGTGTAATTGCTTCCAAATAAGAAAAAAAAAATGATGATTTTTTTTTTTAATGGTCATGGAATGGTCTGATTATATTTTAGGGATTGTGATCATATACTTTCTGAAATGGGATCAGAATTTACTATAAATAAATATATTAAAGTGACAGACGAACATCCTTTTGTCATGTTGCATGCCTCCTTTACGGTATCGTAAAACAGAGTAAAATTGTAAAAACGATTCTTTTAAAACTGTTTTCCATTTTTTTTTAAGCCTGTAGATCTTAAAGAAACAACAATCAATTATGGCACTATATGTCAGTGGCGTATATAGAATATATTTTCGGGGGGGGGGG
>JAFIDM010000002.1:62427594-62458324 GCA_023159025.1 Thereuonema tuberculata
AGTAATTTAATATTATAAAAGAATATAAAAATAGAAAATTATTTGTAAATTTATTAAAAAAAAAGAGTAATGAAAAATAAGTTGCTCAATAAAAAAACTAACCAATAAGATTAAATTGGATTGAAATTTAGATTTTTGCTTTTGTTTTGTGTTCACGCAATTAATAACGTATTTGTAAATATAGTTAAAAAACAAAAAAAAAAAAAACCTTTGATGACGATTTTTTTTAGAAAGTTGACTATTTAACTGTCATTTCTTAAAATGTAAAATTACCATGATTTTTCTAATTATTTCAGCATGGTTTCTACCTAAAAATTGTAGATCCTCACAATCTATGGTAATAACCATATTCTAATCTAAAAACGAATACAGAATGCTTAATAAAATAGACCAAAACGCACAAAGTAAAATATAAAGATTTAATAAAATTCATGTTGCGTCACATGTTTCGAGGAGCCGATTCGCTTCTCTTCCTCAGATCTTGCTCCTCGGAACATGTGATATAACATGAATTTAAGTAAATGTTTATATTTTACTTTGTGCGTTTTGGTCTGTTCTATTAAGTACTGTAGCCGCATGTTAAAGATGACTGACGAATATATAGTAGTTAAGGAATTGTAAGTGCCTTCTATTTTGATAGATTATTGTAGTGTTCTAGTCGAACTTTGAGCTTTATACAACAAACTTTTTTGGCAGTATTTAAGCCAAGATTTTTACCTTTAGTTTCTGTTTGTCCTAAACTCAATAGAGTTCACATTGAGAAGTTTACTATTAAAGATTCAGCTTGCTTAGTTAGATAGTTTTTGTGCTATTGATCACGGTGCTCTTTCGGCTAAGTTTATTAACAGTTTTTAAATCAAGCTTCTTATTTACAGAAACTTAATGTTTACCAAAATCAAATAGATCTTGGTTATAATAGCTTAATTATAATAAAGTTTCAGCATCCTAAAATAAATAGCTTTTAGTTATCATGATCGCAGACGGATAGACTGTAATTCCCTTCTCAACTTAAAAACTGTAATCTCAAACATTTTTGTTGTAATCCTTTTATCTTTCCGGGATTTGCATTTTGAATAGTTTTATCAATATTTCAGATTCAAATCATGCTTATCTTGCGTTACATTTACATGAGATATAAATACTTAACCTCATGAATGCTACATTTAATTGATAAAGATAATATAAATGTGCAATGTAATTATCAAAATATAGATCAATTATTAAAAAAAGTAATATGTGATAATTCATGATTATAAAAAAAATAATGAAATAAGTTTTTAACATTATTGAGTTAAGATTATTTAACATTAAGTTAAGATTGAGTTAACATTATTTCATCATTTTTAGGAAAAAAGTTAACGTAATTGTTAATTTTTTCCTAGAATCTTCTATTTCATATCTAACTTTAGGTGAATAACAACGAGCACGTCATTACAACATAACTCTGGGAAACAATCTAGAATGTGAGCTTATATTATAGTACAGTTTATTGCAAAAGTTATTTAATCCACAAGATAATCCTTGTGGTCATATTAGTTTGTATCTATTCTGTGGTTTCAATAGTGTCTTTTGTTTAAGTTGAAAGGTTAAGACAATCACGTCGTTTCCTCAAAGTAGAGTGGCCAGAGAGGATAGCTGCGATTATCCAGTGAAAGTGGAGATTGCAGACTCAGTCCTCCTCTTATCCCCCTTAACTCAGGGAAGGAACCTAAACTTCGAGAAACACGGATAGTCATCTGATGACTTCTATTCAGAAGTTGGTGCTGTGGTTAATATTATTATTTATATTAAATTTGTAAATTTTTTGGGTAAATCTCAATAAAGCAAGAAAGAATGATTAAAATGTAATTACCTTTTTCAAGTTCCCTAGTTCACCTTTCCATCTTTAATTTTCCCGTAGCTTTACTTCGAATTGGTTTGTACACAATGTTGGGAATATGTTATCCATCGATGGTACACATATTGAAATCGATTATAACAATAATATCTATGGTATCTATGGAATCTAAAATATAAGGAAGAAATGTATCAATTTGTAATCAATAATCTATGAATTATTGTGGGCCCGCTAGCTGAGCTTGGCTACGGGTTGGACACGGTGACAGGTTCGATTCCCGGCCTCAGCGCTCCATTCTCCTCCAAACAGTTCCTACGGTCTACCCAGCCCTCTGTTGAATGGTACCTTTTTTTTTCCCAAGAGTTTAAGGCGGGTGGGCGTTGGGCTGACCACCCGTCCTCAACTTAGACCCTTTTGTCACGGAGCGCCGGGTGCCTTACCTCGCCGGTTTAATTCCAATTTAATCTATTAATTATTAATAACAAATTGATACATTACTTTCAATTTTAGTTCGGTCAAGCTTTGTGCATACTTTGCTTCCATCTGATAATTTCCATTATTATTATGTGTTTAATTAGCATTAACCTGGTTGATTAAATAGAGAAGTGTTCAGGTCTGTATACCAAAGTACATCTCTTCAGTTATGTTTTTGTGTTGTTCGTGCCTATTTCTGAACAACAGACTGTTGTTCCCTATTTTATATCTTCCAAAAAAAAAAAAGCCTAAATAGCTACATTAAAAATATTATCGTACATTACCTAATCGTACGAAATACTGTGATTTAACATTTATTTTAGTTAGCTCTTGAATATCATGACTTCATCATTGAAATCTGTGTAGTTCACAATATGCTAAAAATCACCAAACTCGACTGTCGTAAATCTGCTAATAATTGACCCGATTGCTTTTAATACTTTGAAGATAGATGTACCAGGTAGGATATGACAATCTAATAAAATAATGTAAATGAGGAATAATTTTGTCATTGTCCTTTAAATTTAATTGTTTATCTGGATGTGATACCTGGCAGAGTTTAACATGTCTCCATCTAATCAATTCTGTTAATCTTGTATCAATCAGTTTTGTTAATCCTCCTAAGAGTAATTTGTGGTCCGTTAGAATAATATTGAAAATGCTTATAAATTGGATATTGATGATTTTCGCTATGCAGATATGAATGTTGTCTTATTTGACACTTTTCTGAATTAAGCCTAGTCTACACCGAAGTTTCAGTATATTGTTCTGAAATACTCTTGATGAAAACTAAGGAATTGGGGGAAGAAAGCATGCATTTCCTCTCAAATAGAAGTTAGCTATATCAGAATTATCATTAAATTTGTACATCTTAGAAAGTCAACTAGATTTTTAAAAACACTCAATGGATGAAATGAAATCGAAGTTAAGGTAATGTTAGTCTAATCAACATTCTAGTCATTGATTTGGATACGAACGTTACTTCTTATTTGGAGTTTTTGCTGCAGTTAAAATTTGTGAAGTCATAATAATCAACTTATATAAATTGGCTAAGTTCCTCTGTCTGTAACACGATATAATTAAGCTATTAAGATAGATCCAACGGTTCTCAATGGTACCATTGAATCAAGGGTACTCAAATTGGATGAAAATATTAGTTCATTGGGTCATTCCATGTTGTTTCCATTAAATTTTATTCTTGGGAACTGACCTCGACAACTGAAATTCTAACAAAACATACATTCAAAACCAAATAATTTTGTTACCACTGCATCCATTTTAATGCAATTTGGCATACTTACTCAGTTGTTTACGCTGACTTCGAAACTCAAAACCATTTTTGCCGTAGAAGCTTCGTTCACAAGTTAGCACAGTGTTTAGATTACGTTTACTTTATATTTGATAGTTGATAATAAAATGATTTTTCAGATTTTTTTATGCCTGTCAGCCGAAGGCTTTGCTGCTAGTACTTTTTATAATGAAGTTAGTGATATAGTCATTGCTTTTTATGTAAAAGTATTCGATTATCTTAAAATCATTTATCGCTGTACAATAATACAGTAATAATTTTATCATTCTGTCATTAAAAATAAGTTTTTGAGTTTTTAAATTTCTTAATTTAATGAGGAAATAAAAATGTCTCCCAGTATTACTTTTATTTTTCTAAATTTCTAGATTAGAATACATGTTTATTTATTGCAATGAAAAGATGTTTTCCTTGTAAGAATGCAGAATAGGAAGGTTTAAGTATTTCAATAATTAAATTCACACAAATATTTTCTCTAAATATTCCATCTCTCTTGACTACGATATTTCGCAGGATGCAATTATCCTTCGCTTGTTTTCACAAGTGAAGGTTAATTTTAAATATCTTACATGTATTACATATCTTTACATGCCTTACATTGACAATACGATAATATCTTTCACTTTTATGTTGACAATATATTATTATACAACGTAGAATTACAATGCATAGGGTCTACATAATTAATTAAACATTCTTTCTATACAATTATACAATATTATAACTTTTTTTTTATCATCAAAATCTCTATTTAAATCTATCTTCATTTTTTCTCATGATTTCTTTCATTCGTATCCTCTCTTCTATTTGCATTCTTCTATCTTTATTTAAACACCGATAATTCTGATTATTTATTCAAATATATTTGGTGAACGGTGGAAATAGATGTTTGGAGTAGAAACCTGAGGAAGCTGGATAATTGCATCCTGCGAAATATCGTAGTAAAGAGATGGAGTATGTAGAGGTAGTATTTATGTGAATTTTATTTACATGTAGAAATTATCTCACGAGTACTTTAGAAATATTTCAATAATTGCTTAAAATATTTTACCAAAAATGTGTTGAAGTCCATTTTTTTATTTATACTCCAAAGACACAGCTGAAAAATACAAATAGAAAAATATCATTTATACAATTGTTTAAGCATTGAAAGCAGCTGCAGGATTTTTAATATGTGCTCAGAGTCTTTTCAAAACAAAAGAATTTTTTTATGTGATGATTGTTCAAAGTTCAGTCTCTTTTTATTGATATGTTTGTTTCTTAATCTCTTTTTCAGGTTGATAACGATATCCCTGGTTTGTATACACAGACGCATCATGGCATCGACTTTGACACAACTGACTATTCGTCAACCCAACATCTATTCAAAGATTTTCAGTGGGTGAGTTGCCAGACGATAAAAAAATATTTCAATTCTTTAACAGGAAAGATATTTTCTTCAATTATTCATTTTAAATATACTAAGCAGGATTTCCTTATTTGCCAGATTGCAATATATTAAAAAATATGAAATTATCAAACTATTCAGGTATCTAATCTAATCTGATGTAGTCTTAATTTTTTTAGTAATTCCTTCATTACAGCTGATTGCATATTTGGGCTCCCATAAGAATTTTTCCAGGGGAGGGAAGCAAATTTATTGACATATGAAAATAAATGTAAAATTATAAATTCAAGCAGAATATAATAATAATTTAATGTATCTATTTTTTTCTTGTGTCTGTTAGCCATTTGCGAGAAAGAAATAGAAAGAATTACCTTAAAATTTAAAATTCCAGAAAAAGTTCAAAACCCATCAAATACCCATTCTCATACAGAAGATAATATTAGAGAGCCCCATGATATTAGAGATAAATTTTTCAAAGTTTCTAATGTCAGTTTGTCCATTAAGTTGGCAACTCTTATCAAATACATTTTTATATAGCATTATCCATGATTTTGATCTATGAATAAAAATTGCCTTACCTGTAGTAATATTGAACATTTAATTTATGGAAAGATGATGTGATCGACATTGAATTCAGAATTTTGATCTTAAAACAAATCCTTAATCCATAAGAAATCAACATTTAGGATCTCTGAATCTATTGTGCGTTAATCTTGCACTTATCAGCTATGGTCACCCTATCTTTGAAAGGCTCATCATTCGACGAGTAACGAATCAATTGTTTGATGTAAAAAATTGTTACAAATGTTTGGGACTTAAATTTTGAGTTATTATAGTTTTATATAATTTAACCATCAACTGAATCTTAAGAATTTTTTTCTAACAAGATTTTAGGAGAATTATTGATGAGAATTTCTTTTATTAAGAATTAACAATTTAGCCAAGCTATACTTTTTTTTTCAAAATGCAAACAGCATAACGATTTTCAGTTTGATTAGTAATAAAGTAAAGGTATATCAATAAGTCAACATCAAATCTTCTTTGTTTTATTGCAAAAGGGCGGTGGGGATATTCCACTGGTACCGCGACCTTAGGCTTATTATACAAGTGGGGTAATATTAATATGCAAGTATGTTTGGAACCTAAGGGTTTAAAATTGCACATGAATCATTAAAAAAAAGTAAGATACAAATTAAAAATTACGAATAAAAATCCGACTTTTCGGTCACATAGTGACCATTCTAAAGAATACAGCCAACGAATCAAAACTTAAAATGGGGGAAGGGGAGAGTGAAACTAGGGTTGAAATGTTGAAAAAAGAGTTGACTGAGGTAAAAGGAAAAAAAAATTACTTACAATATGCTTACATTAAAAAAGGAGGTTTAAATACAAGGAAAATCAAAATAATTAGGATGAGATGAATATAAACGGTACAAGAAAAATCAAAAATGAAGAATCGTAGATAGATGGGAAAAAATGATAAGATAAATTGTATAAAGAATGAATTGATATGAGAAGTTTAAACGGAAAGAAAAGCATGAATGTAATAAAATGAATAGAAAAGATGGGAGAAAAGATTTGAAATTGAAAAGAAGAAAACTTAATAATTAATAAATGGGAAAGAGGAGGAAGGAAAGATTGTGAATTTACAAATATTCCCTAACAATACTTCCTGTGGTTACAAAGAATAAGATTAAGAATGGCAAGTCTTCAGTTTATGTGATAGGATAATGGATAGCTTTATCAGAATTGGGGGTGTTTGAAGAAGTCTGATAAGGTGATTTATTTACCTGGATTTTTAGCCTAAATATGGATTGTTAAGGTAATGCATTTGTGCTTGTAAATAAGAAAACGATAAAATTTGCTTTTACAAGTATTGTATTCTACATTAGTAGAGGATATGGTACCTTTTGGGTATTGAAAGGAGTCTTTACTTCGTTTATACTTTGATGTACTGTATTTTGAATATAAACAATGTTTTTTAGATATGTATTTCTTTTATTGAATGAGCGAGATGGGATAACCATTGATAGTCAGAATGAATTTAATAGTAATGAATTTGATGCGGAAGGTGTGTTGAATGCTATAGTATAGCAGAGCCTTCCGAACCATGAAGTCAGTTTGAATGCAAAAGGATGATAATATATCTACTGGGAGTGGCTGTCTTACGTATACAGTGATGCTGTTGAAGTCTATCAAGAGATCCAGAAATCTTTCCATTCCAATTCGAATTTTCAGGTAGGGTCAGCTGTATCGGAGTTGGTAAATATTTGGCTGATTCACATCAGTAACAAGGACGATATCATCGACATATTTGCCAGACAGACTGATACGACATATTGATACTTGTCAACAATCGGGGAATCAATGACATATAAACAAGTGCAGCCAAACATTGTCAGACCCATAAATAGTCAGACCCATAAATAGATTATCATTATTATTATTATATTATATAATTCACATCCTTCCTCTCACACCTTTATTAATGACTCAAGGTTTTTCTACTCAACTTTAAATCGTTTCTCCCATCGTTTACTTTTATTTTATTTCATTCATCATGCTTTTCTTTCCATCCAAACTTCATATCATTTCATTCCTTTAACGATTTAGCTATCCTTTTTTCGCATCTACCTCTTTATTTCACTTTCATTTTTGATCTTTTCCTTTCCCCATTCTCTTCTATTTTTTGACTGTGCTTCCTTGAAAATGGTCACTATGTTGACCGAACATCAGATTTGTATTCGTAATTTTTAATCTTTATCTTATATTTTTTAAAAGACTCATGAAAAATTTTAAACACTTTTAGTTCTATTGAACAAACCCTAGAATTTCAGAATATATCGTAAACGGCGGATGGCGAGAAAGAGATGAAGAAGCAGATAAGCCCAAGCAAGAAAGGAACTATCCATGCCGGCTCGGGATTAGAATCCAGGTTTAGATATATTAGCCTGTTCGAAAGCATATCCATTAGTTCACAAATCACTACACATAGAAAATAATTTTAATTCTGACTTAAAAGACAGTATACGTACCACTATGTGAAACATTTATTTATTTAATGTTTGAGCGAACGATAAGTTGGATTGGTTCCATTCAGGGCCACCCTAAGGGTCAAGACGAGCAGGACGCGTGCCTCGGGTCCTGCACCATTTGGGATTTGAGTTTCGGAAAAAAATTGAAAAACTGAAAATACAGAATCTGCATTTTAGAAATTAGAATGATGATATCCTTTAAGGAATGACGTAAGGGCCCGGCAACGAATACTTTCCCAGGGCTTCGAAAACGATAGGACGACCCTGGTTCTATATACTGTGAATTAAGGACTATTCATTACGACGTTATAATTCATAGTCACATAAGATGCTAGAAATTTGTATGAGAAGCATTTTTTTTTTCAATCGAAGTTATTAAAAATTACGATATTACAATATTAAAAATTTTCATTTAAAATACAGTAAAACCTCGTTAAGTCGTCACCCGGATAAGTCGTCACTCCGCTTAAGTCGTCGTTTTCCTTTGGTCCCGACAAGGTCTCATAGACAATAATGTAAAATAACCCTCCTTTACTCGTCACCAAATTTAATTCTACTCCGGATAACTCGTCATCCTCAAAAATGGCGAAAAGCATCTTTATTCTCAATTTTGCCTGCTATCTTTTCAGCCCCGCCCCTTCACTCTAAGAAAGCCTAGCCTTTACGGGGAATTTTCACGTGGGAAATTCACTTGGGAAATTACACACTTCTCGCTGCGACTCTTGTCAAGATTAGACGTTTTTCTTGACCGCTACTGAGTGTGATTTTATTTCATAGCGAGTAAGCCCCGAAAATTTAAAAGCGATCGAAATTGTTTTTCTTCCTCCAAATGTAACTGCCCTTCTTCAACCTTTAGATCATGGGATAATTCTTGACTTTAAACGAAAGTACAAAAAAATGCTTGTAAAGGACGTGATAAAAGCATTAGATAGGAACGAAAAGCTAGAAGTTTCGGTTTTAGATGCACAAAAGTGCACAAAAGTTGGAGTTCCATTTCATTATAAAGTGTTTCGAATTGTTTCCGACATGCAGGGTTCATAGCAAACGCAGGATCATTATTTTAATGCCAGTAAAATAAAATAAAATGTGGTAAGTATAAAATGTGTTGGTTTTTTTTTTTATTTTCCACTCATTCATTTACATGTATTGATTTATGAAAATTTTGTTTTTCTCACCGAATCCTACAGCAATTCATGAAAATACTGTATTTCAGTTTTGTTTTGTTTTTTGTTTTTTTTTTTTTTTAAATGCCCACTCCGTTTAAGTCGTCAAAAATGTTCGGTCCCTTGAGTGACGACTTAACGAGGTTTTACTGTAGTACAATTTATTATTGAAATTAAAAAGCTACAAAACTACAACACCACATTACTTTCTTTGTTTCTTTTCTTGATTATATGTATAGTTCCTTAGCAAATGTTTAGCAAGGTTTGATCGATTTAATAATTTTTAAATTGTAGACATGTTCAACTTCTGTCAGTTTTAAAGATTCTTGACCATACGTATGTTTTTTAGGAGAAACCGTCTCCGTTAACGTCTACGTCACAACTGTTGATCTGTGAACGAGGGGAATGGAGATCCAGGTGGGATTTACGCTGTTGTCTGTTTGCTGTAGCTGTCGGACTGGGAAACATCTGGATGTTTTCATCAACGTTGTTATCGATGATAAATGATAACAATACAAGTGTAGGTGAGATATATTGATGTCGACAGTTAGGAAATTATTTAAAAATAGATTTTGTTTCTATTTTTTTAATTGACTCATAGCTTGCTGTAATTTTAATTTAAAGATAGAAAGAAATACAATTTTGCTTATTTGATAGAAAAAATAAATTTATTTATTAATAAAATGACAAATAAAGCCTGTAAGTGTAAATTAAAATATTGACATTGATATTTCAGTATTTTAATTTGATAGTCGAAAGAGAGAGAATTTGATAGTCGAAAGAGAGATTACTCTTGTAATTCAAGAAAATCTTCGGAAATTATAAGGAAACAAATTTAACGTGCAGAAAAATTATGAAGAACCAAAAAGCAAGGTTGCACATGAATAAACATTCACGCCTTTGTGTTTTCATCAGAGGGAATCGGGAACGGCCGTTTCGTTCTTTTTGGGGACTCATCTGATGATAAACTCAAACGCGTGAAGGTTTATTCATGTGCAACGTTAGTTTTTGATTCTTCATAATTTTTCTGCACGTTTAATTTAGATTTCTTTAGATTTTTATATCTTTATAATTGGTTGTTTCTTTTAATCAAAAGTCTTTTCAATCCTAATGATCATTAGGTCATAGGTTTTTTTGAGTGTACTTGAGTGTATTTTGGGTGTATTTTTGATTGTTGTTTATATTTTTCGGGAGTCACTTCGGGAACGAAGGTGACTTTTATTTATATTCAGACCTTTCTGGATTTATCCTCGAGGAGGGTGGATGGGACTGATGAGTCCCCCAAAAAGGACGAAACGGCCGTTCCTGATTTCCTCTGATGATAAACTCAAAGGAGCGAATGTCTATTCATGTACAGCCTTGGTTTTGAATTATAATTAAAAAAACCCACGAAAATGATAAAGTAATATTATGTTTCAAAACTAATAATAAATGCTCCTATGGATTGAGGATGGGACACTGAATAAAATCCCAGTGGTCATGTGGTCTATAAACCAGTCGTAAATCAGATTTCATTGACAATGAACAAGAATAATCAGTTCATGAACTGATGGAAACTGTTTTATGTTACTAATGGCTTCTGAACATATATTAAGATTTATATATATTATTTATATCAGAATTTATGTTACTAATTCTCTGAAAGTGATATTTATTTTTGATATTTTGTATAGTTTGAGAATAGGGGTTATCAATTATGCATAATTAAAATTTTAAATACGTTTACCATTCCTCATCTGAAAATACTTACAGAAACTTTCGTATTACATAAGGATAGGCCTAACAGATTATTGAATTATTAAAATATACTTATAACAATGATAACGTTGATTTCGCTGATTCACTAATTAAGTTTTGAATATTTTGAGTTTTAAAGTAATTTAAAGATATATGCATATGTACTTCTAACGATCTCTTCTATTTATAACTATGAGATATTCGATTACACTTAGATCGGATAATTTTTTTTTTTATAATTGTAATTCAAATATTTTACTTTTATATTCACTATTATTATTAAATATTTAAAACTAACACTGTTCATGAAAAGAAGACACAGACCTAAATGTAGAAGAAATAAAGACAGAAAAATACAAATTTTAATTTTGTTTCAGCGAAACTAAGAGTCTTATCTAACAATAAGAATATTAAATATTTATGTAAATTTAACATGGGTGGGAAATAACTATCCCTGGCAGGGATATATCATTCATATCCAGAGGTTAGATAGTCTGAGCCAGTGAGGGGGAAATCCCCCAGCCCATCCCCCCCATACAAATCACACATTGCTTTAAGATCTCATCAAATTTTAAGTAAAGTGGGTGATTGGAATTTGTTTGACTCAGTGGCAAAATATTCAGATGAAATTACCCTAATATTTCAGAGAACTCACACAGATAGTATTAGAGAAGACAAAACTGCATTAACACTAACCATTGAGAATCCCAGCAATGTTGTTTTTACAAATAATCCAAGTATTTCGGAATTCAGAATGAAAAAATATATTTAAACATTATTAAATAAAATTATAAATTAAACAAGATATTTCAAATGCATTTCTGAATTTAATAGAAATGATATCAACTGAAGCAGCATATTATTACTAATAATATTCACTAAAAACTATCTACGACGCAAAATACAGAATGATTTATATCTATTTTTTTAATTTGCCAAATCGAGAAATGTTCACTGAAGCTCAGATACTGAAGTTCGAAAATTGGAATATATGAAAATTATTATATATTCTAATTATATTACGAAATATAATACTTCGTCTTACTTGCAAAAAATAAAAGTATCCCCCCCAAAAAAGCTAAGGTTTTTTTAACTAAGTTTATTTATTGTCATTAATTTCTTCCTCCGTGAATCGAATCTCTCTGTAGAAACTCCTGAGGTAACTTCCCGTTGTGTTGTACAGAAAAATTTACGTCCCTTTTCTTTCCAATTAAAATCAGATCGATCTTACGTATGAATAATCTTCAAAGCAAGTCAGGCGAAGTCCATCTAGCGGATTAAAAGAGAAGCGTTCGTTGTTCCTAAACTAGTTTAAACATCCAGTTTTGAGATTTTTTATTTTTTTTTCCGATGTAAACTTTAAAATCTTTTTATATTTCTACAGTGCATTATAGAATGATAAACGGATAATCTTCCTAATATATTTATTACTTAGAATAGTTTAGAGAAGAATCTTAGATTCACTACAATATTCAGGTGGTCAGAAAATGCTCATCAGGAGAAAGGGACCTATGGTGATTTAAAGTAACAAGTACTTACATAAAAAACTTAATGAAATATCTTTAATACAGTATGAAAAAGAAATACTCTGTTTGAGGTCTTATCAGACCTAGTTGTGAGAAATTTATTGCCTCTGAAGAAGAATTTATATGAAGAATTCTTAATAATGTCTGCACCAACTGGACAATGAAAGTTGTTCCTGAATTGATTTATAGGAGTTCCTGGGCTTTCACTGAGACAAGAATATGAATTAATATTTATTATCCTTACAGGTCTTGTTTATGAGTACTTTAACGTGCAATGAGTAAAAATTAGTAAATAAAGGAAAGTAAGAGAATGCACAAGGTGGACAACAATTATGAAGATATATATAATACTAATAAAAATTAATTACTTTACCACCGACGGTTTCAATGTCCCACGGGAGACCATCTTCAAGGTGAAAACTTTTTTCTTGTGTCATGAGATCGTTTTATTTATATTTCGATATTTATGGCAACCAGGAAGAGCAGTTTTATTTCTTTATTTAATGGGTGAAATTATGCTTTCAAAATATAAAAAAAATCACTTCTTATTTAATAATAATTTTGAAAAATCTTTCATACATTTTTAGGGTCATTTCTTATTGCCTATGTGATTTCATGGGTTTTAATTGGATATCCAGTTGTTGTATTGGAATTATTCTTAGGATTCTTGTGTTCTCGGAGTGTTATGGCGTCCTGGAAATGTGTTCCTATTCTTAAAGGTAAAATGCATTCGTTACTTACAAGTTATTATGAATTTATTTATTTGATGTACAATTTCATTTGTTTTAAGAAGTAATATTGGTTCATCTAAAGGGTATTTCACATATTTCTACATACTTTGGGGGCGGGTTCCTAACACTAAAACAAGAACAAAAGTCCATATAAACATATGTCCGAAAATCCTTCGGTTTTCAGTTATTAAAGAAAGAACGTATTGACAAATTGTTAGACATTCGTAGGCACTCGTAGGATCATGGACTATCGCACCCTTTCAAATATTTCCAGACTTGTCGAACGGTTTCGCAGGCTTCAATGACACGTTGATAAGTGTCTATGCATTAGGAATGTCTGCTGCAAAAACCAATTGTTTGAGGTGGCCTCACAGATAAAAATTCAAAGGATTGAGGTCGGGGGAACGTGCAGGCCATGAAAGTGGTCCTCCCCTACCTATCCATCTGTCATGGTAAATATCAGCCAGTGAATCTCGAAGAATGTGTCTAAAATGTGCTAGAGCCCCATCATGCATAAACCACATGTCTCGTCTTATTTACAAGGGAACATCCTGTAGCAAGGCTGGAAGAGTGTTCTGAATCACGTCCCTGTAGACAGCGCCTATCAGTCGTGCTGGGAGAACATCTAGACAGTCACCTACAATTCCAGCCCACACATTAATCTTAAACTGCTGCTGATATCTAGTCTGAATTGTACCACGAGGATTTTCATACGCCCACAAATGTTGATTGTGAAAATTTGTTAGTCCATCTCGTCCAAATGTTGCTTCATCTATAAACAAGAGCGAAGAGATAAACAACGAATTGGCAGTTTGTGCAACAAACCAACGGCAAAAGTTCTCCCGTGGTGGGTAATCGGCAGGCGAAATACCCTGCACACGTTGCAGATGATACGGATACAGGAGCATCTCGTGAAGTACCCTCCATGCGGTAGTAGGAGATGTATCACATACTCGGGCCACCTGTCGTGTGTGATATCCGGATCTCCTGCAACAACCTGTAAAATGCGTTCTTCCTGGTTACGAGTACGAGCGACTCTCATACATAGCAGCAAATGTTGGATGATTCGGCTGATTGCGGTCTGGCAACGCCATCTGATATAACCGTGCAGCCTCGCGTCCGCTACCATTCGCGCGACCGTACATAAAAATCATATCTGCCTGCTCACGAAATGGGTATCCTGCAATGGTTCAATGTTTAAGTTAACACACTACTACACAACTGACACGTTGAAGACTATCTCATTACTACACAAATGTTCACCAATGACACATAGAAACAAATCTGCTTGGCAACAACACAGCGCTATCTAGGACACAATCAGTGCAACAGCAAACATGAGTTGTTGGATTGTATCTTGAAGCTCGTTGACCGTAAGCTTTCATTAATAACTGAAAACCGTAGGATTTTTGGACATATGTTTAAATGGACTTTTGTTCTTGTTTTGGTGTTAGGAATCCGCCCCCAAAGTATGTCAAAGTATTTCTGAAACACCCTGTGTATATATCAATCCCACTAATGTTTAATGTTAACAGTATAAACATTGTTGAGAATATATAGTAAGAACTTATTGGATATAAGGTATCTGCAAAACAAAAAAGTTAGCTGAAAGTGTTGTAGAAATTGCAGAAAATGGCCAAGGGAATGACAGATACTCATTTCATAAGATAAAGGATGCGAAACTTCACGCTAATCAGATAGGGGTCCAGCAAAAGCCTACTGCTTTATGATTATCTTCTAGTGAGTTATACCCTTTCCAGTTGGCCGAGATTCAATACACAGAGAAATACTCGGGTTATTAGGATATAAGTCCCTTTTTTTACCGTAATATTAGTCTACATGGAAATATATACAGAATTTCTTAAACATTTTTTTAAACATTGTCTGAAGAAAAGAAGAATAATTTCACTGAAAATGTAAATAAATGTACCAGAATGTAACGCTAGTTTCATTTTCAAAGTCATTTATAAGATCTTCCTTTTGTATAGAAGCATTAATCCGTTCGCATTAAATTCACATTTATTTAAATTCTGAGCATAATCTTTCTCGTTCCACTGTTTCTTAAAACAACAAACAATTTGGTATATGCAAAGCTTAAAAAGAATATTATGAATGTTATCTTCAAATTTTGTTATCGAACATTCGAGACGATACAGTATTACAAAAGAATTATTAAAAGTAGGAAGTGCAAGGAGATGATTTTGCAAGGAGATTATTCTTATTACAATGAACTTAAGATCATGATTAACAAAAAGTAAAAAAAACAAAAAAAAAAAAACAAATAAACATGTGGAATCTGGAAAGAAAACATCGTGTGGTGAATTATTCTATTCTTTCAATGCCTATTCTCTAATTATACTAAATTTCTCATATATTCCAAAATAAAATTAAGTTTTATTTACCTATTTTTTTTTCAGGTGTAGGGGTTGTGCAGTTGTTAGTTAGTATCTACCTTTGTGCTGTGTATGCTTCAATCATTACCTGGGCAGTTACCATTGTAATATCAACCACCTTTTCTTGGAGGAATTTCAAAGACGATTTCTTGAATCAAAGTCAGGAAATGACGAATGGAAGTTTCAGTAACAATTTTTTAGACTGGAATGTTTCAGGAGAATTTTTAAGGTAATTCCATTGCTGTTGTCTAAGGAAGTCACGTTGAAAATTCATAGTGATTTGTTTTTATATAATTTAATAACAAATGTATTCTCTCGCTATTTAACAATTCTGAGATGTTATTAAAAATGGAATTGTTTTAATTTTGTGTAATCTCGGAGAAGAAAAAAATGAATCGAATATTTTTGAAAGCTTTTGGAAAACATTCCACTATACGTAAACGATGACGATATTTTAATGATTAAAAGTACTGGAAATTCAATATTACTTTGTTACTTTTAAGCATTTAATTAAACTCTACACACATTATCTACTTTTGAAACATTTGGTAATTGTAATAGCACTAGTTACATTGATCTGTTCTGCAATAATGTTAGCGAATAAGAAATCCTTAATTCCGTAAATATTTGAGAAAAATATTATAAGTTTTTATTTCTTACATAAAAAAATAGATAAAGATTACAATTGCTCTAAACCTGAACGAATTTTAAATTTACTATTTTAGTAAGATATTAATCATTTCTTTACATACAGTATGACCAGAAGTAAAGTATATCAAATATAACGTAAAGTCATAAGGCAAGGTATCAAAAGAATACGTGTTTAATGTCAGAATAGTACGTAACAAAGATCGTTTGTTTGTTCACATAACTGTCCACAATCATAAGAAAACCAAAAATGGGATAGAAAATGTTGGTCTGGATACACATTTGCCAACAGAATAAACGCCTCTGTAACTTATCGGGGTCGCGTAACTTTGGCTTACGTGTATGTGATATGAAAATGCTCCCCATTCATGAACAAGGGTCTTCACAGAACTTCTCTTCATATCCAGTTCTTTAGTAATACGCGGCTGACTTTTCTTTGGTGATCGCAAAATCTTATCAAGTACAATCCTCACGTGCTCATTGTCTGTGGACATGCGTTTTCGTCCACAAGTGAATTTTTTTTTCGTTGACACAGAATAGATCGTGTCTGCTTAAATTTTTTCACCACCACTACCTACAACAACACTTCTCTGTGTTGGTGAGATTAATATAACTCTACTTTGAAATGTTGAAAAAATAATACTCCCACAATAAAATTCTTTTCACGTTCACGAATACTTAACATAGCACTCATAGCACTTTGCAATACAACCGTTCTCTTCACGAACCAAGGTAACACTGTAGCTTCGTCACGCCGCTCACCCGGCAATAAAAACGGTATACAGTGCCACCACATTTCGGTATAATTTATTGCCGGCTATACTGTATAAGTTTCCTTTATTATTATCCCTTTTATCTCTTCTTAATTTCTAATTTTTGGTTTGACAAATCTAGGCAATATGTTTATAATACAACTCAACCCATAGGGGACCTTCCAGAAATCAAGTGGATCCCCCTTGTCATTCTGGCAGCAACCACTCTTATCATTGTATTGATTACAATTACAGGAATACATGTTTTTGGAAAGGTACGAGCAAGTGTTACATTTTGAAATTTGCTTATTTTGAATTTTACTCAAATCTTAATAATTTTGAATGACAAGTGACTTTCTTTTTAAAAAACTAGCTTCTTAATTTTTAAGCCTTTTGTTTTAATTTTTTCTTTACTATTTTTCAATATTTATTTATAAATTTTTAAATGTCATTCGAATAAGCTACATATTGTTTTTATCTTTACTATAGATTTTTGGAATTTTCAGCGTAGGGATATTAACAGCACTCATTGCTTTTCTTGTAATTTCTGTGATCAACAATTCCCAATTCTTCGACAATATTTATAAACTTCTACAAGATTCTTCTTGGAAAGAACTAATGGAAAGTCAGGTACTTTTTTTAATTTTCATATTCATTGATGAACAATATCTGAATTGTTGTTTTAGACATTTTCAAGTACAAGAAATGAACTCATAGCATATATATCGATTTGAATGGCTTGATAACGGCAAAGATAATAAAAAGGTGCACGAAATTTTGATGACATTTGATTTTGAAGTCATGACCAAAAATTTAACTCGTTCCATTTCCTCTTTTATAAGCGAGAACCCTTTTCCTCACTTGTTAAGAGAAAGTTCAGGAATAAATGTATTACTCTGTGTGCATGATTCACATTATTTGTATTGATTAATATTTTAATATATAATTATAGCTATTTACACCATTTAATTTAAAACTTATGATAAATATAAATCAGTGCCCACAAAGTTAAGGGCCTTTTAAGTATCTTGAAAAAGAAAACATTACGGATACTTAGAACAATTTTAGACGTACATTAAATTCCATCAACATATTTTGTTGATTTGTTTCAATCGCGCATTTGGATGCTTCTTAGATTTGACTGATGACTGCAGAGATCAAGTAATTAAGATTGTTGTTTTGATATTCTGGAAAGATCCCTGCTTTGTAAATGGGATTTCATATGTTTAGTTATTTTGACATGTTCTTGATTTCCGAAACAGTACAGAAATACATTAATAAAATTCCTTAACTGTAGATAACTTTCAAAATTATGAAAAGTTGTGTAATATTCAGGATGATAATAGTTAGGAGTCAACATGAAAATGTGCTTTCTTATTAGTCATAGAATAAGACGTTGCTATAGCAACAGTGTTTGTGCTGAAAGACTTACAATACATCCATTTCAGGATGAAAAGATTTTGTTATTTAATGACAAAGAAAAAATGTCCTTAAATATATAATTTATATGTTTTTTATCATCTGACTTTTATGCGATTTTTGGATATTTGTTTTGATTTCTCTTATACTCATCAGCTGGAAATTCCAAACCTCCGATGTCTTTCAAGAATAGCTTTACATTCATGAAAGGAAATTGCTATTTATAGAAACACTGTAAAAAGAATTAACAAAATGCACAATTTATTTCACCCATTTTGTTTAGTGCCGTAGAATTCTGACTTTAGGATATTTGAATTCTATTTTATATTTAATTTGAAAATTCCCATTCATTATACATATATATATATATCCTGTGGCAAAAAAAAAATAGAAGCATCATGAAGGAACTGTCCAATTTGAATGAAGCTCCATATGCAACAACCTTTCCATTAAATATGCAAATGACAATTAAAATGATCTTCACCAAACATCACGGTCATCCACATGAATCAATGGAAATGTTCATCTTCTGATTCATAGTAGGAGCCTCAGAATCTTTCTAGACACATTCTGCTTCGTGGAGCTGTTGAATTAACATCAGGTTACCATCAGTAATGTCTTTACTGATCGAAGACTCCACGAACAATTGCAGGACTTTCAGATACCGCATCGCTGGCATCTGCGTCGTAGTGATGTTTCTGTGGAAAGGTGTTGGAATTGATGGTTGTTTGAGGCACTCATTCACGTAGTCAAAGCTATAGTTGGCCCAACACTATTACTGCTAGAAACAATCGGTTTAAGTCAAGCCGTAACTGTTCCGACAGTTTCACACTCCACTAGCCACTCCACTATATGGTATCTCATTAACATTACTTGTCGTTTACTATACTATTACAACATAATAATAGAAAATAATACAATTTCAGTTAGTTATCATATTACAAAAATTATAATTTTTTTTTGTAGATTTGGTTTACTGCTGTTGCTCAGGTTCTGTTTTCTGTTTTGGGAGGAAGTGGAAGCCTCATTTCTTATGGGAGTTTTGCTTCCAGAAATATCCCATTAATTGGGTAAGTTATTTCGTAAGTATCTTTATGGGACATCTAAATGCTGATAGTGGAAATTAGAAACTTTGATGCATATTCGAAATTTATAAGAAATTCTTGTTGTTTTATTGCAGCTCGGCAATATTGTTTTGCTGCCTTTCAGTTCTTACCAGTGTCATCTGTACTATGTTAATATTATCATCGGTGGGTCCTGAATTACCAATTGCTCTAGAAAGATCTACCTTTTTAATGCAAGGTAAGCAACAAAATTTAGAAAATATTTAAATTCAATAAGAAAATAACCAGCGAATGATTTTTAGAGAATTTTCTATTCAGTTTCTTTTATATGTTATTGCTTTTTATGTAAAACATTATTATTCCTTTCTTTGTCCAATCACAGTGAATTTCTGCTTTGAGCTTTATTTAGAAAATAATTAACCCTAGTACCCTTATGGTTTCAAACTCTTGAAGCATTCCCAGGAAACTTTATTATGTGCGAATTGTTAATTACCATTAATGTGTATTTTTATGTACAAAAGTATTTTATGATTTTCCTTCTAAAAAGGATCTGTCACTCCAAGTTAGCAACCATTGCTTGCTGATATTGGACAATCTTGTAAGAAACTGCAAACAAAAAATATAAAAAAGTTTTATTATGCCTGTATTGAAATAACCAAATATTGCCAATTAATTTTGATGAAACAATGAATTATATTCTTATTCTTTTTTGTGTGCTTTACGTTTTGTATAAAGACTAGAATATTTAAATATTTTCATTTAATTTTAGAATCAGATCTGGCCTTAATATCCTGGCATGTTCAGTTAAGCAGCTTCGACAGGGAATCGATCCTTTGGATTACCATTGGCTTCGCTGTTATTGCTCTCTCAGGCATTGGGTGCTGTGTAAGTTTCATTTTTTGATTATAATTTATAAAAAAAAATAACTGAAATTATTATGATTAAAATATTCATCAATAATAACTAAACTATTGCGTACTGTATGAAATGCTCCATTGCTAACTTATTGTTAGATGGCTAAGAATGACAATGTACTATGCTATCTTACTAAGATAGCATTATAGAACTGATTATCGCACTATCAAAGAAGGAATATATTATCACAGTAATTGCTAGTTATCTAAAAACTGTCTTCAGCAATTTATATCTGACTGTTCTAGCTTGACAAATTCAAGTCTCCCTTTATATGCTTTAAACTATGTAATAGTTAAAATATAATTTTACTTGATGTTAACTGAACATACACCTACATAAATCAAATGAAAATACAGATTTATATGTAAACTAAAAAGAAATTCAAAACATGAATATTTTAGAAGTTAGAAATCTTAAAGTATAAATCTTAAATGGAATCTTATAGAAAATAATCTACATACAAACATATATTTTATGACTTTTGAACCCTCAAAAAAGCTAGTCTGGAGATGATGGAAATTTGGTATGAGTATTTAACAGGATATTATCTGTTAATTACATTTGAAAATTTAACCCATCGGGATTGCTTTGGAGAAATTCGGAAGATAGCAAAGATTACCATAGAAAAGCATTGGAAAGTCAATCAATTAAACTCTTATGATAAGAAAATAAAGAAGTACTGTTTCATACCTCAACATGTCTCATCATGTCAGCATGAAAATGAAATATAAACTACAAGTGCATGGATTGAATTGGCTCAAATCAATTAGTTTTGGGCCATTTAACTCAGAAATTTGCAAATTTTATCAAGTTTCAGCTTTGGAATATTAAAAAATAGATTACATTCACTTGTTCTCACGTCTTTGAATATAAAAATAAAGAGAGAGTTTACGATTTTAGTTCGTTCGTTCAAGAAAGTTGTCCAATGCTAATTTCTTAAATAAATACATAAATAAAAATATTTACAAAAGTATCTACATTTAATTTCTGTAATAGAATAAAAAGTCTTAGGATTTGAAATAAATCCATTGAGCTTTATGTTTGAGGACATCTCCAAACTATCGCAGCGGAGTTTCTTTTATATCTTTCTGAATCTTTGTTCACAGTGAACATGATACGATTACTGTAGAATTCCAGCGCTGCAACCATGTTTCATTTTCTATCTGGTTCAACAATCCAACTTCAACATGAATTTCTCTGATATATCCTGATTTTTTTATCTTAACAGGTAGCCTTATTGAATTCCTGGTTCACCACCGTCCGTGATTGCTCTTCAGTATCAAAACCCAGGCGTTACTGTTTCCAAGCGATTTTTACAGTAATCGTCTTCATTGTAGCATTGCCGTGCATTTTGCAGGTCAGTAAAATATTGCTGCTGAGTCTTTCGTATATCTATACATTAAAGCTATCTTGAATAATTGACTCATATTTATAACTAACTCTCTTCTAACCATTTTCATTTTTTTTTTATTAACAGTGTGGTTTAAAAGTTCTAAATCTCATTTGCACCTACGGGATTAATCCTTTACTACTTATTTGCGCTTTGATACAATGTTCTGCTGTTTGCTGGATTTACGGTAAAAACATCTTATGTGATTCTTATATTTATTACAATTACTACTAAATAACTAAAGAGTCTCTTTTTTTATTTAGTCAAATTTGAGTGTTGATTTTAAGAAACAAATTCATTAATCTTTGTCTTTCTCTTTTGAAAAAAATTTTGTATCTGAATTTTTGTATAATTTCTGGTTATTAAATTTTGAGTAGCAGATTCTAGAAGAATAAAAGAATTCTATTCCACTAATCATAACTTATTTGTCAAATTGCCTTTCAAATGTTTCAGGACCACGTAAATACCTTGTCGACATGACGTTCGTTTCGTCAGAGAAGCCCATAGTTAAAGTAACTGCATATTTAACAATGTTCACACCTATTGTTATTATGGTAAGCATAGGCTACTTGTTAAAAATAGGCTTATTTTGTAAATAAAAATATTTTATTTTTATAAATAAACATTAAGTCGAGGGATAAGCTAAAGGTAATCTCCTGGGCGCAATCAAAGTCCCGACGATATGTGGCAATCAAATGAAACTAATTCATTTCTAGATCTGAGCTTATTGAAAGTCAATTCAATTGAACAGTTTATAAATAACTGTGCTTTGATAAATTCATTGATAGTCCTATTTTGAACAACAAAATTTACATTTATAACACATCAGAAAGCTTTTCTGTATGTATATATATATATACTCTGTCCTCGAATCCGCCCTGAGGGGCCGGACGAGCGGGACCTTATCCGGGCCCCGCACTTTTTGGGACTGCTCGCTATATAAAAAATTTACTAAATAAAATAATTTGAGAAAAATGTATAAATTAATATAAAAATAATAAATAAATTGTAATTTTTTCTAAGTAACAATAATTTAAAGTGACGAATTAAAAAGAAAATTACAATGTATTCTAATAAGGGCTGCAAAGTAAAGTTGCCTGGGCCTGTCAAACGCTAGGAACGATACTGTCGGTATATTGTCCATCATAATTTATTATATTTTTTTTGTGTGTGTATAGTTTATATAGAAGATCCGTTCATGTATAACTTCCGTTAAGCTTTTATTGTAAGTTTAACATTCAGTCAAAAACATGTAAAGCTTACAAGCGTGCTTGAAGCTGCATTTTTGAATGAAAGTTTACTTTACCTGAGTATTTCGAAACATGTTTAGGATTAAGATGATCTCAATGATTACCATAAAATGCATGTTGATGATCATCTATGACTTCAGGACACGTATACTTTATATAACTATGCTTGAAATAAAATCCTGATTCTTTTTGTATTGCATCAAAATTCTCACAACAGTAGCTCTAAAGTGCAAGAAGAAATTGTTAACTGTGGATAGGGTACAAGTAAAAAGATAATTTGTATAATTCCAAATTTCGGAATGTTTGGGCCCAAAATTTAAAAACATCAACCTCATAAAATTGAAAACCAAAACAAAACTGTTTTAAAAAGGGTTTTGAAAATAATCATTTTTTTTTATGTACCACTAATTCTAATGAAATTCTAACGATTTGAGAAACTTGAATAAGAGTTTCTACATTCTGAGACGACAAATTGAACTTACCAGTTTACTTAAAATAGTCTTCAGAATCCATTTACTAGAATTCAATTTGAGAATGTATTTGTTTAGTGATGTACAGTTCAAAAATCTTAATTTCTATTATCAATATAGACCTATACGAACTAGATTATTAGCTTGGCTGTCCTTAATTTCTTGTTTAATTTTCCTCATATTAAAATAACATTTCTTGTGTCATATTTTCATTCATGCTTTATTCTCGAAGTAGATATTTTTTGCAGATGAACCTAATTTTTTTTATAAGTAAAAAGATACTTATAAAAACACTCTAAAATTTGCAACAACAATAAAAAGCTCATATTTATAAAAAGTTCACAAATTGTAAATATGAACTTTTATTGTTGTTGCAAATTTTAGTGTGTTGTCGTATTTTTTAACTTATAAGGAAATTATTTAACACACGTTAAATGATTATTTAAACCTAGATTTTTATTAAAACTTTCGAAAACAAAATAACTCAAAAATATTATTAGCTTATTTTGTGACAAAAGGAGGTTAAAATAGATATAGTTATATTACTTATTATAAATCCTGAAAGTATTATCCTTTTCTTTCTATTGTAGGCGTTGCTCATCTGGTCTGCTGTTCAAATCCATATTCCAATTTTGCCAGAACCTTCTTTTCCCTGGTGGGTGGATGTATTGGGTTTTCTGCTGGTTGGAATTGGCGCCATGAATATCGTTATAATTGGTATCTTAGTCATCTGTAAACAAGACGACTATGGAGCCATTCAGGTAATCTACCACAAAGTTAAAAAAAAGCTTTGGACTCCTCCTCCCAGATAGTTATTGGGAGTTTAGAAGCTGACATGTATATAAGCTATGAGGTCCTTGAATTTCAGAATGACTTGATAACATAAAAAAAACAAAGCAGATTTTACTGATAAAGGTTAAAAAAATAATAACATAAATAATTTTATCATAACAAACTTTAAGGTTCAGTTAATTAATATACAGTACTCGCATAAATAAGTAAATAAATAAATAAATAAAAATAATATTAAAAATGAAAACCAAGGCTTGCCAAGAATAATTAATTTTAATAATTTTTTCTGCACATTAAATTTATTATTTAAAAATAATAATTTATTTATTTATTTATATACAATAAAAGGTTTTCGTTAAGTATTATTTATCTTACTGAAAAAAACTTTTTTTGCAGATTTATTAGTGAGGAAAGCAAAGAGTTCAATATAAAAATTAATACGTACTACAATGACTATTAAATGACATTCATTTTTATATAAAATTATATTTGTAATGGTTGTTGTTCTTCATATTGTTTCTACTTACTTTGAACATAACAAAATTCGATTTGGTTATTAAAATAAGTCAACATTAAAATATTCTTATAAAATTGTTTAGTTTATTAATTTATACAGACAATAATAAATCTTTTGGATTAGAACTGCGGATTAGTTGTGCATTTTAGCATTTCAAAGAATTTCTAAAATTCCGGAATATTATCATCTTGAATAGGATATTAAACGTTAATTCGACTGTTTATGATATTCACAGTGACTGAAAGTGACTTTATATTTCAGTAAAATGAAAATGGATTCATGAATTGCTAAATACTTAATTAATACTTCTTCAATTAAATTATTAGTAAAAAAATATCTCAAGACGGTATCCAATCTTCCTTAATCAAAGTCAACATTTGTACCAAGAAAAATTGTGATCATTCCACAGCAGTAAATCTTTGAGGAAGACTCATTTATATTAAATATAGGTTATGTAACTGCCTTAAGTGTTTTCGACCAATAATAATATTGAAGCAACTATTATACTACTATAAAACATTGAATACTAATGCTTGTTTGTGAATATAAGTTTTGTATAGAATATTTGCAATTACTTATTGTCCTTATTTCTGAAACAAAGAAATATAAGACAGACAGTGCATTTGTATTTAATGAATTATTTTGTTTTATCCTTCAATTCCCTCAGCTTTCTTTCTGTAATTCTCAGTTCCTGTGTATGGGTAAAAAAAGCTATTTCTTAATAATTTGTTATTGGCTTACATAAATAAATAAACATTACAGTACAATCTTGATAATCCGACAGATATGGGACCAATAGGTTGCCGGATTACAAAGGATTCCGGATTACCAAGGGTGCTTTTAAACAATGCTAAATAACCCATGATCAGAAGGAAAAAATAAATGTTGTACACGTTATTTACTATATTTACCCTCAGTAAATTATAAAAAACTACGTTATGAAGATATTACGACGTTGTTTTATAATATATACATATTTAAAATAATTCCTGCTTTTTGTTCACTCACTTAGTGAAGTTAATACTTAACCGATTTTGATGATTCTTTTTTTATTTAAAAGATAATTTCCAGTTCTAAGTCACTATGAAGCTAAACATTTGATTTACATTTTTATTTTGAAATATGACAGTTGAAATATGCCTTCGCAAGCTTGTCGGACTACCAAACGTGTCGGACTGCCAAATGTCGGATTATCAAGATTGGCCTTTATTATTTTCATGATGACTTTCATGATTTTTAAAGATGATTGCTCCCATTACTTACTTATGCCTTAGTAACTTGTATTTTGTTATTTTGTAGATGGTTCAATCTGCTATTAAACCGAGCATGGAATGGGGTCCACCTGATCCGCTTGTTCGCAATGAGTGGCTCAACTGGAAGACAGATCACTTTCTAATGGGGACAATTCCTAACATTCACAATACACCCAAAGGAAGTTTGGCCAGCATTGAGATGAAATCTGCACGAAATGGTGCATGTGACGACAACAATACAGCACCAGTGGAGGACTTGTAGTTTCCGAACTATTAACATTCTCTATTAGAGAATTTTGCATTTTCGCTGAAATAAATCTCCATTCGGACAATTTGAAATGGAAGAGATTAGAATGAAATACTTAATTCTGTGCTTTGAAGTTGTGCTTTTTAATTTCCGAAACGGAAATCATGTTCCAGCAAAAGCTTCTCACTATTCTTTTAGAAAGAAATGATTTTTTTCTACAACTATTTATCTTAATCATATCAAAATTGATTAAAAAGGGAAAAAAATCTCAAATTAAAAATCCCTCTATTAATCTCATTCATTAAATAAATGTATTATAAATGATGATGAAAGCTATGTTTTATTTATTATCCAGGAATAAATTGTTGAATAAAATATTTATTGAGCTACGGAACAAATGTGGTGTGAATGAGATAACGTGAATTTAAATATTACCATTTTATTATGTAAATACCAGACTGCCAAACTATTTACATATTTATTTCTAAATAATGATTTACTATTATTTTAAAAGCTTAGCATTTTTTAAAAATTAAGATTTTGAAAGATAATCTTTTTAAAAACAGCAGTTATTTTCTTTTTCTTGTAAGTCTGTGTGCTAATAAACAATGTCCATCATAACTTAATTCTTAACCCTGCAAATTTTTTTTGTTACTTTATATTCTGTTATTTTACGTATTTCAATATATCTGTATTCCTTTCTTTTGTCAAAATGTTTTGTACTCACTCCATATTCATTACTTTCATTCTGGATTTGTTTGATAACTTAAATTCTCGCATATTCTTGGACTTGTATTTCCTACTACAGTGTTTCCTGCATCTGAATTTACCCATATGTTTTCCTTTATTCATAGTTAGGTTGGGTATTGACTAAGGGCGTTTCACATGGATCCGAAAATCGGACGTATTCTCTTTCACATGGCCACGAAACTCTCTCCGACGTCGTCTATACGACATGTAACATTCAAATCGTTCGTATAGACGACGTTTCGTGGCTATGTGAAAAGAATACGTCCGATTCGTGGATCCGACCGTCCGATTTTCGGATCCATGTGAAACGCCCTTAAGGCTTGATGAATTAACACTAAGAATATCCCATAAGTAAGTGTTAAAAAATTATGCTTAAATTATTGAATCCCAAGAAGTGAGTCTTGGAGTCATCGTTAAAGTTAGTACTTCTTTTTATAGTACGTCATTTCTTTCAGCATTCCTGAAAAGAAAATCCAGTTCATTAAATAACTCAAAATGTTAATTAATTTTGTACTTTTAAAATATTTATTATTTCTATTTTTGCATTCTGTGAATGATAGTTTATGTACTAACCAACTTTAGATTTGTTTTATATAATGAATGTTTGCTGAATTATAATTTGCTCAATCTCATATCTTTATAATATTATTTTGTTACGTTGTTCCAATACTAATGTAAAAATATTAATTTATTAAAAGCTTATAAAATAGTTTACATTGCATCTAAATTAATAAAATTCATACGAATATCATAGAATAAATTAATCAACCCTTAAAATCTTTTCTAGAAAGATTTATTTTAAAATAAAAAGTTGCCTATTTTCAAATGGCGAACTGCATCTTCTTTATTTCAATCAATTAAAAAAAATAGAAATAGTAGTTTTAAAATAAAAACAGATTACTCAATCTTAAAGCTTCAATTAACACTTACAAATTATCAAGACCGGATTCTGGTAACGCCATCTTGGTTCATCTTGAAAACAAGATGGCGTTGATTCTGGACGCAAGTTCAGAAGTATGATTTCCACACAAATTACCGAAATTTATCAGTTAATGATCAAGACAATAAATTAAAATGTAATCGCTCTGAGTTTAAGATTTAACTCGTCTGAGTCAGTCAAATACTAATAAAATGATCATTATATACTTAACATAAATTCTCAGTTCCTTAATAATAGATTACGTAGAAATACTTCATTATTTACATGAATTTCTAATTAACTTCAGGTTAGAACTCTATTGTTCTTTAGTATTCTGATATAAGAAATAGGATCAGATGAAGTGATATTATAATGATTAAGAAAATTATCAATTATTAAGAAAGAAAAAAGATCTTTTTAATTTGATAGTCATCATCTTGAAAGAAACTAATATTCTTAAATCGATTTTCAAATTTTTGAGAGCAAGTATAGTCAAAAAATTATACATTTGTAAAGCCTTTAAATGCCTTGATAACTTTTTAAAACTTGCCTGAATGTAATAAAAATCTTTACTGATTTATTATTAAAATTTGCTTTTTTATCTAACTTAAATATACAGCTATAATCAAAATGATATGTATATATCTGTTTATATTTATATATTTAGCTGTTTATTAGTTATAAAATCATATTTCTGTCCATATGTATAAAACTAGTAAAATAAGAATTATCATTATTAATAATATTATATACAGCATTATTTATTATCATTTACAGAATTTCCATAACATTTAAAAAATTAAAAACTTCTGTATCTTTTTAGTACCGTATTTACTGCGATTAAAGTTAAGTTTCTGTACTGGCAATTCTTATTACAAATTTAACAACTAATTCTTTTATATTTAGTTATCCCTGAAAAATTAATCTCATTTATTCAAGAAAAAAAAATAACACTTATTCTAGAATTTAAGTTTAGCAATGTAATTTATAAATATAGTGGTAGTATCTGAAATTTTCCATGTATCCCGATTTAATTTGTAGCTAGTGGTTGGAGAATGGATATTACAACTCATTCATTTGATACTTGTAAAAACAATTTTATTTATTGTCGTTACAATTATTTGTTATTTAATGTGTTATTTTCTTTTTAATAATTCTGGAATCACAAAGTTTTTCCACTAGGGAAACGATGATCACTGATAGCGAAAGGCATCGTCAGTGCTGTTAGAGGTCCCTTCTCTGTTTTCAAACTTCACGAATCGAAATCCAGCTTGGTATCTTTCAGTTCCTTCTCCAACTGGCTTGAATTTACACTGAAATTTGGAATAACCCAGAGATGCCAGAAAACCAAGAATTAGTCCAACCAAAAGGAAGCCAAGGCCCACACCTGCCACTGCACCTACAGCAAAACAAGGGAGACATTTTTTTTTATTTCTACAAAAATTGTATCACGAGGCAGTAAAAAAGCAAACAAAATATCTACTGTCAATATCTACTGTCAATATACTGATCTCAATAAATCGAAAAAGCATTGGAGCAACAATTGCCTTAACTATACTATGCGTACTATTTTCGCTTCATGCCAGAAAGATACGAAACAGATAACATTTGAATTATTTATTTAAAAGAAACTGAAATGAATTAATTTATTTGTAACATTAGCAACTAGTTCAACAGTGGACAAAAGCCAGTTTGAAACAAATTATTTAGACCGCCTCGAAAGTACTCGTGTTTTTATAATTGTATATAAACTATTTTAAATTGTAATGTGTTGTGGCCTCCATTTATGTCTTAAATTAATTAAGATAGACACGTTAAAAATCAACATAATTTTCTATTATTTGTTTTAAATTAAATTTTGCTGATGATTATATTACTTTGAATTACAATTAGTGTCATTTTGCAAAGTTGCTATTTTGATTTCCCATGCGATAAAGCAGATATGGAGATTTTCATAGCTATTTATGAGGTTTTACTAAGTTAGCCTTGAGGTAATTCTTTTTATTAATTCTTTTACCTGCAGAATATCGCCTTCGAACGTTAAATGCATGATCCACATCTTCGAGTTTCCATGGTTCAAATTTTCCTGAAATAAGTAAATTAAAGATTAACTTAACAATATACAGTAAATATGTTCTTTTGCAAATTTAATTACTGCATACAATAAAAAAACACTAAATGTTAAGGTTCATCAATTTATTTTAACTATGATACGAAAGGAAATCTCATACAAAGATTATTCTGAATTCTCAGAATTTCAGTTTGTATGCAACTTACTGGAACATTCTCGAAGATTAAGGTTTAGAAGAAATACTGAAAATACAAGTCTGAGCGCCGAAAAAATCACATTCTCAGCTTTAGAAATGTAACGGAATTGAAAGATATAAAAGTTTAATCTTCTAATTCATAATATAACTTCTTGATGTTTATAAAATGGCGAAGTGAACAGAATCAAACAGAATTAATCATACAGTTAAGGAGACCAATGAACAATATGTGATAGTAGCCATGATATAGAAACATTCTATCTTTCTATCAGAAGAAAAACTAGAAGGCAAATAGTATTTAACATATTAATTTAATATCGAAGTAGTTAATTTTCTATGTAAAGTTCCCATATTTTTTTAGTAGATCTCTTCTCCTAATTCTTCTACTATTAAATATTTCTAACATCACACCAAATTTAAATGTAAAGACTACATTTAATATTAAAAAGCAAATTTTCGAAAAGATTACACGTCTTTTCTTTTTCAAG
>JAFIDM010000002.1:62458424-62489193 GCA_023159025.1 Thereuonema tuberculata
ATGTAGTCTTTACATTTAAATTTGGTGTGATGTTAGAAATAGTTAATTTTATGTATTGTAAAACACAGTTTTAAGTCATGGGCAAATGCGGATATATTATTCCTTGAATTATATTCCTTAACTACTGCATATTCAGTATTTACTAAGGAATTTAATTGTAATATTTTCTAATTATAATGTTAAGTTTTATCTTTAATATAATTAAAAAATATTAGTTTAAAATGCAATTTAGTGTTGTAGTTCAATTAACGATTAAAATTTATCGAAAATTATCAATTTCTGGAAAATAGAAAAAAAAATTCCTATAATTTATAGATTTCTAAATTATTTTTTTTAAAATTGGTAATCCTTTCAAATACCCTTTCTTTTAATTATCCTTCTCTCAAGTTTGAAATGATAAAGTGGGAAACAGAATACATAAGGATTTAGCCTTGACGTATGGTCTCTTAATATTAAAAGTTCAGATTAGAGTTACCAACCAGAATCTATATTACTAAAATCTTTTATTTCTCTGTCTGTCTGTCTTTATGTCTGTCTGTCCGGCGCAATTTTCTGAGCGAATGGAAAATAGAAATAATTTTTACAATGAAACATCCGCGACAGGAATCGAACCTGCAACCTTCTGATCCGAAGTCAGATGCCTTATCCATTAGGCCAAAAGGACTACAACTCTCTTCATATGGTTTTTTTACTTATATCTCCTTTCCTTTCCCCCATCAATAAGGAATGTATTCAATCTTTTTTTTGAATCTCAAGATTGTTTATTTATTTCACATCAGTCAGGTTATTTGTAATTCGAAACTGATAATTAGAACGATAATTGCCGAAACGTTGCAATATTTTAAATATTCTTACTTAACCAAATCCTATGTGATATTGAAAAATATGTGGGTGTGCACGCCAGATATTGGAGTAAAGAAAACAGAGTCAAGAAAGAGAGAAGCACTCTTTTTTTGAGGTGGAATACCGAAAAAATCATTATTTGCAACTCAAAAACCATCAATAAATGTAACTCAAACGTCACTGAAAAGTGACAATTATAATTAAAATGAGAGTCAAAAAAGAATGAAGCGACACTTCTATTAGATAGAATACTGAAAAATTACTATCTGTAACTCAGAAACCATCAATATTTGGAACACAAAAGCCACTGAAAAGTGCCACTTAGAATAAAAAAAGAGACTCAAAAAAGAAAGAAGTAGTATTTCTATTAGATAGAATACTGAACACTATTGTAACTCAGAAACCACTGAAAAGTATCATTTGGAATAAAAAAAAAAAAAAAAGAGTCAAGAAATAAGAAGCAGTATTTTATTAGGTAGAATACTGAAAAATCACTATTTGTAACTCAAAAACCATCACTATTTCTAACTCGAAAACCACTGAAAAGTATCAATAGGAATAAAAAAAAAAAATAGTCAAGAAAGAAAGATGCACTATTTCTATTAGGTAGAATACTGCTCAGAAGTTAGACGTCTTAGCCATTAGACCACTAGGCCTACATTCTAATCTCTGTAAAAAATATAAATATATCGTAGATATATGATTTACAAGGTGGTTCTAAAAGCAGTCGTAGATTGAGAGAATATAGACCTCAAAAATTAAATTAAAAAAAAGCTTTTAAAAAATTTTAGTTTTAGTTTCCTTGATGTAGTTTGTGTGTGTGTGTGTGTTTTTTTAATAAATAAAAAATTGTTTTCCGTTACATAAGGGAGGCTTCCGGAGCGAAGCGACGGGTAGCCGACTAGTCAATTTTAGAAAATAAATTTAAAATATATTGGGACAGAACAGTATTGACAGAAAGAAGGATAACAAATAAAAGACCAGAAACAATCTATTAAATCAGATAAAAAACGGCAGCCTACATTATTGATTATCCACTGACAAATTCTAACAACATTGAAACCATCTACAGTAAAACCCCGTTATTACGCTCCCGCTTATAGCACTATCCCGTTCTTTACGCTCCTTTCATGCGGTCCCTGGAATTTTCTATATAACTCTGTATACTTTTACCCTCTTATAACGCTTCAAATCCCGCTTGTAGCGCTTTTTTATATCGGAAATTTTGTATCGAAAAGAAATGTAACACTGTAACGATTCTTTTCTTTCCCTGGTAGGAGGGAATCTTCGAACTCTTTGAAGCGGAAATCCCTTTCTATAAGTGAAAAATTGCAAATTCTTCGTAAGTACGACGAGAATTCTACACTAAATCAGAAGGTTTTCGCAGAATCTAAGAATTCCCTGATCCAGTCTGAGAACAATAATAAAAAATAAGAATGGAATTATCAATTCAGCGAAGGATGGTTGCAAACGTAAAAAAGTAGTGTGGAAAATGTGAAGATGCCGAGGAAATTCTAATTGAATGGATTCATCAGTCCCGTGATGCATCAGTGCCATTAAATGACCCAATCATTCAAGAAAAGGCGCGTGAAATAGCGGGCAGTGCACTAAAACTGCTCCGAAAATATATTTGTATTGCTCCTAGTGGAGTATCAATTGATGTTAATAGTTTCTTGAACCGCATTGAAAATGTCGTAATTTATAACAGTAGCATACACACGCGGCAAACCACAATCAAAGATTTTTTTAATAGGAAATAAGCTCACATTTGCACTATATCTATTTCAGAATCAAGTATCTTTCCTGTAAAATGGTGTCTAAATGTTTCCCCATCATATAAATCATTTCCCGTTTATAGCGCTATCCCGCTTATTACGCTTGTAGGTCACGGTCCCTTGACGAGCGTAATAACGGGGTTTTACTGTACTTGAAACCATCAAGATTTGGCCGAAGAACTGAAGAAGCTGTCCAACCTTAAAAATATTGAAGTGATACCAGTAGTTACATCCAAGACAAACAAAATTCACAATCACCTACAGCCTGCACAGCTTTGTGGTCAAATCTGATGTGTCTGATCCTGGGATCGAATCCCGGAGTGAGACTTGTACGTTTCTTTCTTCTTCAGTGTTTGTCTGACTGTCACCTAACGGTGTCTCCTAGATTGTTATCCAAACGACAATAACATATTACCCCCCATCATGGAGTGCAACTCTCTGGGACTAATAATTCAAAAATGGATCACGGGATAGGCTATATCCAAAAAAAAAAAAATCATCTACAAATTGCAACTTAATCCATAATATCTAGGCTACAGCATTCAGTGATTCTTAGCATTTGCTTCGTAACCAAAAGATTTTTCAATTATATATGTTCCATTATTAAATTAACAATTAGTTGATTAAAGTATCAAAAAAATATATATCGCTTAATTGATTATTTAAACCATAATAGAAAATATGTAAACCTAGGAATTAATAATAATAAAAAACGTATACCGCTACTTCAAAAAGTTAGTAGTTTTTTTGTTTTTATTTAACTTTATTACTTACTCGAGAAATGATCACACGCTGGATGGTCGACATATTTGACATGACTGTTTGTAGTTTCATCGT
Organism: Thereuonema tuberculata; assembly: GCA_023159025.1. Lineage (NCBI taxonomy): Eukaryota > Metazoa > Arthropoda > Chilopoda > Scutigeromorpha > Scutigeridae > Thereuonema > Thereuonema tuberculata. The sequence continues at coordinate 62,461,880 of JAFIDM010000002.1, forward strand.
CTTTACTTAACATACACAGAGCCATACTACTATTTGTCCAGCCGCAGTAATCGAAAGCCAAACAGCTGCTGTACGAATCATTCGCGCACATTTCTGCGCAGTCCATTTCAGAAGTAAGTCCAACCATACGGTAATGAGCTCCGTATAGAATTTTGCCTGGATCTCGTTTAAATTCTAAAAGATGATTTCCTATAAATAAAAATAAGAATTTATGAATCCTAATAAAATTCTAACATACAGACTTTGGATTCTGGTATCCATACTGAAAGCATTATACCATATACCATAAGTTGTACTTTAAACATACTTAGAAGACTATATAGAGACATTGTGATTACAATGCAATAATATAATCAGTGATAAGCTGCTCTTTAGAAGTGAGGTTGCTGAAAATAGCGATTAGGGATGGGAAGAATGTAAAGTTATATACAGTCTTTATATTATAACAAGTTTCACACCTTTTAATCAGTAATAACCCAGTCAACTTATCGCAATCCAAAAATGAATAAAGAGCTGCCACCCAAAATGGATAATATAAAAAAATTGAAATAAAAAAATCATTTTGACTCTTCAAAACAACATATACTAATTGTATTAATACTACAAAAATACAGAACTGACATCATCAGGAGTCTCACTAAACAAACTGTCAGACTTCCTGCCTATTTGTAGGAGCATCACAGTGTATGACTGACTCAAATTTCTTAAAACCATGTGACTAGCATTATTTTGGTCTTAACCCTTCAGTCCTTAAGGAAAAACAAAAAAAAAAAAACAACAAAAAAAAAAAAACAAACAAACAAACAGATGATTTTTGAAAGCGAAGGACTTTGAATGCTTAGTCACTGAATATTGGGACATATATCTAGGTTATATTATAAAGAAATGGAATTACTTTTGAAACTTAAACTGTGGAATTCCAGAATCTGATTAAGTCCCTGACTTTACAGGAGCCTCTATAAATAATCAGCATTATATCACTATTTAAAATACAAACCCATTACAGGTCTTAATTTTCTTTGATCTGACAAATTTTACAACGGCAATGTTTGGAATAAACAACGAACATGGCAAGATAACGTATGGTAAAAACCGCTTAACTTCGCAAATGAATCTTTATTAGTAACGACTGCGAAATCGAAACATTAAATGACTTAACTATTTATAAAACTTTTTTAAAAAAGAGAATAAGTTAGGAAATAAATAAGCAACAATAATGTCATATAATAAAACCAATTGATAATTATTTGGTTTCCTCTTTCTTGTTTGGTCTGCTAATAACCCTGCTGATATACACCCCGATTCTATGGTATAGAATCATCCGTCTTTCTTTCAGTTGGGTTTCTTGATATGTTCCATAGGGAAAGGATACGAGAAACAGTTGTTCCTCCAAATATTACAGGGCCAGAAGTAATTCGCTATCATTTAAGTGATTTGTGCATTAAGTTTCTGTATTCAGAAACAAATTCCTATGAACCCCACTTATTAGTAGCACTTAAGTTTTATTGTTAGTTATATTCTTAAAGTAATAGCTATAATAACTATAAATTAGCACCCTAATAATACCTAAACAAGTAGAACTTACTGTCGTAGAAAGAACAAGATTTCTTTTCACTTAAGCTTTTTTGAATTGCATCTTTAGGGAGTTCATTGATGTGTTTCACATGTAAAGTACAAATGGGGGTCCCTGAGCAGAATTCAAAACCTTTGCACCAGGATGCCGCCAAACACCTCTGAGCGCAACTCTCACTATCAATGACATCTTTCTCCTCAAAGGCAGAATCACCGCTGACTATAATGAATTGGTGTTCATCATAGACAGAAGTATAGTTTCCTAAAATATTATACAAATGAAAGCAAATTAGGAAAAAAGAATACTATAAAATTAAGATTTACAGTTGTATATTTGGCAAAGCTATCTTGATTTTGTATAATTAGTTATACAGTTTTATAAAAACAATCTAAATAATGTAATCATATTGCAAGAGACATTATAAAGTAATGTACAAATATACAAACAAATTTCAAATTTTATGCTTAAAAATAAATAAATAAATAAATAACTAAATAAATAAATAAATAAACCAGCCATTGAATTGGAATACTATCAAATAGGTAATTCAACATTCAATTGTACCAACTATACCAATTGTATAATATATATACACTATTTAATTTAGAAAAGTCTACAAAATAAAATTCATAAGCCTTAGATTATTATATTTCATATTCATAATTTATGTTATGAAAAGCGAAGATTATTTTGTGACGTAATAACTAAGAAATTTTAAATTTAAAATTATCTATTATAATTAAAAAAATTAATTTTTTAATCATGGAATTACACATTTTAAAAATTTAAAGGTCTTGAAAATATCAATTACTTAGAAAAAATAATTTAGATTTGGGTTAGATTTCCTAAAGCACCATTGATTATTATAAATACGATACACCAGTGGCTTCTTAGATTTCAATTTTCAATTATTTTAACGAGATGACAAAGCATTATATAGTAAATTATAGCATTGGTTAATTTAACTGAATTTAGATGTGAGAAACAATTAATTTTCGTTTGAGAAGTAAAAAAAAAAAATCTGAACATCAATTAACATTTAACCGGTATTTGAACTTTTCAGCTTAATTGCTTAAATGCAAAAAAATATGAAATGTGATAAAAAATATGAGAAAGAATTTATTAAAATTAACGTAATTTGGATATCTGTATAGATTCTATATAATTTCTTCACTATAAAGTTCTTAAGGAGCAATACTATGTGGTTAACTTTTTCTTAACTAACATTATACACGGAGAATGTATAACAATAACGACAAGACGAAGAATGAGTGACATAATAAGAACTCAATGACAGCCGATTTCTCCAAATAGTCCTAGCCTAAGCTATTTCTGGATTAAGTCCAATTGAATCCAATAAAATTGAGTTAATGCTAATACTATTTGGACAAACCGACCTTTATAGATAAGGAACTACTAACTACTGTAGAATACAGGTGTATCACTTGGACCCGGTCAATTTCACATACAGTAGCAGTAATTAATTGACCTTGTCAATTTTGCAACTGGTGTTGGTTCTCTTCCGTAGTGATTGTGGTGTGTGACCCTTTCGCAGCATGTTTTGTAGCAACGGAACCAGTGTTTTCAAATTTCTTCTTGATTGCAGTCATTGTTTCATGCATTGATGAAAAAAACCATATTCTTCTTCAAATAAAGGCCTTGCTGCAGAGTTGTTACCCTTCGACTCATAAATAAACTTGCTTGTACGACACACGTTACTTTAACGTCACCAGGAACTCACGAATTTCCCTGTCAGTCATTGTGAATTATCGCATTGATAATTGACATTGAACACGCTCGTTCAATGTCACGAGGTGTTAGTATTGACGTTTGGTGCATGTCCACTGTTGTACTCAGGTAACGCATTCCGGTGTCCACCTTGTGTTAGGATACTGCTAATCTTGTGAAAATGTATAATTTTTCTAGAAAATGGCTCCCAGGAAGAAGTTACCGGATTGACTGGTTCCAACTGATACACCCTGTATTCTGCTTTCCATCAATTTTAATCCTACTTGACAGAAGAAGACATCCTTCTTCATGGACAGTGTTGTTGGCTGATGTCACCAGGTACGAACTCAAATAACAAGTGAGGGATTTAGAACAAAAAGATGCTGCTTCACAATGAAACTCTTTCCTCTGTTCACAAGCCTTTTGACATTGCTGGAGATTTTCCTAAAATAACAACAATATCACAAATGTATATAGCAATGTAATATAGATACTTCATTGATAATACGACAGAGCATTGTTTCATCTGTTTTCACTCATTTTATTCTTTCTCTATAGGTTACTAAATAAAAAAGAAGTAGAAATAAGTTGTAAAAATTTTATTCAAAATTAATATAATCAGTATTAGAAGGAACATTAAATTTATTAAAAGTTAAGAAACATAAACACATAATTCTATCAATACTTCTTTCTTCAATGATGTTTCGTCTTCTTTTACAGAAGACTTCATCAGGTTATTAATTCGAGGATAAGAAAATTCCTTTCCCAATTCCTCTATGGAATTCGTTAATTTTTAAGTAATACCTTTTCAATGTGACAATACATTAAAACCTGATACATAACATCTATGTTAAAATAATAACTCAATCTATTTACTTTCAATTATATTCAATAATTAACATCCGTATCAGTACAAATAATTAACACCAGTAATGTCTTATAAAAATCTCTATTTTTGATATAACTTTTAAACTATTCATATCCTATTTCACTAATCTTTAAAAATTTATCTTTATTCGTACATGTCAATCAAAGCACTATACAAGATTCTACCATTAATCTAGTTAATTAAATCTAGTTAATGGGTCACCATTATGTCATAATTTCCTACAGTGATCTGCCCAATCTGATTTGTTTAATCTATTATTTTTGAATGCCTTACATGTTGCAATGTTCTTTCTTTTAATGTCCTACCCGTACTTTCGTAATACTTTTCTCCACAGTCTCTACATTTTAATTTACATATTACACTCATAGTGTTCATTTTTAATACTTCTCCTTTCATTCTTTTCTTCTTTATGAGATTATTAGCTTTATAATACACGAACGATACATTCTGGAAGCTATCATACCTCACCTAACCTAACCTACAGTGCTTGCTTTTTTTAATGTTTTATTTCCAAACGAAAAATCGCCAAGTGTTTTTATACCGGCTTGATAACCTCTTATCCTGAAAGTGTGCACATCCGCAGCCCACAAAAGAGTTCCAAGAAAATCTCGAATTTTCATAAAAAGTAAGAAAAGTACCTGAGTTTTCAATCAATTTCAAGCCTAATTTTTAAATAGTTTCGTTCAAAAAAAAAAAATAACCCTAACTCCACAGGTGAGATTTCATAGAAGACTACCCACTGCTACTCTGAAATACAATATTTACTATTGATCATTAGACTTGATAATGGGGTGTCTGAAAACATAAGAGGCCATAAAGGTAGAATGACAACTATTTTATTAAATGACATAAAAGACATATTTTTATAATATTTCACATACTCCCCAACATTAATGTTTTAGTAAAGTGTAAAAACTCTCAAAAATATGTGAAATAATTATCATTTTTAGAAATACTTGTGCACTCCTCGTAGGATTTCGCAAATGAAATTTAAGGAAATCCTGATTTTACTTCTAAATACATTTGGGTTGTTTTAACGAATACAGTTAATGCTCGATGGGCAACTGTAATTTTAAGATTATGGAAAATCCCAATTACGAATATCACAGGTGCAGCATTATAATCTTGATAAAGAAAGGAATCCTTTTTCATGAAAAAAAAAGGCAATTAAAGTCACATATTATGAGAATTATAGCTTATAGATTCAGCCACTTTTTAAAATTGCAACGTAACATTACGAGAAATGTTGATCCGATGATGCTCAGATATTATATTTTCTTCTCTGTAATAAAGTTGCTACGAAAAGAATAATTTTTTTTTATTTTAAGTTTTAAGCGTTGACAAAAGTGCAACGTTTGAATGTTGCAAGACATTCATTTAAATAGTTAGTTTTGATTCTAAGCCTATTATGTTACATTCTATTAATTCACGATAGGTTTAGGTGCTGTTTTTTTAAACAGAGAAATTCATAACATAGTTATTGACAGAATAACCAGAAAATACAGGAAATAAATAAAGGAGAAGACTTACTGATAAAGAACTGCTCTGTACTGCATTGGCTGAAAGTTTCATATTTTCAGCAAAAATAGTAAACTCATCTTTTATTTTGTAGGCCACTGGAAAAACCAAAAGAAATATAAATAGCAAATTTTGCTAAAAAGAAAAGACAGTTTTGTTTTATTATTCTTTAAATTATGATTATAAAGAATATTAATTCGGTCTTCAAACATTATTTAAGGATTTGTGAAAAAATTATAAATAAACAAAAACTTTTGCACCCTGAGCTATCATCTCGGGATTCTGGGACAGCTGTTTCAGTCTTAATTAGGTTTCGTCAGCCAGATTTACCATTGATGATAGCTCAGAATTGTGTTGATATTTTTTTTTGGGGGGGGGGGGGCACTTCAGGGAACTGAAATATGAAATATTCAACTTATCCGTTAATATTAGAAAAACATCAATTTATGGCATACATGAAGTTTGAGATATTGATTTAAGAGAGCAAAAAATAATTTAATCTCCAAACAATAAAAAAAGAACCAAAAAGATTATTATATTAAATTTTTCCTTTCTGGACAGCCTTCGGACTTACCTCGATCTGAATGGCAATGAACCAAAGAAGACACCCAGAGTAATAATAAAGAAATGATCACACAATATTGTTTATCAGAAGCCATTGTTTGATTTTAAATATATTCTTCAGAAACCATGAATGATACAGAAAGTGGGCGATGGAAGTCATTCAGTGACTTAGAAATCTTCAACAAAAATTGCGGCACTAAGAATTGCCACTGCCTAACGTTCACATTTTGGCATTTAATTTGCAGTTCGTTGTTCTTTCTGGTTCATTTGTTAATCACTTGATACACTTATGTTAATCCCTGGCTCTCAAAGACAGATAAGACGCTTTAGACAAAATGCACTGGCAACAATAAGTGATACAAATATTATTTTCCTTAATATATACTTTACTTAAATGAATATACAATTAAATAATGATGTAGATGTTAATACACCTAACATTCCATTCGTTGATTTTCAATCCTTCAATTTTTGCAGTTATTTAGTAAAAAAATTAAATAATTAATATGAAAAACAAAATAAAATCAAAATTTATTTCAAGAATTTTATTGCACATTAAAAAACAAACATGGAAAATTGGAAAAAAAAAAACTTTATTTTTTTTTATTTTATAAAAGAATTATTTTTCATTATTTTTATTTTACATTTCTTAGTCCATATTGGTTTGATGTTAACATTTCCATTTTAATTTTTTAAATTACCATAAGACTCTAACATTTGATAATTTAGAAAGAAAAAACCTTTTGTTCCAATTATTGGAAGATAAAACTTCGATCTTGACTAAAAAAAAAACAGAACAATACCAAAAATTCAATCCTGACTGAGTTCAGAATGGTTTATTGAAGTCCAAATCACTTGGCTACTGAAATATGTTGATTACGTAATTCGGATAAAGAGATTAGTTAAGAATCTGCTAATCACTCATATCTTTTCTTCAAAGTCGTTCTTGCTCTGGTACAAAAAAAAAAAAGGAAAAAGAATTTTTTGTTCTATTTAAATATTCGATTGTGACGCTGGATGTTGATTCATATTTACTTTCTAATTACTCAAAGGTAGCACCTTCACCTGTGATTAACTTAAAATCATGTCTCTGGATTAATAAAAGGCACACATTACTTAATAGCATAATAGTAATAGCATATAAATTAGCTTAATGTTTATATTTTAAAGTTGTGAAATTTTTGAGTGTGTTTCCAAAAATCTGCACTAGATGGCTCTGTGTGTTGCAACTAATTAAGCTAAATCCCGCCCACTTTATTATCTCCCACTTTTTATAGGAAGAATCTTGTAAATTGATTTAAGAAATATTTTATTTAATTTATTTTAAGTCATTTCAATTAATTTACTTTTTATTAATGCTAATTACAATTCTTTTGAATTCGAATTGCAGTCAAAATAAATAACTTGTCTTTCAAATACTATGAAATTAGAATTTTTATAATATCCTGATATTCTTAACGAGAAATCAATAACAGATTGAATAAAAAAAAACCTGGAATTATTAAGACTTATTCAGTTAAAGCACTGATTCCCAAAGTGGTCCAGGTGGACCCCCAGGGGTCCACGGGAGACTCGACGGAGGTCTACGTTGGAGTTAAAAAAAAAAAGGGGGTTCACAAGTTGCAACTGGGGGTCCACGAAAATTTATCTGGTTTCGATAGTAAAGAACAAAAATGTTGGCTTGGCTTTACCTATCAATGTAGGGATATGCAGATAATAAACTATTATCCGCGCGCTCAAAGATGAACCTCCCAGAATGCAATGCAGATTATAGATTGATCTTTCCTGGCTATCGTTAACATTCAAATGGAACAGAAAATGGCGGCAATTCCTTCTTGATATGCATATCAGCAACAATTTGACGAATGACGTAACAATCAAAATTGTCAGGCGAACTCTTTGGAGCCAAACGAGGCCTTTTTCTCCCTGGCGTTCGTAGCAACGGCGACTGTACAATTCTCTTCACCGTAGACAAACTCACTCCAGTATATTCTGCAGTGACCTTCAACGCATTCTTTTTACTTTTCAAATCGTTTTTGGGCGATACATCTTCTAAAAATCTATGAGCAACGTTAAGAATAATTTCCCTAGCTTGACTGTTGATAACTCTTCCTCGTCGAAATGTTGACTGTGAACCAGCGACTGCCATTTTCTCTTCCATTTGAATGTTAACGAAAAGCCAGGAAAGGTCAATCTATAATCTGCGTTGCATTCTGGGAAGTTCATCTTTGAGCGCGAGGATAATAATAAAAATTGCTGCTGGCGAAAAGCACAGACAAGGAAAAAAAAACTGAAATCTAATAAATATACTTCTTAAATGAAAATCTATAAACAAACAAGTATTTTTCTTAATTAGAACTTCTCCGATAATTAAACTTTAGCCTACTATAACAGATGGAGCTCCTGCCATGTTCGGGCGATATCGTGGGTTTATAAGCCATCTTAAAAAAATTATACCACGAGTAACTGCAATTCACTGTGTCATCCACCTACAACACCTGGTAGCGAAAAATTAGAGTGATAGATTGCACCAATCGCTTCAATTTGTGATTAAAGCAGTTAACAAAATAAGAAGCAATGCGTTGAATACACGTTTATTTGCACAATATTGTGCGACGAAAATGATGAAGACTTCCAACGATTGCTCTTACATACTGAAGTACGCTGGTTGTCGAAAGGTGCATGTTTAACAAGATTATACTCACTTTTTGAATCAGTTTTAGAGTTTCTGGAAAGTATAGATCCAGATTTAGAAGAAAACCTGATCAAATTGAAAGCAGACATCGCGTATTTGACAGATTTGTTCAAAAAATTTAATGACATTAACTTGCAGTTACAAGGGGAAAGCCTAAATTTAATAAAAACAAAGCGTTTAATTTCGGTTTTTCTTGGAAAATTGAAATTTATGAAGCAAAATAGTGGCCGGCGCGAATTCTCCCAGTTTCCAAACTTGTCACTGGCAGATTGTCTTCATGAGGATATTCAGACGTATGTTCAACATTTAAATGTCCTGCATGATGACTTCAAAAATAGATTTGAAGATATTCTGACGATGGAAATACCACCATGGATCATAAATCCATTTGATAAAACGGAAGTGGCGAATGTGGTATTACAAGAGGAGCTACTCGAGTTTAGCACCAATGAGGAGCTGAAGGTAAAATTTAAAAAAGGCTATCAAACATTTTGGCTGCAGGCAGAAATACCCGAAAAATATCCTGGGCTGTGAGAAATTGCGAGAAAACTTTTGATAGCGTTTCCCTCGTAATATCTTGTCGAAAAAAGTTTTAGTGTCGTTACAAACCTATTAACAAAAAAAAAAGGAGCAGATTGAACACCACAGAACGGGGAGATTTGCGGTTATTCCTTATAAAACCAAATATTGATATTTTGCTGTCAATCCATCAAGTACATCCCTCCCATTAAAATTATGATTTTTTTTTTAAATTGATCTACATTGTTGAAGTAACGGTACGTTATTAATGTTTAATTTTAATTCTATTAAGTCTGTAATCATATTATTTTAATAAATAGAACACAAGAAAATATACTATTTTTATTTTTACCACTCCGAATTTAGGGTTGGAACTCAGCCGCGATGCAAATTTCAATCGTCAGATCTAATCTTCATATTTTTTGACGAGTTTTGTAAATATGGTAGAAATGTAGCAGCAGGGGGTCCACCGAAACCAGTGAAATTTTGAAAGTGGTCTACGAGAAAAAAAAGTTTGGGAACCTCTGAGTTAAAGGAAGGTAGTTTTTAAAAAGCAGTTTTTTTTCTTGTTTTTTTTTTTATTTACCCCGTACACGAAAAGTGTAATAAGGAGGAGAGGAAAGTTCTAACGTTCATTCTGTCCATCTTTCACCACAGCTCCAACTACAAGTCGGATAGACATGAGTCATATCTTAATGGAAGCTTTTTTGACTTATAAGAAGTCACTGCTTGTTCCAGGCTCCTGATAATACTAGTATTCTCAACATCTTACAAGCAGTCTCAGTATTTTCATTCATTTAGTGTTCATAGCCCGAGATCATACAATGGTTTTATTGCGTTATGGCTGCAATAACCAACATTCGAATATTTGTCACGGCACTGCTTATTTAATTTTTATCTTATTGATTTTTTTTTATTCTTTTATATTTTTTCTTAATTATATTTTATATATATTTTAATCATTCTGGAAATGAAATATATACGGGGTTGCTGGGGATCTTGTTTCAAAGTCTATAATATTGAATTGAAGTAAATTGTGTTTTCTTTTTTTTTTTTTTAAACAACATCGTAATACAAATTGATGATTTATTCACAATAATCGTACATAATGTAAAATGAAGCTACAGAAATTAATTAAATATCTAGTACATGTTAAGCTGCCTTCATTCGCTACAAATAAACAATATTCATTCAATTCAGTTGGTACTTAGACTACTACTTTCTTCCTGAGCACAACTGTAGCTATTCCACCACCGACAATTAATCCTACGAGGGTCATACCAATACCAATTCCAGCCATGGAACCTAAAATAGAAATAACGAAAGACAATTGAGAAGCATTCAGGAAATATTAAAAAATGTGTCTAGGACTCAAAACTTGGTAAAATCTAAGCATTTAGTATTTCCGAAAAAAAAGACAAATAAGTAAAAAATAAATCAATTAAACTTAAATTAAACTGCTTCATAAGAAAGATATGAAGTAAAATATATTATAGAATTTGTTATTTCTTATAATGCGCTTTAAGATTACATATTAAATTAAGTAAATTGTCTATCATTAGAGAGATGCTCTCGTGATGAATGGGGACAAAGTGCAGATTAGAGAGCCAGTACGAATTTTGTTTACATCTTAAATAATAATAATAATAATATAATAACTTAAGATCTTAATAACAGGTGAGATAGATAGATAGATAGATAGGTAGATAGATAGATAGATAGATAGATAGACAGACAGACAGATAGATAGATAGGTAGATAGATAGACAGATAGATAGATAGATAGATAGATAGATAGATAGATAGATAGATAGATAGATACAGCTGAAACTTTTCTAATAGTTCACTTTCAGACAATGGATGTAATATACAAAAATGTATCTTACCATCACTATAGCCAGCAGTTTGGATACTTTTTTCTGGAGGCTGATTAATGAATTTTATTCCTGAGAAAAAAGAAAGACATGAATTGATGAGGCACATTTAAGAGAAATTATAAGATTCTAATAAAGCTGTTGATACAAATAAATATGTTCGGATATCAATAAACAACAAGTTCTTCAAAATTAACATTATAAGTAATCTCTTTATTAATTCCAAATAATACTTGTATTAAATAGGAGGGAGGTATTCTCTATTCCCACGATGTAAAAGAAAAGGCTTGAGAAAATAGGCCGGTGAGGACCATGAAATTTTGCCAATGTTTATTTGGAGTAAATATTTATAAATATGTTCGGACTTTCAGCATTGAAACAGATAAAACTACATAGTAGGCCTATTGCTATTAATCCGTAACTAAAGACGTTTGGAAAAGAACAAGAAATATGCACTGTCACTAAAATGGCGCCTTTTTCACCGTTGCGGTTTCTTATGACCTTAGAACATTTCGTTTGCATTAATTTTCAATCATCGAATTTATACAAGTTTCATACACTGAGCTTTGCCCTTAGCTCAAAAAACAAGGAAGATTTCATTAACCTACTTTCTGTGCAAGGTACAGAATCTATTATTGATATGAAATTTCTGCTGCTTCCAAAGTGATTCAGATACTTAAATGTGACATTTCATTCTTAGAATAGAAACATTTGAGTAATGACAAACATTTTACCTTTTGCACACCTTTATACAGAGATCCTGAATTAGCTGATGGGAAAAGTTTTAGTTTAAAAACAATACTTAAGTGCTAATGATAAAAGGGTTAACGTTCATGTAATGAATATTTAAAATTGATAAAATAAAACTACACAATAAAAATTAAGAGACTTAAAAATCAAAATAAACATTTACATGAACTAAATATAATGTGGAGAAAATACTAAATTTAACGTTTAATTTCCTGCACGTTAAATTTAGTTCTTGTGATTGTATTGTCTTTTTGGTTTGTTTTTTCTTCCTTATAATTAAATAGGTTTTGTACCTTAACGATTGTTAACTCAAAGGTATTTTATACGCACTTTAGCCCTTATTTTTAATTTACAATAAATAAATTTCTTACATTAGGCATTTATTCGTTTCTGTTTTCAATTACTGACATTGTAAATTGGATTTCCAAAATAATATATTTTGGCAGTTATAGTATTACTGATCTGTCAATATTGGTTGGTAATAAGTTAAATTTCAAGGATCTTACTTTGGTAATGATCGCATTCTTTGCTGGACGTCAGTTGGAAGTTATCTTTGTTTCTCCCATCTTCCAAGAGCATACACATGGCCCTAGGGGTTCCTTCTCTGTCAGTGCACATTTCAAAAGCAACACATCTATCGGCTGCCAGGGCACAGTTCCGGGCACATTCTACAGCGCCCCCTTCTGTTATTTCCCGGAAAGGTGTAGCCTTGATGGTTTTATTTTGGAAGACCCGGAAATCGTCTATGTAGTTGCCTGAAATGATTAACATTGAATCGTTTAGTGAAACAAGAGGAAAACTGAAATGAAATAGAATGGGAAGAAATAACACCTAAATTAATTCTCTAACAATATTTAGGAAAACTTTCTTGATGCATTAACAAATGAACAGATATTAATGAACGAATTGGCAGATCAAGTGTCTATTATATAATTGAAATCCTATAAAAATATCAGAAGTTAAGATATTAACCGAACAATTTTCTGTAGTTATTTTTGAAGCAACATATACCTTGAGTATCCTATATAATAGAACTTAATTGTATAAGAAAAAAAAGTCTTATACAATTATTTTTTTTCCTTAGAAATAACGAATTTTGTTCTTAACTATGGACATCATTACATTTAAACGATATTGTTCGATTTCCTGTACTAAACACATTCGTAATCCAACTGCAAAATATTGGCTCAATCGGCCGAGTATATTCGGGGCAGAAGATTACAAAGAGACCTTCCACTTTTCTGAAAAAAAAGTATACTTTTAGGTATTTTAACGATTTTTACAAGAAAATCTTGGAGATGATATGGTTACTATCTTCTGATTATATGCCAAATTTCATCAAAGTTGTATAAAAATATATATATATTTTTAAGTAATTCGTAAACTCATTGTATCAGTTGGACTGTGGTATAGAAAACCTTAGACCCTTAGTCTCAATGAAACATGATAAGAAACTTTATGTTTAATTAAATTAAAGACTATTTGAAAATTCTGTAACTTACGAGAATACTGGATGCAACTGTCATTGGGCTTGAGACTCTCAGCAGGTACCTCAAATCTGTGAATCGAATGAAACTGACATGAACTAGTTGAATCTGAGTACATACAATAATCAAATCCCTCGCAGAAGAAGCTCAGGTTACTCTTATCTGCACATATTCGGGCACAATCTTCAATCTTCAAATTATTCATGGTGCTTTGCTTTCCTGAATCCTCAATGGTTACGCCGAGTTCATCGTCAAAATCATTAGTAAAATTACCTGCGAACAAATAATTAAATAACATTAGATTCAGCTTATCTTTTAGACTATTTAAAAAGTTGGCCGGCGGAAGTTTGAACTGCGCAGCCCTTCCGGTAGCTGATCAATTATGTTTTCCTGTCACAATGGACGACAGAGTCTGCTTTCACTGAGAAAGACATGTTGATAACGCCAAATTAAAACTTCTCTCGACTATTTAGCGTTATTTCAATACCAGTTGTTAACAATAAGTATTTATATAAATAAGTAAATACATATTATTTATAAATATAATGCTCTTTTGCAAAGTAACAAGCCTTTACCGTAATGGCAACGTCCTGTCATAAAATCAGACGGAAGTGCCTGACCAGACTAATCGATGATACATGCGCAGATCTCACAAAAACAGGACGGCCATCTCTCATTGGGAGGACAGTAAAGTGTAGAATTCTCTAACACATGAAACGGTGGAAAGCACAACTGCCGTACAAGATTTGAAACTGAAACCTCTTCAGAAGCGCTACTACTATTCACACAGAATTATCGCTGAAGTAAACTGTTGAAGATATGTTGAAAATCCTATGAAACTTAATATCTTATATCAATATATGTATATTCTAATAGTTTTATACGAAGTGGTGTAATTTTGTAAAGTGCTTATGCTCACGAAGCTTTTTTTTTCGTCGTACCTTCTTCTTTTTTAATTATTTTTATTACTATTATTTTTAGTATTCTTATTATTACATAATTTACTAACTTATTCTATTCATATACGAAAAACTTTACGGTTTTTTTGTTTTGTTTTTTCCTCGCTTTCCTAAAATATGTGAGGAAAAAAGTTATCATCAGAAATTATGTCAATTAAAATTCTATTTGATCTTTTTTCTGCGAATTTTGAATTGCTTTTTTTTTTATAATCCTGAGTCAGATTTTAATATCTGGACATAACGATCTTAAAAGGAATATATTTGCGCTATCAAAAGCAATAAAATAGAATAAAAACAATAAAAATATCAATTTCTTATACAATAATATTTTTTCAACCGTATTACTTTGTTTTAGTGTTACAAAATTTGAATTAAGATTTCATTTATTGGTATTATAATTTACATTGTTGATTTTCTCAAGTCCTGAAATTTTGAAGTATAGCCTACTATCCTAACTACTTTTATAAAATCTGTAAGTTCATTTGTTTGTTTGTCATTCTTTCACGCCTCAACAGCTCAACGGATCGGAAAGAAATTTTGCATGCAAGTAGTCTACGACACGGAGTACGACGTCGGCTTCTTTTCATCCCGGCCGATCAACTAGTTCCCGTGGGATTAATGAAAAACTTTCCAAAACTTCCCCAAAAATGTAAAACTTCACAAAACTGTCCATAGATGGTGCTAGCGCAGTTTTCAATGAGTGCATTTAAAGCATTCCCAAAACTGGCGCTAGATGGCGCTTGTGCCGTTTTAAATCGCCCCACAGATCTGAATAAATTTGCGGTACGGTTAATTAACACGTTGGATTTCAGTATTGTACTGCATGTATTGTTTAAAATTAAAAACTTTAATGTAGTTTAAGTTCTAAGTTTCGGTTTTAGTTCTAAGTTTCGGTTTTTACTTGATGTAATTTGGATTTTCGAATAAGTAATGCAAGGCTTCCGGAGCGAAGAGACGGTAACCGGCTAGTGCTGTATAATGGCTGTTGCATTTGCGTTTGCATTTGATGCATTTGCGCCGCCATTATTACCCTCCTTTTTGTAGTTCTTCTTTTTTACATTCTGTAAATTAATAGATTCTACATTTCTGTATAACTTAAAAGTAAAGACCCGTCATCCTAATCTATACTGATCCTATGAAGAGAAGAATACTCTGATATTAAACTGGATACTCCTTTTACTCCAGGAGAAATATAACTTGGAGAAATAATAATGAAGTGGTGTCTTGGTTCATAAGATAAATTATTTATTGAAAAAAGCAAGAAAGATTTACGTTTAATTCACAGCGCTTGTGTTATCTTCAGCTTGGTCAGTACTAATAATAATTTATCTTTATTTATTATTTTGTACTGGATGCCAAATGTTCCAAGTTAACTTAATCATTTTTAAATTTGAAGTAATTTTGGAACATAAGTCATCTAAAAATAATCGTTTGTAAAAATTCGTATTTGGAAATCCAAAATTTATTTCAATCACGACAACGCTTGAAAAATAGCAACATTGTAGGCTATTGTATAAAAATGTAAAAACCTTTGAAACGCAGCTAATGAAAAGCGTCTCGAACTACGATTTGTTTATTAGTTATAGGATTTATCTGTAATTATGAATTAGTTATATACAATAGAGGGAGATCAAATAAAAAGAATAGATTTAAAAGAAAATAATTTTAAATTACATAAAAATTAAAAAATATAACTTATTATTGGTGAATTCTTATTGAAAATAATGAAATGTACTCACGTGAGTAAGTGGTACAGCGACTAACATTGGAGGAAATATCAGTTTTAGGAAGATATTCCACGTGATCACGCGCTAACACACACTGACCATCGTTCAGACAGTAAGAATAACTATCACAGCGAAAAGCCACATTGTGAATACATCGACGGGCGCATTCGAAGATGGATAGCTTAGTATAAGTGATCTCAGCAGAATTGCCTGTAATCAACTGACTTTGATAAGGAGAGAAATCTTTCCTGAAATAACCTAAATAAAGAAAGAAATTGAAATATTAGTTAGATCTTTTGTTTTTGTTAATTTTTGCAAAATTTATGTAAAGCCTTATAAAGAAAAAAAGACTGTGTAATATTTCTTACCAATACGACAAATTAAAATATTAAAAGAAGATAAGAAAACTGAACTGAATTCGGAAAATGTACATAATGTATATTACTACATAAAAAACAGTCACTTGCCACTCTTGGACAGTTACGGAGATGAACATGAAATATTGATGCTGCAACTTTTGCCATATTAAATCAACATGAAATATTGATGCTGCAACTATTGCCATATTAAGTCAACAAGAAAAATTGATGCTGCAACTATTGCCATATCAAATCAACATGAAATATTGATGCTGCAACTATTGCCATAACAAATCAACATGAAATATTGATGCTGCAACTACTGCCATATTAAATCAACATGAAATACTGATTTGCAACTATTGCTATATTAAGTCAACATGAAATATTGATGCTGCAACTATTGCCATATTAATTGCTGTACTCATAATATAATCTAATGACTACAAAATCTAATAAATTTTTGAGGAACAGGAAAAGGTTCTAAAAATAAATGTCGTCTGAACAATTTGCAAGAAAGTAAAGATAGTCTGTGGGAAGTATAGCAAACATTTATTGTCTACCCCTTAAATAGTCAATTGATTGTAGTCCTAATGTGACTGTGGGTGAAGTTACTGTATAGGAGACAGTGGGGTATTTCCCACATCGTTGAAAGGAAGATAGATGAGGCCTTTCGCGTCCTACTGTTCAGATCGTCTTCAGATCTGAGAGGTAAAGTTGGAGGGCGTATAAATAGATCAATCAAAAGCGGAAGGGAGAGAGATAGGTCTGATTTGGAGAGGGTAATGTTGGTTTTGGCGGGAAGGTTAGTTTTGGCGGGAAAAGAGAGATCGTCGTTTTCTAATACGGGGTGTTGTGAAAAAGAAGCCATTTCCAAATTTGGTGGAGGCCTAGGCCATTATTTAGCTTGACTGAGGCGGATCCCGCTTTGAGAATTTGTACACATTCTTCAGTGTCCCTGGAAATGTAGGTGAACATGGAATGTTTCCATCATTATATTTCAACCAATGAGATAGAATGGTGGCTATATTCCAGTTGAAGGAGTGACCTGGGATGTTGGCTTGGGTGGTGACGGCGATATTTTTCCGGTTTCTCATATCTTGTTCGTGTTCAAGTAGGCGTTTGACCAATACAAAGTTGGCCACAGCAACACGTAATCGAGTAGTCTTTTTGGGGAGTGGGGGTAGGATCTGAAAGGTTGGATGCGATGTTTCTGATTTTTGGAGGGGGAAAGAAAATAGATTGGAAGACGTAACTTTGAAAAATTCGTCTGATTTTTAGGGTTACGGTGGGAAAAGAAGGGAGAAATCTTTAGGGAAGGCATTGCTGAAGGGAGTGGTGGGCTTAGGGTAAAGGACTTTTCTTTAAAGTTTTGGGATTATGGAGGGAAAAAAAAACCATTGTTCTTGGCAACATTTTTAATGTTTTGGTGGAGCTGTGTGAAAGGGTACGATTGATGAGGATACGAAAGGATGAAGATAGTTGAGAAGAGTGATGGCAGGATTTAGCATTCAAATATAAGTCATTGTGGGTGGATTTTCGGTAAACGGTGGATCTTATTTAATCCAGTAAGTATTTTATTAGCAGTAGCTGTTTTCAAAACGTTTGGAGAGTTATGAAGCAAATCAGTTTATATGCTATTTTCTTCCTTATGACAATGGAACCCTTATATCATTACGACTTTGCTGATGAAAATTCCATTCATGAGGTTTTCTTATTACTCAAATGAATTTATAAATTTTATTTAACAATTGAACGACACACAATCTATTGTGGTCTTAAGAAAATGTGTTATGTATGCAGCAATACTACATCTAAGAAACATTTTCATTTTGATTAAGATAAAACTTAATTTTATTGTTTTAAAGCGATCATTAATTAGAATAAAGTAATTATTTTATGTGATTGAGAGACAAAAAATTATATAAAAATAAATAAATGAACTATACCATCTTCTGTATTCAAAGAGTCCAATATTACATCATCTCGTATTCCCACAACCACGAAAGAAGTTTTCACCTATTATAAAAACACATAAAAGAAAGTACTATGTAAAAGAGATGACAATAATGAAAAATAGTAAAGGTAAGAATATCATAATTTGTTTGCACTACATTGACAATGTTTGTTTTGAAAAAAAAAATGAATAAATAAGGTGCGTCAGGAGTACTGTACTAATAACCGTTCCATTATTGAATTTTAATGAATCATTTCACTTAACAGATTTAATGCTAATTAAACAGTATAAATTAAAAATACTCACATTATCTACAGTAAACATAACAGCCAAATCTCCTTTATTTATCATGTAATCCAGTAGTTTGTAAACTTCAATGTTTGCTCTTGGAGTTTTTGCAGGATTACCAAATTTTCCTAAGACAACAGATTAGAACTATTCTTTATAATATTGGACTTCAGAATAAATCTTTTTTAGATGCTTAGAAAAAAAAACTATGATGTTCGGTTAATTTGAATTCTTTTCAAATGTTTTTAAACATCACCTCCCCTTTACAGTAAAATGCAAGGTGAACAATCGTCGTTTCAGTTTGCCATCAAGAACAAGGCGATAGTAACAATATAACTATGAAAAATGTCAGTTCTCCCGTATTTTTAAACAAGAAGAATTCAGAACGAATTACCTACTTTCCTATTTCTTTTACTTTTTATTAAAAGTCATAACAAATTCCTCCCCCATTTGTCAATTAGGGGTGGACAGAGAGACGGACGGACATCATAAACGCAATAGCTACCGATTTTGATCGCTATCACAATAGCTCCCAAATGGGTCGCTAAAGTGTTTTCTAGGATGTGACTTAGTAAAATTTATTTAGTCTGAGCCTTTGATGTTTATGAATATTTTTAAGCACTTTTTTATTCTTTTAATGAGCTAAGAGAATTCATTTGAGACCAGCGGAATGCTGGCTCATATATTTCTTAAGCTATCTTTTACTGTGAGTTTATTCTTGCTTATTTGAGCTTTGGAGGTTCCAGAATCATTACCAAGATAATTCTATTTTACCGGTATATCTCTAAATCTAAAACATATTTTGCAAGCAAAAAAAATAAATAAAATAAAACTGCTATCAAAAAAGCAACATACTTTAACTGTGAGATTCTATTTACTGTTATATTACAGAAAGTAATAGTACTTGAGATTATTTGTAGACTCAAATTCTTATCTGCACTTTCTCACGAAAAAGAACAGTTTAAAGAGTAAAAATCTTAACTACGATTCCTCGTGTTCTGATTTTCTTTTTTCATTCTTGAAGAGTTAGTAATTAAGCATTAATTACTTAATTAATTTTTCTTATTAGAGATTTTCAAAAACTTTAAGAAGATTAAACTTCGAAGAGAAATCAAAGTATTTTTTATATATTTATTTATTATTAATAAAATTTCTACAAATCACAACATTTATCCTACCTGCATTGTAGACATCTTCTAGAAGAACAGCAGTGAACAGAACTGTGTGATCTTCCACATGATCGATCTACATAAAATGAGAAATAGTAGTTTACATCATATAAACAGAAATAGTTGATGGTACTGTACAATCACATTGCACAAAAGCCTAAATATAACACTTTTAGATATACACTCAATGACTCTTCTAAGCAATTCATCTGGAATCTTTAAATACATTACCGTCAACTGGGAAAACTTTGGCCTTTGCGGGTAACTTTGGCCCAACAAACGAAAAACGATTGTATGTGCTGTATCGAGACAAAAGGAGAGTGATTAGCACTTATTTATTGCAAGGGCCAATAGATGGCAGCACTGCCTTGACCTTGTCCATAGTTTTGACTTGTAGTTTCTCAATTTACCATCACTACACTGCTGCTCCACGTTGGTATCACTACAATGTAAATTGTTGTTATCTTCCAACTTTTCCGTGTAAATGGTATAGAGTAGGTAATTCAGAGCAGATAAGCGAATTGTCTCAGTTTATTAATAATTGTTTCAACTATTTTCAATGTCATTATCTAGATTTCTTCTGTGGTTTGCTAACTAATGAATATGTATTTCATTAGGCAAACTTTGTTCCAGGTCTTGGGATAACTTTGGCTCAACATGGCAGTTGGGCCAATGGTATCCCAAGCTAGTTTTTTAGGTTATTACACAATTCTGAGCCAAAGAAGTCAACTCCTTCTACTTCTAAAAAGGGTCCAGTTCAAAGAGACGAAAAAAACAATGCTCCAGCTCGTCAGATGAAGATGACACTGAGGTAGTGTTAGAGTCTGATGGGATAAGTGAAACATTCTCTGAGTTTCATCATCAAAATATATCAGACTGTTAAATTACTGTTTACTGTTTATCTATTATTATTGTGTTTTCTTTGAAAATTCCACTTGTAATTTACAAATAAAAATCAGTTTTGCATACCAAAAATGTAGATTCATTGTTTTTTTTTTCCAAATTAAGCTTGAGATTAACTCGAATTAGATAATATATTATTGATAGGTATTTTGGCAATACTGGTACATAGTCTACCATTGGCCCAAGCTATGGCAACAATTTAAATGTGTGGTTTTTAAGAGCTGGGCCAAAGTTGCCCCAATCCAAGGTAACATTAGCCCAAAACCTTATACATCGTAACAGATTGTTTAAAGTTTGTATGTATACTTTAACAATGGTTTATATTACAGTTAATTATGTTTACAATAATATAAACCACTTACCATATCAAATTGTAATTGGTTTACAAGTATTATTTGCTTTTCCTGTGAAATAAACATGAAAAATGGGACAAAGTTACCCCAGTTAACGATGCTGCAATTAAAGCTTTTTCCAACATCTTTAGGATTAGACAATATTTCATTCCTGCGGATTTTGTCTAAGAAAACACATTACAATTTATGGAAAAATATGTTATTTTATCAGTAGAATTACTTACAAATACCAGTTATTATAATCAAGAATAATCTGTTTATCAAAAAGAAGTTGAAGGTTGACACTTTATTTATAACTATGAAGTCTTTCACTAAAATTGCTAGATCCCAAAAGAAACTTTAATATACTCTTTCTCCTTAATATTTCAGGAATAACAAGTAATAAGAAATAACTAAAAAAAATGCACAAGCTGAAAATATATACGGACAGCTGTTGCGTTATTAAGTTTCTTCAGCCAGATTTTTTCCTTGATGATAGACTCAGTGACAATGTTAAGGACGCCACCTCCGCACCCGGGAGTGGCACCCTAAGAAAAAACACAACAATAAAATTATACCGTGTCCAACAGGCCAGACTGCCAGACTCGAAGGAATTTAAGTAAGGGAACGAATAATCCAAAGAACAAATAATTCAATACAAATAAAAAATTAAAATGCATTTGTTAAACGTAATAAGTTTGTACATTTTTTGAGTTTCTTCTTATGTTTAAATAATGTACGTAGATTTTTATTTTTATTGAAAAACAAATAATCTTTATTTTATAATAAGATACCAATCTTAAAATCTTCTGAATGCTTTCCTTAGGTTACATTTCCAATTGTCTTACCTCTGCCTTTTGAATCCTGATTGGTGAAATCTCGGCTATTTGACTGATGGTATTTCGGACCGCTCTCTTAAATTCTTCAATATCATTTTTTATAATATATCCAAACGAACCTGCAGAAAAACATTTTTAATTAAAGACTTTTGATATTCATTCGTATTTAATAAAGATTTAAAAATCTTTTCCAGCCTATATAAAAATTGGGAATTTAAAGCCTATCTGTACAATCTTATAAATAAGTAGGATATCTTATTCAATCAAAGATAACAGAAGACTGAAGCTGTCTATAAAATAGATAATTCTGCTAAGAAAATTTCTAACCTGATTTTAAAATTAGAAGCAAGTAAAGAAGCTACGAGTAAAGGCAGGTACATTTTTAATTTATATTCACTAACGGATTTTTAGTTCTGAAGCACTGATCCCGTAGATCAATTGACTTTAATAGATTTCTTATGAGTAATATAGAATTAGAAGGTGCTTTTCAAAAAAAAATAAAAGAGTCAGTAAATTGGAAGACGCCACTAAACTTCAGAAATTAGAAAGGAACTATGAACTAATTTATTAGATAAAATATCAGGTGTATGTATGTGTGTGCCTTATTAAAAGAAAAATGAACTACGAACTGATTCGTGCAAATAACCAGACATCGATTGTAACAAATCTCCCGCGAGTTTCTCAGTAGTACTAACATTCTAGCCTGCATCATGACTCGTCAGGGGAATGGGGTTTCACATTCTAGTCGAGCAGCTGCTCACAAACCAAACGTTTTCCCTGTGAATGCTAATCGCCGCCTGAAGTGGTGGAAAGAGCGAAGCCACTGGGCAGTGGAAACGTGTGATGTGGAGTGATGAATCACGCTATATCATGTGGCGGTCCGATGGGAGAGATTTGGGGCCATTCAAGTATTACGTAAGCACATTTTTAGTCATCTTAGACCCCTTTCCATAGTTATAAGCAAAAATAAGGAGATGTCGTCTCCGGCCCTCCCCCTTTGTTTAAGTAAGATTTGCCAAATCATTAACAGCAAATACCACTGAACAATAAATTAAACTTATATCAAAATTTTAAAGCGCGAATGTTTGTCTATCTTACGTTAAGTATTGCTCTGATTCCTCTCCCCCCTTGACAGCAAAAAAAAGTGAACCAACTCTTCCCCTTCAATGCTTCCGTAATACTTGACCCTTTGGATGTAGCGAAAGCCCGGGAAACGAGATCTGCCATCATATACAGTGAAGTTTGGAGGAGATGTGGGGGTGCTTTTCATGGAATGGACTCAGCCCTCTAGTATCATTTCATGGCAGTGTAGATGTAGACGAGTACAAGGACATTTTGATGAGTTACGTACTGCCTATGGTAGAGGACCACTTCGGTGATTACCACTGCCTCTACCAGCATGACAACGCTCCATGTCAAAAAGCGAGGTCTGTGAGGTAATGGTTTGTGAACATTAAGGTTCCGGAAATGGAACCTACCCAGAGTCTCGACCTGAATCCCATCGAACACCTGTAGCGAAGAATTAGAACGTCAACTTCGCTCCAGACCCCAAAGTCCTTCAACACGACCTGCTCCTGCTACAATGGAGGAATGTGTTCCATTTCTCCAGAGACATTCAGGCACCTGCTGAAAAGTCTCCCAAGATAGTCAATGCTGTGATAAAGGAGAAAGGCGGACCCATCTCATTCTAATGTGCATTGCTGGGGAAAATCTGACTACGGTTTCTGATAGGCGTCAGATATTTTTGATAACTTTTAAAGTAAAATTTGATTTAATAAAAATTACATTTTTTGGCACTTTATTAATATTATTTAATAAACTAACCTTTCATTTCCAGTTGAAAAACTAATTTGTAAAGATAATTTGGAATACAAGTCGTAATATCAAAATCAGACCATTTTGGCGGAATTATATCAAAATCATAGAAATATTTTTGAGCAAACGGCACCACCTATATAATAAACAACACATATTTCATTATAAATATTAAAATTTATTCAATAGCATTTAGATAAACATTTATTGTAATACTTATGAATTTGGAATTCTAATACAAACCATGATAAATTTTCGAATTCTTATCTCCAATGTCTTATTGAGAATTATTACTAATTTTACGCAAATATATGTAATGCCGGTTTTATTATAATTTGTTTGGTAACATGAGATAGTCTTATTTACCTGCTCAGGTTCCATTAACTCATTTTTCCGAAATGTGGTAAATAACAACTTGTTACTTAGAAAAAAACATATTTTAAATATTCAGAAAAAAATTTCCTTCTCATTTATATAGGAATTTTAAGAAAATCTGATAGAATAATTTAATCAGACGTAAATGGTATGAATGAGACATCTGTATTTTAAATATAGAATAATGGCAATGTATTTGGAATAAAAATCAAAGACATCTCAGTTTTATAGCAATGGCTATTAAATTAAGTAAAACAAAAGCTTGATCTATATTTTCTTTTCAAGATGTAAATTCTCCTTTAATAGAACAATTAATTTTCTTTCATGACCACACCATAATCAAAGTCAATAAAAAAAATAGCAATCTAAATTTTAATTTTAAGTTTTCATTTGATTGTTAATAACATTTTTATATACTTATTAGATAAATAGATAAAGTAAGTGAACTGTGCATAGTTTATAAAGTAACTATATTTCTACTATATTTTTGCTATTTTAATTTTTAAAATTTTTTAATAACACAGAAAGGTCATGTCAATTTTCAAAAGAAAAAAATAATTTATTAAGTTAAATTTCTTTCTCAATAGAACATTACTAATATTTACTTACAATATCTGCAACGGACATCGAAATGTTCATGAAAATTGGTACTTGGAAAAAATTTGTTGTAGGCGAATCAGTTTTGTTTTTTGGTGGTAACTAAAAATAGAAATATTTAAAATGTAAAATCAGAGTAATTCTCTCATTATAATGGGCAAGAGAATCGAAACAAATTAAAAAAAAAAAATGTTTTTCTATTTTCAAGAAATTCCTTAACATTTTTTTTATGAATATTCTAATAATTTTTAAACAATTTTTCTTGGTCAAATATCTATCTGTTGTTTTGTAGCTGTTATGCTGTTTTTTTATGATCTTCTCTGCACTAACACCGACAAACCAATACATTACGATCACCTATCTAATATGATGTAGGACCTCCAAAACAGCGGCCACTCTGCAATGCATCAATTCGATGAGGTGGCGATAGGTATCTGGCACTACGTATAAGCTCAACAGCAGGTCCTTCAATTCCCCGTACATTTCAGGGCAGTGTTGATCCGACGAATTTGGAGGCCATCACATGTAATGAAATTCACCTCATTTTTTGTGAAACTCAAAATTTCTTCCTGTGGCTTTAAAGAGCTGGATTTAAAGAATGGAGTAAAATAAGAATCTCCAAAATGACGAAATGGTGGCTTACGACTAGATCTCCCTGAGCCTTTCAATTCTATAAATAAGAATGTCTGATCTGACATTCATGTACAATAGATTGGAATGAAATTGACTGCAGTCCAGCTCATAATTTCCCGCCATTTTAAAAAAAAAAAATGTGTTATTGTTGTAAGGATAAAACTGGATAAGAATAAGAATAAGAATATCACTAGGTGCTTATATTTTTATAAACTAGAATCTACTTTCACAGAACATTTCACACATTAGTACAAATGTGCAATCATGCTTTTGTCCATTCTATGACTGTAACTTCAGATTCTGTGCTCTTCGATAAGGTAAGATAAACTCCTTAAAATAGACCATGAATTGCGGATAACATTTGAACAAACAGCACACATTAAAGAGAACACAAGAGTTGCTAGTTGAATGAGACTCAATATGCAATTCAAAAAAATTAAAATACTATTGATGCACGCCGATACTTCTATAGTCCATATAGTCCTTAAAGTTCACTTAAATTTCAACCTTGATATCATGTGTTTTATATCAAAGTTTTACTCCCTAGCTTGCAGGTAGTGTTTTTTTTCTTTATTCATCAATGTTACATCCTTTTAATAAACTGTTCATTGGAAATAATTATTATTACTTAATATTCTGACAATGATCCCTGCCGTTATCTATTTCACTTACAACACTAATTTAAATCATTATAAAATACAGCCATTTCAACGAAAGATGGAGAAATTATGCAAGATATGATTTTACCTTAATTTTCTATGGCTTCGGTACTTGATGCAAGCACCATTCTTCAAACCGGTTAAAACTGAAACTATCCTGTAATTCCTTTACTTTACTTTATGTTGGTTTTGAGAAAAAAATCTAGTATTTCTTAGGGTAAATTTTGTAAAAATTTTACGAAAGTCTTACAGATTTATATAGAATAAATATTTTTTCTTCAATTCTAATTATTTAAAATAATGAAACGAAAATGAAATGCTTTCAGATAGGTTCATTTCTTTTATCTTCGATTGTAAAGACTTTGCTATAATCTTAATATTGAGACAATTTAAATTATGATAATTCTACCTACTGCTTCAAAATAGAGTTCCATGTTCATGCCATCCTTGCTCCCTGTCCAAACATCACACAGTAGATTCCTCTTTATACGCTAAAAAAAAACATCATTTACTATAATTAGATGTTTAATATAAAATCATTTTAAGGTTAGATTATTTCATCAATTTTAAAAATATTATTTTTAAGAAAATGTTTACTGAGTAATCAACAAGGCAAAACGCATTATGAACTTTATTATTCCATAAATATTATTCCATGTTTGAAGAACATCCATCCAGATGTTCAAATATGATTAGAGGTGATATAAACATAGAAACACACACAACACATATGTACATACCATATACATAAACACACACACATACATGTGTACATACACGCATACACATCTATATACACACATATACTGATTTGATTTAACTTTCTTAGAAACGAAGAATAGAAATCATGTATCAAGTAGAACTTACTTTTCCTACATAGATCATGGTTGAGTTGTCTGTATTCAAGTAAAAGTCAATTAATTTATTCATTGCTGCTTCCTTATTTGTAGATCCAGCAATAAATCCATCAGAAGTAATATTGGATACATTACAACTGCCAGTATTCCTGTCTAGCATATATTTAACTCCTAAAAAGAGAGAAAACATATTCATTATAACTACATATTCGTATAGTATATACATCAAATTAAGCTAAGTCCAGTTC
>JAFIDM010000002.1:62489293-62508620 GCA_023159025.1 Thereuonema tuberculata
TTTGGTCAATCAAATTGCATCGATATTGACTAATCACGATGTTGTCTAAGACACTATTCTAAGATTGTCATCTATATATCACGTTCTTCACCAAAATGAATAGTTGTAGTTCTTAACGGTGGGTTACTCTACCTTCTGCCATCTTTCAGGCAGCTTCGTAATTCCATTTTCCAACAACTTTTTATCTTTTCGAGCCAAAAAATGTTCCAAGATACATATGGGGTTTTCCAGGGAATATTCCATGAGTCTTCCATAATTCTTTCCATGAAGACAATTTTGTAAAGACCGAGATAAATGGAAATCCGAAGGTGCAATGTCTGGTGAATACGGCGGATGTATCAGGACTTCCCAGCCAAGCTATCACAGTTTTTACCGGGTTATCAAAGAAACATGTGGTCTTGCGTGCTTATTGTCTTCCATTTTCAATATTAAATTGACCACAAAAAATTCACCGATTTTCATTGCTTTTTTGTGTTAAATGCAGGCTGATATGACAGCTGTCACAATACAATCTAACAAAATGGTGTCGAATGACGTTAAAGCCACCTATGCGCTACTAGAGGTAACTTACGTAAAAAAAACCCAAAAATAAAAGGAACTTTTTGCCCAACACAATATATCAAAAGAAAAAAAAATAAAGTGCAAAGGAGACGTAGTACTTTGTCCATATGTACGTCTTGTTTCAAGGGTTTTTAGTTAAGATACATACACGGAATACTCACCCAAGTTTTACAAGTTAACATGTCGTTTTATGAGACTACATATATTAGATTTCAGCAATAATTTTGTTAACAGAAATACCGACTAAGCCTAATTTATGTTAATTGAGATACTGCTATCTCTAAACTAATCATCAATTGTCAAACTCTAGACTAATTAAAATTGCTTTTTTTTGGTGAAAAATAATTTTGTGAAACACACTAATCTTTTATTTGTGTTTAAAGTGTGAATGATATGGAGAAGCAGCTCAAATGAAAGAAAGAAAGAAAGAAAGAAAGGAAGAAACAATGCTTCTCCAAATTACTAAAGTCCTACATATTAAAAATAAAATATATAAGAGAATAGCTTAGAAGAAAAGTAAGCGATTAAATTTTAGAAACCAATCTGATAATTTGTATCTGAATTCAGATGGAATTCTAGTTTAGAACTAGGTTAAGATTTTCTCAATATGTAAATTCATATTGATTTGATCCACCCTTATGAAATAAAGCAACACAAAAAACATTCTGGCACATTCTTAGAATACCTTATGATACAAATTTCTATAATTCTAATTTTAAATGTGTATACTTATTGTTTAATTAAGTTTTAATTTTTGCTTCTTCAAACGGTAAGCAACTACAGTATATTGATTGTGAATGGTTTAATTTTATGTATAGTGAATGACTAGTTCTGTAATTGACAAGTAGATAACTCTACTTTTTTGTGTATGTGTTTATGTGTTTCTATGTATTCAGCTGAGTTGCCATTTTATTATGTAAAACAGTCCTCTTCAAAGAATTAGATAGAACGAATAAATTGATTTTGTATATATATATATATATATATATATATATTTATATGTATATTTTAAAATCTATTTTTTTGATATAATTGCCTAATAAAATAAAATCTAAAAAAATATTATAAATCTAAAACTTTCTCTGAGGACCGGGGTTCGGTTCTCAAGTGGGTTTCATGATGGTGGACGATCCGGGCTGTGCAGGTTTTCTCGGGGTTCTCCCATTTCCAGTGCACTATTTCTACCAATCTTTTTCATCTTTTTTTTTTTTTTTGTCTTTTGGTGGGGATAGTACAATAGAGCAACGGTCACGTTGCTAGGCTTCCCTGCCACCTTTACCCACCACACATAACATAACGTAACATAACATAACATAACATAACATAACATAATCTGAAACTTTCCAGAAAGTATTCATCATTTGTTTAATGACTTGATAATAAGATATAATTCTTAAAATACTGTATTCAGAAATTGAAAACTTATAAATACATTTAATTTATATAAACTAAAAAAACAATAAAAGTTTTTACTCACCATCTGATGACACCGTACTAATAGCAATTGAACAGAAAATAAGAAGACAACAACCGAAGAATCCTTTCATTGCAACCGACCTCATTTTGAATTTTCTATAAAAACAGACAATGCATTCTTATTAAAGGGGAAGGCCTAGAAATAAATTGATTATCTATCGTATCTCAGGAAATAGCCGCTATTATACAAACGAAAGTAGATGTTTACATTATTGTGACACTTGTGCTTTACAGACAAATACCTCTAGGAAACATTAAAGAAAAAAAATCTTAATGTCGCTAAAAGAAAAAAAAACTATACTTAGGTGCACATAAATCGCCTGAATGGTTTCCTGCTGACTTATCAGCTAATGTAACAAAGAGTCAATTACAATTACTGTGCTGATATACAGAGATAAAAATTAAAATACAAAGAAAGATAGCTGGACATCTGTCTTAGATATTATTGTTTTCTAATATCAGCACTTGATAAGATACGACGAATACGAAGTTTTACTTTATTTATTGCATATTCCGCAATTGATATTAATAACCAATAAACTCACCTAATTATTTTTACAAAATAGCACAAATATTTTCAATTTAAATTGTGACAAAAGATGTCAACAATTCGAATCAAGTTAAAATAAAAAGAAATACCTATAATTAATGTCACAATTGAAAATAAAAATAATTATACTAAAGAGAAATATTGGAAAATATGACCTTCAATGCTTATTTTGGAAAAGTTTCAGAAAATAGTGACTTAACAATAGGACTATAACAGGTATAGCTGCATCTGGGCCCAGAGTCATTGAGGGCCCTGTCACAACATATAAAATAGAGACGGTCTAAAAGATATTTTTGCAACTGAGCACGTTCTTATAAAGTTTCGTCATTACCAGAAAGGTAAAATCTGAGCCACTAGTTGGTTAACAGAAGCGACATTTCTGGAAATGACTTAAAAATACCTTATCGATTTCAACTGTCTGGATTTAAGCTTAAAAGTCCTCTTAGAAAGATATAAAAAAATAACCAAAGAGTTTAGGACGATAAGTTTATGTTGGAGCAATGAAGGTGAGCAGAAACGTACCCATGAATGTCATCAGCCTTACCTACATCTTTCGTTATAAAAGTATTGATATTTCCCATTTAACAGAAAAACGAAACTTCCAAAAAATATCTTCATCCTTCCATTAAAAACCGTTTTGGTTTTACTAAACTGAAATAAATGAGTAGACTGTTAGTGGAAAACACTAAATATATAAATTATTATTAGTATGAACGAACTCTCTTTTATACTTTTCTTTTGACATGAAATTACATGCAGAAATTAAAAAAAATTGGTTAATGGTGTTTCATTAGTTATTACACTATAAAGTCTACAGTTTAATAATTTTACCTTGTAATTTGTACATTGTATTTGTTCAGTATACACAAAAAGTAAATCAATTCACTAATGGATAACAATAGTTGCAATTGCAACAAAATTGAGTTCGTATCGCAACAAAATATCTGGGACTACATCTGGATAACAAATTTAGTTGGGAAATATATTATAGTTTTGAAATTAAAAAATTACACACCTATGCATATCTGTTTTTCCATATAAGACATTTATTCTCCTTTAAACATAAAGTGACTATTTTCAAATATTTAATTGATTCGGTGTTTGATTACGGGTTAGAATGTTTGAATTTTGTAAATAAAAACAATTGAGAAATATTAATAAATTAATCCCATAAATTCTCAATAATGTTTAGATAATGATCAGAAGACTAAAATAATTTTGGGTCAAAATTTGGAAAACCAAATTAATTACAAATTATTTAGTCAACTAAATTGGGAAAAATATAATTCAGAAAAATTAAAAACATTAAATATATAAATATATAAAATTTTATTAAATATATAAAAAACAATCAGTTAATTTCTGATGTAATTGATGAAAAAAATAACTCTTAACCTTAATTTAACTTAATTAGACTTAATTAATTATGTATACTAATCTATCAGTACCTGTACCACAGGTATTCTTAACATACCTAATAGGACTGATTAAAAAAATCAAAAACAAAAGACCACATTTTAGCAATAATGCATGTTAATTCTTGCTATTCGTAAAATATAGTTTTCCGACTTAATTATAAAGGAATAGTTATATTTGAACCGGGTATCAAATTAGAGATTACGTATGTACTTATTATATGTCATAGTAAAATTTAGGAATTTTTCTAAAATCAATATTAGGAAATTCATATTAAATTGATTACGAAATTATATTTTCGAACATTATTTTTTTTTTATATTTTATATTACATATGCTAATTGTGCCTTTATTTATTTATAGATCACTTTGCCTTAAAAATTGGATTTTTTTTTTTATTTTACTGAACAAATTATAATTTTCTTATTTTAGAAATTCAAAAAGTGTTTATCATTTTTCTGATTTCCAGCTTTTCTCCTGTTTGTATTTAAACTGCATTTGTAAATTTCATATAAATTAAATAATATTATAATATTAATTTAAATTTTAAAAAATTGAAACCATATATGTTTAATTAAAAAGCCAGGCGATATCTTAATTATATCGTTGGAAGATATCTTGATAAATGCTTATTTTAAATAAATATAAAATATTTTAAAATAAATAGGAAGAATAATGGAAAGTTGCTGATTAATATTTATTCATATTTATTAAAATATTGATACAATAACTTAATTATGCTAGGCCTATTTCTAGTCAAAACCAATAAAAACGAAGCGTTTCTGATGCGCCGAAACTTGGTTCACTTTCTTACCACTAGAGGGATTTGTTTTGGTTGAAGATGGCGGCCTCCAAAGTTTTGCTAGTCTTTCTCTCACTTTTTATCTTACAAACCTCTAATTTTGCGACAGGAAAAGACTCCAGCGTTCCTGTGGTGTTATGGCACGGAATGGGTAAAGTTTATTTTAAATCATAGAAGGTTTTTAATGGTTAAATAGAACCTAATTTTGAACTCCTTTGGAATACGGTGACATTTATGTTCACAGCTGATGTTTTTGCCTACTGCGCTGTTGCTCTATGACCCCCATCTCAATAGGTTAGAATATATTATCTGTCAGCTTCGCAGTCGGGAAAATTTAAAGGAATTTTTGCTTGTGACGGCCATGTCACAGTATTCCAGAGGTTGTCTCTAATTTTATGTCGCATTATCAGTGTTGATAAGAAATTTAAACGAAAAAAATTCTTATCAAGATTAGCGTGTGGAATTTTTTCATTTTTATTTTATTTATTTATCAGTTATATCCTGCAAGGTATAAAATGATCTGTCTGAAGGTTATAATATGAATAAAATTGAATTACATTAAGTAAAAACATCAAATTACAAAATAATAGAATTGCAAGCACATGACATATATAAATAAGATATTGATACAATTAAATAAAATCAAGTTATTTTGAATAACATTTGTAAAATTAAATCTCGTTTATGTAGGCCTAGGTCTATTTAAATTAGAATCTAGCATAAAGCCAAAGTCATTTAATAGAGAAAAAAAAATCGAATTTAATTTTTAATAGGCATTAAAAATATAGTTATGTACAATCATATAGTTAAATAATGAAGTTTATTGTAAATATAAGAATAAAGGCATAAGAAAAAAAATAAGTTATGAAATTTTGTATTATACTATCCATTTTAATTATATTTATAATTTTTCTTATTTATTTATTATTTTCTTATTAAGTTCTGATATTTTACGATAGTTTTAATATTACAGTATTTTTTTTTATTGTAAATATTTTTTTGTTTAATTCCATTCTTGTTTAATAGGCCGTCGTTTTTTTTTGTTTGGGGGGGGGGGGGGGTCAAAATAGTATGTATTAAGTTTTCTTCTTATATGTATAGTAGTTTTTAAATTATTTATTTATTAAAGCATATGGTAATGGTTTTTAATAATAATAATATACATTTTTTTATAGTATTTTGGAAATATACTATTACTATTTGGAAATAGTATTTTATGATTTATTATTAGTATTAGTTGTTGTGAGTTATTAAACTAGTTGTATTTTGTAAAAATTACATTTTGGTAATTTCTTGATAATATTTTCCATTCCGTGATCTTTAGATGAATCCAACAATCAATAGTATAATTAAATAGAGAGAATCTACAAATGTAGATGGAGAATTTTTGTTTAATAAGGAACAAATATTAAATTTTATAGAACATATAGATGTACGCATTTCATTTATTTATAATACAGTAATAAGGATTGTTCCAAGTATATTTGTGAATACACCTAACTAACTTGTAGAATTTATTATTTGAAGCTTATAACAATTATTATTGGTGCAAGTTTAATGATGTTCATTAATACTTTTTGATAACTGTGTACACCTATAGTTATGAATGATAAGAATTGGTTTGTAGTTTATTATTTTATTTCTGGCTTTAATAATAATCATAAGCTTGGGTTTTTTTGTTATTAATGCAAGAAATCAAATCATTTAAGTCCCTTTGCATTTATATGGTGTAGCGATTTTTGATATGAGGTATTCGAACTTGATCTTAAATAGAAAAAAATATTTAAAATCCTAAAGTAACAAAATTCTAAATTAGAAATATAATTTTTTGTTTCCTGTCATTTTACATCAATGAAATCTAGAACATTTTTTGAAAATATCTCAAAACTAGGCTTCTATTCGATAAAATTTAACCTTTTTTTTTTCTAATTGCAGTAATACTAAAAAGATTGAATCTTATAGATCCATTTTTATCTTAAGAAAATTATGCTATCAATTGAATTGAAATTTATTTATTTTTAGACATCAGTAGGAACAATATTAGGGGAAGGTAGGGTAAGATGACGAACTTAAACTTCAGATTTTTTCCCTCGGCTTAGTAAGTGGTTTAAAAACCTGAAATTTGAAAGGACACTTCTTTGAACCTTTATGTTCAATAAAAAAAAAATATGAAACGCTGTTTTACCCCTCGAATTATAAGAAATATCTCATCAAAAAAAAAAAAAAAAAAAATAGTAATTTTCGTCACCTTACCCTACCTACGGGGTAAGATGACGAACAGATAAAAGTAATACATTAAGATAGAAACACTTTATTTTAAAAAGGCAGAGAAACAACTTCACTTACTAACGAGTGGCATGAATTAGAAAAGTCAAAGATGAAACAGTTAAATTAAAACTTAGAACAATTAGGTACAACAAAAATTTAGATGACCATTAGTGTTGGCTCTGGCACGTTAAGTTTCTTTGCTGCAGCATTGTCACTTGTGGTTTTATTGTTTAATTCAGCAATAGCTTCATTCATTGTCTCCTTATCCCACTTTCCCCTGTCACTTTTCCTTGTATAATTTCGTGGCATATTGTTTATAATAACTAAAACATTCATAGATATGTTTAGTCATACCAGAGCATTTAAAATAAAAGAAACAATAACTGCAACTAAAATTCAGTTTCAAAACCAATTTTTAAAATACGACAAAAGCTATTCATAAAAGTTACTCAAAAACATGTTGGCAAGCTTCTCGTCATCTTACCCGCCCTGCCATTCGTCATCTTACCCCACACCGCCAATGTAGTTTAGAACTTATTTATCATTACCGTAGCTTATCGTAAACAACCTACACCACACATGGTTCTTTACATTATGAGTTGTATTTTGAGAATATTTTATGAAAGAGGAAAACAACTTAACGTACTCGAGTAATTCCTTATGCTGTGAAGTCGAAAAATTACAAACGCACGGGAAACAAACACATCTGAGTCGCAAAACAATCTCGCCCGACATCGTTTGCAGTGAACTACGTTACTAATCACTTGAGTCTCAGAAAGTGCTTGGCCAGGTGCTCCTATCTATGAATGCGTCGGAGAAATACCGAGTTCGTCATCTTACACTCTTCGTCATCTTACCCGACTTTCCCCTACTGATGTCTAAAATCAGTAGTAATATTGTTATTAAATATCTATATCCCCATATTTAAATAAGCTAAATATGGGGATATGGATGAAAAAAAAGAGAAGAAAAAATGTACATGAAGATGGGAACCCGTGAATTCTTTCCACGACATAAATTATATGGTGGAAGTTTACATAAACGTTTCAACTAACTTTGTTAAAGCAAAGTATGGAATAGAAGATAATTTAATAAAAATAGTATTATTCATGAATATGAGAAACATAAAAATATAAATCGTTTCTCATTGGTAGTTAATTTTCAAATGTATTTAGAAAAATATATTCACACGGCCTGTCTCAGAAGGAAAGGGCTTTATTTTGATCATTCTAAGAACAATGTTTATCCTATTCGAAACGATTTCCCGGATGTAGCTATTTGATTGTGTAGTATTTTTGAACTTGGTGCCTAGTATTGTCCATCTCTTCCTCCGCAATGCGCCACTGTTTGAAATTACACATCTTGCAAAGTGCGTTGATGTTGGTAGTGGAGTTTTTTTTTAATTTATTATAAACTGTAACAAATTTGTCACTTGAACAATAAATATTAAGAAACAATACGTAATATCTTTCTTATCAATAACATTGCAAATGCACATTCTAATTCGGAAACCATTCAGAATAGGATATACGTTCATATATATAGAGCAACAAAATTACGACCTCTCAGAATATTGACCTTTTCTCCTACGTTGATCTTCAGTTGTTAACTTCAAGGTACAGTCTTGTTTCCTCGAACCTCCAGCATAGGAGATAGACTGAGTTGACCTAACAGATCGAAGTGGAAGTCAAGTCCGACGCTCGCCTGTCTTACAATTTGAATAGGAAACCTCTTGCATTTTGCAGAAGACCAAATGAATGGGCGTATAAGGTTGAACTATAAGACAAGCTTTATTAATGTATGAAACGTATATTTATTGAAATAAGGTAGCGTGAACAAAAAAAAAAAAATCGAGTACAACCCCTCCCTTCCCTCAGGGACTGGTATGAGTATCGGAAGTAGCATTCCCGAGGTGCCCGAGCTACCCAGTGTCTTGGGATATAGCCAGACTACGCGCCTCAGCGAGATACAAATTCTACGGACAGGCCCTCCGGGTTACCAGGTTGGATGCGAGATTAACTGTCTCATCATATAAAACTGAATGTAATGCGGATCTTGAACAACGGCCTCAAAAGGATGGGTAAGTTGGGAAAAGACAACGGCAAGGATTTCAGAAAAAGAAACAGGATTTACAATATGGAAAGACTCCCTATAAAGAGACTGTTAGATTGTATAACCTATGATTTGAAGGTAATAGGAGTAAAAGGATGGAAAAGTATCTGTATAAAACATTTTGAGGAAATATTGTCCAAGAGGCTAAACCTACCAAGGGTTGCCAATGAAGAAGAAAACAAAACCATTGGATCATTTATTATGAAACATATAAAATATTCTTCTCCAAACAATAAATAAGTAGAATATCACTCTTGATAACGAACTCCCGCATTACGAAAACTCTCGAATAACAAAGAAAAATTGCGTTCTTTTCCTGTAGAAATCACATTACAGGTACCTGTTCATAGCAGTTCGCTTATATAATTGTAGACAAGAAGCACTCAATAGAGCGAATGTTATAAATTTTCAGCGCTTGTCACATGATCGATGTAGCGACATCTATTGGGCTTTGAAGACATTAATGCGTGATCATAGACATTAATAACGCAGAATCTATTGTTACTGCACGTGGTGATGATTTTCTGTCTAGTATTGAGTGATTTTATTTGCAGAATGTAAATATATTTATATACAATATATTCATTTATCTGATCCAGTATAAATAAGTGTTTTAAATCTCTTATTTTTTTGACAGGAATATTTAGTGGATTATGTCATATCTGCGTTGTATTTGCATTCTTTTGTAGCACTGTTAATGAGTTCTAACTTGCCTTAGGTGATTGTTGCTGCAACCCACTAAGTATGGGATCAATGAAGAAACTAATAGAAGAACAGATTTCTGGAGTTTACGTGAATTCCTTAATGATTGGAAATAACGTAGCTGAGGTATCAATTATTTATTGAATTTTAATTTAAACTTCCAAAGTTTCTTTAAGAATAAGTTTTTCTTTTATTATATTTCTTATTATTTTTTTCTTTTAGGATACGGAAAATGGTTTCTTCGAAAATGTAAATGATCAGGTTAGTTAAAGTTACTGAAAATTTTTAAAAGATATTTTTTTATATTTTTTTGTATTTTATTCTGTTTAAATCAATATGCAGATGTTTTTTCTTTATTAAAAAAATCATATTGACATTGTTAAATTGTTATTTAGCAGTGTCTTATTGAAACAGTAACTTAAAAATATCTTTTTAACTCGATTTTTTTAAATTAATTCTTTGATCTTGGTTTTCAGTTTCTGATATATATGTATAACTTCTTTCAAATTTTCAGGTAGAGTTTGCATGTAAAATAATTGCGAATGATTCGAACTTACAAAACGGTTACCATGCAATGGGGTTTTCACAAGGAGGACAATTTTTGTAAGTACCACATTTAAGTGAACTTTAAATGTTGAATTTTTATTAATATTTAAGTTATTTCAGCAATTAACTTACAAGCTCAGAATAAATATGATATTTCTTTAGCTATCTTTGTAATGTTAATATCTCGCTTCCAGCTAATTTAGTTTTATTACTATTTGAATGTAAATATTTTGTAAGGAATCACATAAGGTAATACATCTTACATACATATATGGGTAGAATTTTTAAATCATTGAGTAATTTCAGCTAATTAATCGTGAAACTAAGAAATCCTTTAAAAGATAGGTACACTAGAGGGAAATATAAAGAAAAGAAATCCATAAAAAAAAAGTTTTGGTTATATAAAAATACATTTGCTTTTGTTTTTTATTTTAAGTTCAGAAATTATAAATAGAAAAAAAATCATGATATACTTTAGACACAAATAAATTTTAACATTCATTTAATGGTAATAGAATTCTTCCATTGAATTCGTTCTTCATTTGTAATTGCTTCTAAAATTTACTAGAGAAGCTTTATTGTGAGATTAATTTACATATAGTTAAGTAAGATTGAATTTCTGATATACATTTTTCCTATATAGTACCGTATTGTCCGGCGTATAAGACGACTCGCCGTATAAGACGACCCCCAATTTTTCCAATTAAAATGTAGAGTTTGGGATATACTCGCCGTATAAGACTACTCCTCTTTCAACGCACACCAAATAAAAATTTAAAAAATTTCAGATTCGATTTCAATATGGTAATTTTAATTCAAATGCTTATGACATGCAGATACTTAGCAGGAAAACTGTCACTTATAAACACAACGCTGTTTGTCATCATAAACATAAAACAGTGCAAGTGGATTAAACTTTTCCTTTAAAAGCGATGTACCTTAACGGCGATTGGCTGGTTGTTGTATACAACGCCTGCTTAGATTGGTCAGCTCTCCCTGTCTACAAGTAACTGTAGCGTTGTTTATTCTGGTGCATTATTTTAATGCTACATTTTTGTTTATTCTGTTCTGTCCCTTTTCTGCTCTATCTCTTTTTTCCATACCCCGGGCGTCCTGGTCGCTTGCAGCTTGCTCCGCCCTTCACATACACCTTCCCGGTGAGCCGCCCCCTCACCTCATCCGGAACGCGTTAAGTCACTTCTTTCCACGAATCCTGGTGAGTGGATTTTCTTCTACCGTACTTGTACAGCGCAGTCCTTGCTGTTTTTGTACGGTTGCCGCATACGGTGGGGATGCGGCCGCGGCCGTTTTTGAGCTCCCCCCAACCTGTGCGGCGACCTCAGATCCTCCAGTCCGGCTCGGAAGTTTCAGCGCCCGGCGTATAAGTCGACCCCCGACTTTTGAGAAGATTTTCCTGGTTTAAAAAGTCGTCTTATACCCCGGACAATACGGTACTTATTCTACATCGTAGTAAGCTGTTTGATGCTTGATCTCTGGAATCAAATTGAAATCAAATTGCTATTTTGGAAACTGAGATATTCATGGCGTATTGTATTGTGCTGTAATGCACTTAAGGTTTAGGTGTTGTAATATGTTTACATCTGTTGATTAATTAGGTTTGTTTTTCTCATTGGAATGTAAGGCATTACTGAAATTGTGCTAGTCTACGGTAGTTATGAAATGATTCATATGAATTGAGTAAGAACTTTTTCGTATGACTTCAACTTAACAGGTATTTTTATTTTACTTATCTTAAGATGATGACAGGTATCATAGTGGTAATTTTTTATTTACAGCGTCGTTTGTCTTCAGCATCTATGTTTGTTGAAAGAAAACGAAGGAGGGAGAGAAAGTATTAGTCATTAAGTTGTTTGGATAAATAGTATTGGATAAAGAAATCTTAGAAACACCTTTTTGATGATTTTACTATTTTTATCTAAATTTTCATTTTTAATGCAGTTTCTTCGGATGTTTTCTTTCCTGAGAAAGATGATCAGTTTTCAAGAAGTTAGGTCATGTAGAATCAGTGCATAATATCAAGGGTTCAAACTAGAAAGATTATTTTAATTAAAAAATAATTAAAAACTAGGCCATCCCTCTGTCTCCCCCCGGTAAGCATGAGATAATCCAAGAATAGGAACCCTATTTTGTGGTAATAACGATATCCGCGAAATTTTTATTAAAGGTTGTATTTTTGCTTTTCATGGAAAAAGGCAAAAAACGCTAAAAGGATAAATAAAATAAAGTAAAAACACTTTCGTTCGTTTGTTTGAGGTTTTAGTTGCTTTAAACAACAGAGGGAGGACCAGTACGCACGCATGTACCAAGCTAGCGTCATCACCCGGCGTTTGTGTTTCGTATTATTTTACGGGGTATAAAATTTAATATCTCAAGTTTTGTGTTTTTTAATATTTAATTTAATGAAAAATTATAGCTTATTTGTGGAAATGTAGAAATCTA
This sequence comes from Thereuonema tuberculata, assembly GCA_023159025.1. Classification (NCBI taxonomy): domain Eukaryota; kingdom Metazoa; phylum Arthropoda; class Chilopoda; order Scutigeromorpha; family Scutigeridae; genus Thereuonema; species Thereuonema tuberculata. The sequence continues at coordinate 62,502,187 of JAFIDM010000002.1, forward strand.
ATATGATAAAATAAACGCGAAATAGTCACCGCTATGGAGTCTTTTATTTTACCGCTATGAACAGTTTTATTTCACCATAAAATAAAATAGGGCCCCTATCCAAGAAGAATCGATTCCAAGCGGTTATGGCAAAAAAGTGATATTTTATTCCTTTTTGAATGAACTCATTATTTGATAGGGCGCGAACAAATAGAATAAAAATAGTATTGGATATTCGGGGACCAGTATTAGTCCAATGGTTAGCGTTCCTGACTGCGAGGACGAAGGTCCTCGATTCGAATCCCGTGCAAGGCGAAAAAAAAATAAAAAAAGAAAGAAAATTTTATAATCTGACTTTTTCAGCAAGGGAAACTAATAATTAACAATTGCGCCTTACAGACAGATAGAGAAATAAAAGATTTTAGTAATATAGATTTGAATGTTTTCTGAACTGTGAAATTTTATGTCAGAGCAGAAAGTCTTGATTCACTTCGATTGATATCATAGCGATCTTACCATTTGCACTTGGCAACGGAACAGTAATTCTTAGTCTCCATTTGGCAGACTGAAAATCCGTAAATGCTGATCGCAATTACTCGCAATTACGGATATTAATTACTCAACTTGCAATTCAGGGCAGTTTTCTGAACGATTCTGGACCTTAAAGATCATCAGAAGCACGTAACGAAAGTAGCTGCTTTCAGCAACCATTCGATCATGCTGAGTTTGGTTTTGCACTCAGATGTATAAATTGTGCAATCCTATTATTATCACAACCAACCTAATAACTGGTATTGCCCTATTTTGTCCTCTAAATACAGAAGGCAAACATTGAAACATGAACTCGATGAGATCGCATGATAGCTGGAGGTTCATCGACCTTGTCTCCCATAAATGGACTGGAATCCTTCGTAGTGCAGCCAGACGGCGAATTACTCTATCCATAGTTCCCAAAGGTGCTCAGTCACTTCAATCAAGGAACAAGTGGCCAGTCCAATAGCTTGAATTCATTTTCATACTTGCCATACCATTCGCTAATAACTCGTGTGTCTTGACATGGTGCAGTATCCTGACGGAACACGCTGTTGCCATAAAAGGCTGCACTTGATCTGCAACAGTGGATAGTAGCCAGTTGCATCAAGGGAATCTTCGACTAGCAATTTGGGTCTCAAATTGTTTCATGAGAATATCCCACAGATCACTGCTGGCTTCTCTATGTAGAACTGTCATATACGGATCAAAAGCGTGTTGTAGAAATCTATCTGATACTGCACCGTCCATCCAGCTGGAATAGCTGGAAACGTGACTCTTCACAAATGGCAACCTTTCTCGAACCTTTCACGGTCCAATGGCGATGTTGTTAGGCAAACGCAAACCACTTTAGCAGGAGGCTGCAGATGGGTACTGGACGTAGACGTCTATTCTGGAGGCAATTAAATGAAGGATTCTGTGCGCGGTGACCAGTGATACAGTACGGGTGCATCCAGGGGAAATTGTATAGCCTCCTGGTTATTGATTCAACGGTCATACGGATATTGGCTGATACTATTAATGATAGACGACGACAACGTCCTTGATGTTGCTTGGTAGCTTGGTTGGCCTTGTTGACTCGAGCGGTTCCAATGTAATATATTTACCATTCTGTCAGATATTCTACACCTTAACAACAGCGGCACGGGAACAGTTCATCTAATCAGGCGGCAGCCAACGATCAATCCCACATTGGATATGGGTTAAATAATTCTAGGTTTACCCTTTTCATACTGTGCATCAAAACACTGATGCTGCAGTATCTGCTATCCACCTTTTTGTATGTTTATAGTTAAATGTTGGATATTTCCCCTGGGGATGTGATAATAATTTGATCGCAGATTATATATCCCTTTCAACAGATTTCTCAAACGCATTCGTCAACTTGATCTGCTGCAGTTCTAGATTCTTTAGATTTGTTAAACATTTGACGCCTTCTCGAGTGGAAACTGCGATGTCGAGCGATAGTCAGAATGTAAAGGGAAGCAAATAGAACACAATCGTTGGTGGTTGGGTGGCTTCGCATTATAACTGAGTAATGGCAAAAATCGTTCTTATAAACCTGGGACAATCCTCCGTAATAGTCGTATTAGCTCACCATATTTTATTTCCTATTTTAGGAGAGCTGTAGCACAGAGATGCCCATCACCACCCATGTTAAATTTAATCTCTATTGGTGGCCAGCATCAAGGTAAGATAACATTAGATATTACCCAACTTCTATGTTGAATAGGTAATACAATCATGAAGATTGTTTGGCTTCTGTACAAAGTAATATGTAATTAATCTTTTATTATGAAAAGTCTTTTCCTACCATAAAAGCTTCTTTTCATTATTATACGCATCGTTGGTCATTTGCTAATATTAATTGGTTTAAACTTAAGCTGGTTTATATTTTCAAATATGTATTTTGGATATTGACTATTAAAAGGCTATATAGTATTTGTACTTGACGGACAATCAAATAGTTTATCTTATGTGGATCTTTAGTATTATAAAAAAAAAATCTTAAAAAAAGAAACATTTTTAAAAATTACAGGATTTACAAATTACTATACTGTTCTTTGTAATATGTTACATAGACATTCAGTCGACATACTCGTTTTTATAAATCTTCTAAAAATACAATATTTCTTTTCCTTAAATAGGAAACTTCATCAGGTTCTGAGGACAGGAAAAAAAACTTTTCCTCTTAGAATTCGTTAAAAAAACTATACAGTAAAAGTTCTATAATGCATCATATAAAAAGGAGTAGGCCTATGTCGACTGGATGTCTATGTAACATATTACTTAGAAATATTATAGAAGTTATGAAGTATCTTAATACTTTTCTTTTTTCTTTTTTAATGCCAGAGAATTGTAAGTTTGTTCTATATATTTATGTTAAACTTCTAAATGCTATTCAATAAATAATGCAATTCGAATTCACTTTTAGCCGATGCTGTTTTATACAAAGAAAATGCCAATAATAAGTACTAATAAAATAAAATATAAAGGATAACCATCAAGAAAACCTTCTTAATGAACTCATTGTCTTACCTTACTGTTTCTACTTTTTTTTAAAGATATACATGTTCCAAAACTTAAAATTTGCTTTATATTATTATTTTATTGATACTTTAATTTATAAATTAAATTTTCCTTATTAGATAAATCTCCAGTAAAATATTCACTAAATGCTGTCTTATCTGCAAATGTAAAATAAGGGATTGTTTAAAGTTTAGAATCCATAATAAAATTAAATGTTGTATGTAATAGAAGTAACGTTTTTTATATATATTTCCTGCTGTTTCTCTATTCCCTCAAATTTCCTTTTTTATTTTCCTCAAGAACGAATTGCCCTACGGAATCGGCTAGTTGTTATTGTAAAGTTGTGGTTCTTGAAGAAGCAGTGGTTCATGATTGATTGAAGAAACTATTTTTATGAGTTGCTTCTTCCAATGCCTCTTCCTATTGTTTGAAATTATGATTGATAAATTCTTGGCTAACCCAAAATTTCGAACTGTTTTTAAGCTACAGAATCTAAAACATCAAGAAACAGTGGTAGTAGATTTGTTGATGGTGCTGTTAAGAAATTTAGATTCCTATGTCAGCTGACTGATTTTGTTTTTCTTTTTACTGACAATGGATAAGAAAATTTGAGTATGAATTATTTGGAACTTATCTCGTTGCTGGCTTGAGGCAGTGACTCAAAATGATTCAAGACTGCAACAATGTTATGTATACAGTGTTAACAAATACTAGTTATCATTCAAATACTCCTGTATCATAACTTCAAATTACACAAGAAATAATACTTTACTTCAAAAACTAATACCTGATATTTCGTCCTAATTTAACATTAGGACTTACTAGTTATCATATTTCTTTTTGCTTCTTTTTAATCGTACTCACATATTAGAAGAGTATAACAACTTACAGGAATATAATTATCAATATTATAAGTAAATGCCAGTTTTTTTTTCTTTTTTTTAACTCGCGAATTTTTGATCCATATTCACGAATTTCATTTCAAGAAATTCAGTAGTTATAACTAAAGAATTTCCAGGATCTTTAGTATTCATATAACTAAATACAGTTAGTTTTTACTTATATCCAGGATATAAATGAATAGATATTACAAGCTGCTTGTAAAGGGAGAGTTAGAATAGATAAGTTTTTTGATAAAGTACCCATGTCCGGAGATGCAACCTCTTCCCTGCTACAGGTCCTCCTATCCCATTTGGACAATTTGAACGGTGCGGCTCGTTTTCCGTCAGAGTTTATAGTGGTGACGTCACACCTAATCACATCAATATTCTCAAAAATCCAGCACGTGAAATATCATTTTGATTTTGCCTGTCATTCTCCGTTTACGCAGATGTATAATGGCTGAATTTGCTTTTGCTAAGTGTGCCGACATGATGCTAATTTACGGCGAGCTCCAGAAAATGGCAGATCTGCTCGTCGGCTTTATTAAGATAATTTTTTAAATCTTTGAACTCCATCTCTCACCACTTCCAGCAGAGATGACCAGGCGCTAATGGAAACTATCCAAATAAGATAGAAGATATAACAGGAAAACACTGTGTTTCCGGAACGGGTTCTTACCAAAAAGTATCCCTTCTATCCTTTATATTCGCTGTAATATGCATCCATTTAAGACAATTTGTGTACAATATGCACAATTATTAGAAATAAGCTTAACGTGCTGTGAAACAAGTAATAAAGGAAAAGAAAAAACAGCACCTGAATAAGAGAATATTATTAATTGCTCTTTCTTTCTGAAACGGTATTTTTGTAATTAATTTTGTACTTAACATTTAGGAGTTTATGGATTTCCACGCTGTCCAGGTACAAGTTCCAGCATTTGTAATTACATTAGGAAACTCTTGAATTATGGAGCATATGTCAGGTGAGCAATAAAAACAAAATATTGAACCGTGAATCATTCTTTTAAATAATCATTTCGATTTTAATTTACATATAATCGATTTAAATCAATCAAATTAATTATTTTGATTTTTAAACTTGAAGATTTCATGCAGAATTATTTATATCAACGAATTCATTCTGCAGATAGATTGAGTCATCTAGCGACAACGGTTGCTCCTATTAAATTTAGTTATTAATGACAATTATTAAGTTAAAGCAATTTTTAACACGAAGAAAAAAATACTAATTATGGAGTAACTATGCTAAGTATGCTATCTTCGGTAATTCAGTGTCCTATTTCTGAAAGATCTCTATATTCAACATTATTGCTATTTCCAAAATAATATTGATACATTTCATTTGATCTCAAAATTAGGTCTTTTGTAGTGCTACAGCTGCTATATTGTTTATTCAGTACGTTTTGTATATTTTTCTTATCTACAATATTTTTTTTTTATTTTTTACCATTTTTTTTCCAATTTTTTTTGGCCCTTAGGAAGAACTCTATTAGATTTCCCGTATCTGTGTTTGTCTGTATGTTCACATAGCTCAAACCGGAACTGGTACACAAAACGACTATTTTGATAATCATTAAATCATTTCATTGTTTTGAAAGTTTTTCCAACATGCAATTGGTGGAAAATATAAATCTATCCGGGCTCCCAAATCTATCCTAACATGTATTTTACATCGCTCTACCTGCAACATGTTAAGAGATCTATGTAAGTAATAATAAGTTTTATTTTTGTTTTTATTTAATGAAGATTTCTAAAAATGGGGAGATTTATTATTATTTTTATAAACATTGATTAATATGAAAACCAGTTTAATTACATTTGATTTAAAAAAAATATTGAAATTTACAAATCGAATGATCGTTTTAAGTTTTATTACTAATGCATTTTTTTTTTCTTTTCAGTTGGATCCAAAATCAGTAAGTTTTGATTTTAAATATTATTACTTGAAAATTTTAAAATTTAAAGGAATCTTTTAAAATTTTAACTCGTAAGGTTCAAAAATGAACTAATAAATTAAAAATACCTCATTTTTTGAGAATTTTGTAATAAACATCTTTACAAAGAAATTTGTAAAAAATATTAAAATAGTTACATCTAAGCATTATTTTATAAATAAGAAATATCAACATATTATTTAAATAAATAAATAAACTATTTTGATGTTTTTCTTTCTTTAATATTGTAGTTTAGTTCAGGCTCAGTATTGGCATGATCCTTTGAATGAAGATGAATATAAGGAAAAAAGCCTATTCCTCGCTGACATCAACAATGAAAGGGTAAATTAACATTTCTTATTTTTGATATGTTCAGATCGAAAACTTTGATTTTTTTAAAATCTTGTAACTTCCTGGATGATCTATCCCATTTATGAGAACCTCGTTCGCTCACACATAGCCAATCACTCTGATTGGTTCTGGTTTTCCCAGTGGAACGTCTAATTCATCAAGCATATCTGGTTGTGTTGCATTGCTGTTTTCCCACTCTCATCGGGCT
>JAFIDM010000002.1:62529202-62552676 GCA_023159025.1 Thereuonema tuberculata
TGGAATCTCTTTCTGTTTTGCTTTCCATTGTTTTTTTTTAATATGAACTGTATCTCAATTCCATACAGAAATCTACCAAAGCTTTCCAGTATTTTCTTGATTCGCACTCTCCATATCATAGATGCTGCTGCTTATTTCCCTGCAATGCTACTACATCTGAGCGTTCTAGAAGTTGTTTCTACATCCACAAAGAGTTGCCACACATTGAAACTGCCATATCTCGTTTTCAAATCACACTGTCGATATTGGATTATTTTTACACCGTTGCTTTATCCAGTTTTCGTTGTATAACTCAAAACCTAATTTACACCTCCACATCAATCCTCCATTGAAGCAGATGGGATGTTTTATCACTTTGCCGAATAGAATAATAAAAAAAAAAAACCAATTAAAACAAGTAGTATTTAGTTTATTACTAAAATAAAAATTCTTGACCAAAGAATTCATTATAATTAATGTTGCAGATTTAATTAAAACTAAATCTATTCTTCTTGTTTATTCTTGCTTAATGCTGACTGCTCCTAGCTGATTATCGCCAAAGAGTGTGAAACAGCTGTACTAGGATATCATTTAGTTAACACGTGGTCTCACCCATTGTTATTTATTAATAATTCAATATGCAGATTAAATTTTCTATGTATTAAAAAATTCATTGAGGTCTGCGGACTGCTGACACATGAATTTTCTCACCAATATTTTATTAGTGAGTTCTTCATTGTGGTTTTTTGCTTTTGAAGCGCCACTGCGATTTCGATGGCCTGTTGGTTTAAAAACTAAAGAAGCAAAATTTGTTTTACGTGAGAAAATTTACCTTTTTTTTTGTTAAGTTTATTGTTTATGACTTTGCTATTAAAATTTTCAACAAATACTCATTAGAAATGAAAATGAAATTTTAAAAGTGTTTTATATATTTACCAAAGTACATTTTCTTTTAATTTTAGGATAAAAGCGAAAAATATAAAGAAAATCTCATGAAATTGAAGAATTTTGTGATGGTTAAGTTTCTTAATGATTCAATGGTTGAACCTAAAGATAGTGAAGTAAGTATCTTCCTAATACTTTAAGTATTTTTTTTTAATATTGTAAAATTGTAGCTGCGATAAAAATCCATAATAAATTCTGTATTGCGTTGTAACTTCCGCCATTTTGAAAATTATTGAGCAACGTTCGGCCATTATTCTGAATAGATGATCTTATGTGTAAAAGGAATTTATATATATTCAAATCTCAATACAACGTTGAATGCATGGAAAGGTGCTTTATTAATTGAAAAGCGCGTAAAATTAACCTAAGCCCATCTAATTAAATGAAAAATCGAGACATGCCTCCTTTCATACTATATACAGAAATTATTTATTTAAAAATTTATTCTGAATAGACTGAAGTTTAAAATGGCATTGATCAATGTTTATAATTTAAGTATTACTTTACATTCTCTCACTATTTTCCTTTTTCTTTGTAGTGGTTCGGATTTTATAAACCTGGACAAGCAACAGATGTGTTTACTTTACAGAATTCAACGCTGTACCAAGAAGTAAGTATTACTTGTTAATGAAAGAGTAAATTCATTAACACTAAATCCTCAATACTATAAACAATCGCTACTTAATTTGAACTTATTAATTCTTCTGATTGCATTTAAAATGAAAATTAACAAACCCACCTTTACAAACTAGTTTTTATAATTAGATGAATTATAGAAGGTTTATCAAACTTAGATTGCTGTTAAGATTCTTCTGTGGTATGTAACCTTAAATATAAGTTTGTTTGTCTGTCATTCAATCACGCCTCAACAACGCTACAGATCTGAATGAAATTTTGCATGCAGGTAGTCTATGACAAGGGAAGAATATAAGCTATGTTTCATCCCGGACGATCAAGTAGTTTCTGTCAAATACGATGCTACATCTATATGGCACCATAGCAGATCTGAATGAAAAAGCTTCTCAAACCTGTCAATAGATGATGCTAACGCAGTTTTAAATAGCGCTTTGGTTTAGTGGACAATCACTGCATTTAAAACATTCCCACAACTGTCGACAGAGGGAACTAGCGCTGTTTTCATGAGAGCGTTTAAGGAGATTTTTTGCAGGCGCGGACCACGGTTAACTCACGAGTTACCTCATAATTCTATTAGGGGATGTATACGATACTGTTAATTAATACGTTGTAATGATCACGTGATGCTTTACCAACTGGGGAAAATTGGAAGTGAGGTTTGTATGGAGAAGCGAGACTAGTAGTCTATAATTACTACAGATCTTTTATAATTAGTATTTTTTTTTATTTTCAGGATTGGCTTGGATTGAAGCAAATGGACTCACAAGGAAAACTTCATTTCTTTGCTGTTGAAGGCGATCATTTACAAATTGATGAAGACTGGTTCATTAAAAATATTATTAACAAGTTTCTTATTTAGACTTAGCACCTTTGTTCTAATATCATAATTTTAGAAATTAATTTCGGGTTCCTTGCAAATTTTGAAATAAAACTTACAATTTTCATGCTGATAAAAATACTAAACTTAAAACTACTTATCAGTTAGAAAACTAAATTTAGATTCGTCTTATAGTTTATTTTTTCCTTTTCTTTTTATTTTCTGTTCTTGTTTATCAGATCCAAAAATCAAAATTATGTTTCTCCCTATTTTTTTGAAAACCATTGTTTTTTTTGTTTTTTTTAAAGGCAAAGTTTGGGAAATAAATTAGGTATTAATTTTTTTCGGTTTTTAAAATGATAAAATGGAATATATTTTTTTTCTGGATCTCAGATGAAAATTGAAGAGATCTCGTGTATGAAATTGAGTATAAGTAATTTTTTTGTATTGTTAAATTATTGTAAAAATTCAATTTTACAATGCATCTTGCTTATTCAAGTTATTATTAAATTTTAATTTAATTTAAAACAAAATTTGACTTTTGTTAAAAAATAACATTTGAAATAATAATAATAATAATAATAATAATAATAATAATAATTTTTTAAATATAAAAATGAGTGTGCTTTATGATTTATTATTTTTTTTTAAAAAATTAGTTTTTTGTTTAGATGTTTGTCCAATAAAATAAAAAAATTTACAATGTAGGCTTTATCCAAACTATTCAAGTATACTCATCATCAAGTATACTCAGAACTGCAAAACGTTTTTACCAAATAAATGCCGTTATGGTTTGGAAATATTTAGTGAAAATGATTCCAGTTGAAAAAAAATAATAACCCTACATATCTTCTAATGCTGCTACAGCCTTGTTTGCAGCTTTCCTATTCAGAATTGCAAGAAAATTTATTGTCTTTAACGTCACAATGAATTTATTTCATTTCAATTTGTAGAAAGACTGCGCTATTTCAGCAGCTTTGTTCGAACAGAACAAACAGAAGTCTTCAAATGGACAATGCATATAGCAGTTTTCAATCTTAATAGTTCCTTTCAGTGACTGTCTGCAAGTTTTACGATCCTGCTGGACCTGCCATCCACATTACAGGTCTTCTCATACAGTATTTCACATTTTGATTTATCTATTAATAAAGAAAATCGCCATGTTTTAATTGAGACAACAAAATTCATTATATTTACTTTGTTCCCTGTGAAGGCGGCGTTTCAAATGAATGGAAATTAAATTGATATTTTAATAAATCTTAATGTTACATTAAGAATAGTTGCCGTTTAAAAACATGTAGCCTGAACAGCGTTTCTGATGTGGTAGATTTGTTTTAAACGACTCTTAATTTTAATGAATTGTAATTGATAGCTGTGAAGCGTCATTGGTAGTTATGGCGATTAGAGTTGATGGCAAATGTTCTTAGTTTAATTTGATTTTAATTTGATAATTTTATTTCAAGTCCAACTTAAACATGTTTATCTGCAACATCACACAGCGATATTAAAAACTGAATCTAAGATGAACAGTTCAGTTTATAGAAATAGCGTTTTAATTTTATTAGCGATGTCTTTTCTTTCCTATTTGTTACAGAGATAATAAAGAGTATAAACTTATAATATTGTTTAAGTAATTGTTATGAACTAACTTTATTGATTTTTACCTGTGATAAGAATTTGTAAAGTATTTTCTTAAGAAAATAAATTTCTGAATGAATGTAGTATATATATAGAAAAAAGCTAATAAATCTTTTTTTAAATAAGAGTAGGCTGTATAGTTTTTTAAACTTTCCTTTCTTATAATTTTATATTTAATTTCTAATTTTAAATTTGAGCAACCTGAAATTCTCCTAAATTGTGATTCTACTCTTTTATTAAATTTGAAATACAGCACATTTATTTTTATTTGAAAGTTTATTTGAAATGAAGATATAATAAAATTCATTATTAAATCAATTAATGCTGTTTATCCCTTAATGTTATTTTTAGTAGTTGAATTTTAAAATTTCTGTAACTAAGTTTTATAAAGCTAATATTTTTAATAAATTTCCTGAAGAAAATTGTTATTCCTAAACTTACCGAATACTGTCAATTTTTATCGTGAAGTTGTTTGTACCATTAGTTGTCTAACATTTAAATGTTATTGATTGTTGGGTACAGAAACGACTCAATAGAAATATTTTGTGCAAAATTTTGCTTGCTGTGACTCCAATCACTCAGTTAAAGAAGAATGGAAAGGTATAGAATATTTTAGTGTAAATCGTATAGTACAATCTCTACATGAAGTAGTCAATCACAATAGACCATTTATGATGGAATTCCATTGCTATAGAAAGAAGATTAGTTGCATTGCTTGTGGTATATGATCTCATGGTTTTCGAAATTTTTATTTTCACACGTCTACGCTTTATGAATTGCTGGATGAATAAATTACTCTAATACAGCAATAGTTATTAATCGATGATGTTGAAGAAATAGTGCTTGCTACTGTTCTTGAAGATAATGGTATAAAATTTCTATTTTTTTCCCATGAACACAAACACTTCGGATGTGGCCCTTCAGAATTAAAACAACGTCGATGTAAGTATTCTACACGCAGCTGATCGCTATGTCGAATGAAATCGATCTTGAAACGAGAAGGCAGTTATAGCTCACGCACGATAGAGCCCTGGCCCAATTCATCATGAAGTCCGAGCTTTCCTCATCTATAACTTTCCACACAACATCGAACTAATCTAGGTGGATCTGCTACTTCGCCTGCACGGTCCCTCGATTTAAATCCTCTGGGATGTCTATCTTTGGGGCCATATGAAAAACATTGTTCATTAATCGGATGTGTCTTAACAAACGAAGGAATTTCAAATTAATGCTTCTCGAGAAAAAGTCAAGTTTTTGATTTCTCATTTCTCCAGAACGTTTCCGGAAAATATCCTATAAAATTTGTAAAAAATTAATTTCAATATTTTCTTTTATAAATAAGCGATAATAACCTCCTAATAAAATATCTCCCGTATACCCCCCCCCCCTCCTCAAATTGTGAGTTAACCCTGAAACATGAGAAGAAACACTGATTTTTTTACCCAAAACGCTAATACATTATACATTTAATGTAAACTAAATACAGGATTTCCTATCCTACGTTTATTGGACACTTATCACTGATTTTTTTTTTTTTTTTTTGTAGAACTTGCTACTGACGTTTGTCTATATCTTTAAAAAAAAAAAAAAAACCCCACTTTAATTTATTCCCCTTGCGCTGATTAATCCTAAATTGTAGCTTCGTCTACACTTAGTAAATATATGTTTATCAATTAACTGACCGACAAGTACATCTATAATAACACTTATCATCATCCTTCTTGTCAAATATTTAATACTATAAAAATATCATACATATGTAAGGCGAATTTTCGAGAGTGATTTTTTTTTTCAATCCTAAAAGTAATAATTTGTAAATGGAAAACCTCGCGGTTTACATTTTTGATAAGGAAACATTGTTATTAACATCGTATAACATTATTTTCTTATAATTTAATAAGATAATCATTTTATTGTTTAACAAAAAATTGTCATTATGGTTCCTTTTATAGCTTAAAAAAATTACAAAGGTATGGAAATATAATAAATTAATAACAAATTAAATATGAAATCGTAAACAAATATTTGAATATAATAATTCTTTAAAAATGGCTGTTTTCTTACTTAAAATTTTACAAGAAGGAAGATGATAAGTGTTATTATAGTTTGAACACTCAGAAGAAAATGGAGACAAGAGATTTAAAAGGCAATTATATCTGATCTGCAACATCCTTTCCGAATAAGAAAAAATATTGTTAATTGTTTTCGATCGCGAGGTTTCTATCTGCAATTCAGAAATAAAGAATGGAAATATGTGACATTAAAATTGTATGCTACAAGTAATTAAAATAAAACATGTAGTAGCCGTTCCGGCATGGCCGAGCAGTCTAGACGGCGGTCTGCCGTGTGGCTGTTGTGTCGGTACCTGAGTTCGAATCCCTGCGTTGGCATGACTGTTTCTTCTTCTGTGTTTCGTCCGTTTCTCCCCTGAGACTTACTATCTCAGGGTTATTTCTGGACGGGATGTGAATCTCGTCCCCATTCTGGAATTTCCTAGCCTCACCCTGACGTTGTCAGATAGGGATAGCCTGTGGTCCATCGTTGGCCAAAGTCGATGAAAGGAAGGAAAACATGTAGTAGATGGCGCGAATGAGATTGGTATGAGCTACCATTTAACCAATATTGTCAGAATTTGTTATTCGTTGATGGAACAAATAATTAAATTCTTCATTACTGTAATTTTTAATGTATTGAACGGATGTCGGAATTAGATCATAGCTTTCATCTTTCTATTTTGAAAATTATATTACTATTTGGCTGCAGCTTAAATCATATACGGAAATTATAAGTAGAAACTGAACATCCTGCCTTCGAAGCGTCATCAACGACAACTGATATTACAGAGTTAAATGTCAAAGGCACAAGCAATGCCAGGTCAGCGTTGCCAATTAATTAATACTGTCCACGAAACGCCTGTGTTATATTCTACTATAGTCCGACCACGATAACGTTACGATTCGACGTCAGCACTAGCCCCATGACGTCAGCATTAGCCCCTCTCAGAGGTTCCGAACAATATTACGTTACAGCTACAAAACAAAACAAAAACAAAAATTTAGTTTTAATTTTAGTCCTCTATTTTCCAATTTCTTTTGGAAATAATCTTCAACCTGTTAAAATAATTTTTCGAGCACTGCTCTATAAATTACTCTTGGGCAACATTTTGAGAGAAATTAATAGACCTGTGCTTTGAGGCGCGCTTCTTTGTGATTGGCTGAAAAACAGATACGTCATAATCACGTGGGGTTCCTTCCGATCGTCAAATTATCGTGGTCGGACTATAATTACTTGACATTTATGATTAAAATATGTAGGTTATTTGCATGATATTTTTTTCTGATTTTTTTTAGTAAATTTTTTTTCTTACGCCATCATTCGTACGCCAACTCTTAGCAATTTTATGGGTAAACCTATAGAATTTTCATGGGAAAATTACTGAGGTGATTTTCCGTTGCCTTCCTCAGGAAGTCATTATGCAATAGCTTCATACCCAAATAGAAAGTGAAGAAGAGGCTGACCAACACAGGAAAGAAAAGTGAAACATCCATGCCGGCGCCGAGATTCGAATCCGAGGATCCGATACAACTGGCAAGTGGAAGGCCGCCACCTAGACCACTAGACTATGACGGAACGGCTTATTTAGAAAATAGATACCTCAAAAATACAAGATTTCATTAGAAGTATAAACACAAGATCAAAAAGTCTTCAGCAAAGTACATTCTAAAATTAAAAAAAAAGATAAATTTGCTCTACTAAGATAACATTCAAACTAAGTCAGTTGAACTGAATGTAAAATAGTTTATATTTGTGATAAGATACTATCTTGCCTTTTGTAATTAATTGTTCTATTGTTGTCCTATTATCGTTATCTAATCGTTCAGAAATTGGCAAAGAAATCAGTGGCTGATTTTTAACTGGAAAACTTTCGATAGGTGATATCCCGAGTGTCTGAATGTTGGCAGTGGTGTCGTAATTCGATTCCTTTTTTTTCGGGTTTCTTCTTTGGGAATAATGAAAGTAAGAATCTATTAATTTCTTTTGTAGTTATTAATCCTTTTATTGTAGATATTGCTATGATTGTTATATGTCATATGTCATATGAATATCCTACTTTATGAGTTACTAAGCATTTTAATGTTTCTAGGGTAATTTCGCACCCTAAATCCAATATCAAATGTCAGAAAATTCTTGTCAGAATCGATTTTTTATATATTTAAATTTTTATGTTTTTGCTGGAGTAAGAAATCCCAGAAAGCACATCCAGAATGAAGAAAGAGGAAAATTAAGTTTCAAAAGAGTTAAGTGAAAACTGTCATTTGTGCTATATTTTATTTTGTTATATTTTTGAGGTTTTATAGTGTTGGAAATCTATAATTATGTACCACAATGAATGTCGATTAATATTTTTTTTTGCTAAAAATTCGTACATGTTAGGGAAACTGACTTCGTTTATGGGTTCAGCAAAATTATATAATATCACGTAATTGATACAAGGAATATTACAAGGTTTAAATTTTCAGACCTGTGAATTAATAGTTAACACAGGTCGGCGAATTTAAACTTTATTTATATAGAATTGGCAGATTACTTCCTGCTAGCAATAAATTTACTGAAAAAAAATAATATTACGTTTAGTAAAAATCTGAAATCTCTCACTTGTTCTTAATATGATGTAATTCTTTGCAGTGATAAAAGTTAATATATGTTTTGTAGACTTCTGAAAACTAAGTATGCGAAAGTCGTATATCAAAGTTTACTTTTTGAATTTAAATAATATATTTTTATATGAAAAATATTGAAATTATATTATTAAAAAATTTCAGTTGAAAAAAATATTTACGAAACTTAACTAAAGTATATAATTCTAAATTTTATCCAAGCAATCATTTATTTTAAATTTATATATTTAAATATAGTAAGAAATTATGTTAATGATGTTCAGTAAATAAAAATTATATTTAAATAAAGCAATGAAATAAAACATGGACATAATATCAAGGTCAGTTTATTAAAGTCCAAAAGAATTTAATTAATAAATGTCATAAGTTATTATAAGAATGACAAGTGCACTTGCCCTATTGTATTTGTTTAGTAATGAGACGTTTTTTATATAAATATTGTGGTGATTTTCGTTGGTGTCCTGGCTCGTGAAAAAAAAATAGATTAGACTGAAGTTGGATCTAACTGGGTTCTGTTTATTCTGGGAGAGCAAGGGCTTTTATATGGTATTTATAATGATCGGTTATTGTCTGAGTGCTTTAACAGTTCATTGGGTGATTTAAAATAACATGTGATTAATAACTGAAATTACCTGAAGATTTTAAATTACAGGGAATTATGGGAACCCTCAGCCGTTGAAATTCAAAAGTAAAATAGAAAAGATCGCTAACGGTTATAATTTGAAATTTACAACTGATTAGATTATAATTGATTGGAACAGTAAAATACATATAAAAGTAAATAGGATAAAATAGAATAAGCAAAATAATTATAAATATGTTTATAAAAACTCATCACAATATGTATATTTAAGTAGGGCTTATGTTTTCAGGAGATTTAAAGTATTATAGTCTTAGAATTATCAAAGAAAAATTATCAAAAGATGTTCGTCCAAAAATTATCAAAAGAAAAATTATCAGAAGATGTTCGTCCAAATATAACACTTTCACTTCATGGTTTCACTTAGTTTTATTATTTTTACGTTTCTTCGTAGTAAATAGCCAATGTTACGGAACTAAAATAGGCATTTACTACAGCTTTATCATTTCGTTTTTCCATGATTTGATTTGGCTTTTACCACATAATTTCTTTGCTTACGTTTTGACAATTTTAAGTTATTTTAATACCGAAGAAATTAAGAAAGAAATTATTGAAGATGGAAAAAGTGACCCCTCAAAGACTAAAAACAAGAATAAAATGTAACAAACGAAGGCGCAACACTAAAAGAAGGAATTCGCACCCTGAGGTATCACCGGAAAGAGACTGGGACGGACCGTTTCGTCCTTTTTAGGACTCATCAACCAGCCAAACTCCACCGACTCAGAAGGTGCGAGAGGTTACGGATCACGGGTCTCGCTCTCGGGAGCGAGACCTCCCGCAGAAGAAATCCTAACCAAAAATAAACAAAAGGATACATTAGAGATATTCCTTGTCCTGCAATCCACTAGGCACAAAAGGAATTAAAAAAAAAAAAAACATTTAAAAAAACGACAAGCCGTGTATTTAAAATGAATAGAAATTTAACGTGCATGAATAATTCAAAAAAAGGTAACAAACGAGGCACAACGCTAAAAGAAGGAATTCGCACCCTGAGCCTAGCGGATTGCAGGACAAGGAATATTTGTATTTTGTCCTTTTGTTTATTCTTGGTTAGGATTTTTTCGGAGGGAGGTCCCGCACTCGGGAGCGAGACAGGGATCCGTAACTTCTCGCACCTTCTGAGTCTGTCTCGGTGGAGTTTGGCTGGCTGATTAGTTCTGAAAAGAACGAAACGGTCCTTCCCAGTCTCTTCCTGGTGACAAACTCACGGTGCGAATCCTATCTTGTAACGTTTTGCCTTCGTTTATTATCTTTTTTTTTTTTTTTAAATTATTCAGGCACGTTAAATTTTTATTTAAGAATAAATTATGGAATGCAAAGCTTTGGGCAACACTACGGCTGCCTCAAAAGGTATTTGACCACAACAACAGAAATCATAAAGAAAAATAAAAAATAAAATAAAATAAAAAAATAAAAAACCCTTTAAAGAGTAAAAAGAAAAGCAATCAATACGTAATTAAAATTAGGATGCGTTTTGAGTCAAGGTGATACCGTGGGACGGCCGTTTCGGGCTTGTTGAGCTATTCCTGAGTCAGAGCTACTCAGTCAAAAGGTGAACCTGGGGAAGATGATTGAAAGAATACGGAAACACTGTATTCTCTTTGAAATATAATTTCCGGTTAAACCGGAAATGATATCAACTTTGCAATCTTTAATGGAATATCCTGTATATTTAGACATTTAAATTCTACTCGAAATTTGGAATTCAGCAGTGTATAACTTGCACATGTTTCGTTCGAATGTTTTATGTATGAGGAATATTTTAAAACACAAAATTGACGACGAATGATATTGTGAAATCACCGGCATATGTGTTTCTACTGTATTGTATTGTAATACGTCTACGTATTGTTAGTGAGTAAGGTGTGTGTGTACGTTGACAGAAGTAAGGTTGTGGTGGAAAATAGAACGTTACAATTATACGTGAAATGAGCAAATCGATATGCTGTTAATATTTTGGGAGTGTAGACAAAATGGAATTGCTGCCTGTGCTGTGTATGCTCAAAGGTATGTATGCTGTATTCTCTGTATGCTCGCTATGCTGAAAAGACATCATCCCTCTCGAAATTATTTTCATAGAGTGGAACAGAAATTGCGTGAAGAGCCGAATAAAGCACGGGAACAGCTTATTATTTCTGAAGACATGGAAATCGAGATTGGGGCTTACAGGACACTAAATCCTACAATATCAACAACAGAAATTGCTAGCGTTACACCTGCAAGTCAGCAATCCATTTGGAGAATTGCAAAAAATATATGGAATCCGTTTCTACAAGAATCAGTTTCATCAATACTTGTAACAGACGTTTGCAATTTTGCAATTGGATGTTGGACAATCACGGCAACAATAATAATAATTTTCCATTCCATATTTTATAATTAGACGAAACACGATTTACAAATAACGGCATGCTCAATAGAAACAACACACGTACTTGGGCCCAACAGAATCCAAGATTGATTCGTGAAGGAAATTTTCAAGAAAGGTTTGGGTTGCTGGATGGGTGTTTTGGGCAATCGAATAATAGGTCCGATATTGTTTGAAGGACAATTGAATCGGCCTTGGATAAGTTAAAGGGATTTCATTATTCGAATAAAATATTATCAGGCTTTTAATAATGAGGTATTTAGAAAATTGCTGATAATTATTAAGTACAGTAATCCGGCTAAGTAATAACTAAGTTGGATGTGCAGGGGGTGAACAAAACAATATGAACACCTGCGAAACAACACATAGACTAAGTTCGAATATGCCCGGTTGACATCAACTGGCCGTTCGGATAATACAGTTGATCAACTGCACGTCGCGTCGTTCGGATAGGCCCGTTGACATCAACTCAATTGGCGGCGTTTGGTCAACTACATCAACCGTCGAGAGAGCAGGATGATCTTTTCAACCAAGATGCCGACCTACACACAGCATGTATTTGTTTTGTAGTTGTAGTGATACTCAAGAGAGGGCGCATTTCTCGATTGATTGTTTGATTATATTGTATGGGACTAGATTTGCCTATTATTGTTCAAGAAATATTTTTGACATAGCCTACTCCTTATATCAATCGTTCAGCGTTCTCCACGTCTTTCTAAATTTTTATTAAAACTGAAATTAACCAAAATACACAATCCAATGATAGCGTTGGCCATTTTGAGCGTCAACTGGAGCGTTCGGATACTTCGGTAGCGGTAAAGTTAGCAGCTCAACCGTACACCGTCAACAATCAGCTATATTTGACATATCAGAAAACGGCCATAATCATTATTAAATCTTTATTAACAGGCCACCATTCGCCTGAATTATAGCTTATATCTGACATGGAATGGACAAATACAGGTCATGCACAAAGTTCCTCGTACAGAGCTATCTCTAGTTCAGAAAGTGTGGAGTTAACAGTAGGAAGCAGGCAGTCAATATGAAAGGCTTCTGCGGGCATTCTGCACACATAAACACGACCAGTGGTCTGAAATAATGTCAATGCAGATTCGTCAGATCAAATGAAGTGTCCTCATTGCTGTTGTTCCAGTGTCTGTGCTCTCGGAACCATTGCTGTCGCATCAACGCATTCCACGGTGTCACCAATGGTTTTGGAATAGCCGTGAATGCATGCAGCATGCAGTTTCCGTTGGATACTTTGGTTAATACAGGATCCTGAAGATGTGTGTTCATCTCGAAGGTTATCTGGGGCATCGTTGTCTTGAGCTGTAGGGTCACTATCTGCTTCAACATCCCTCTATCCCTGTCGGTGAGCTTTGCCTTTCGGGCACTGTTCTGTTACGCAGATGATGTCTTACAATGTTTTGTGTAGGCTATTTCATAACAGTTGACACACTGCTTCATGCAACACCCACAAGGTTGGCTGTTTTCGTCACTGAACCTCCAGCGAGGCGCACACCAATGATCATGTCTCTTTCGAAGTCTGAGAGTTCGGACATAACAGCACTTCACTGCTAGCACAATTATAATATGCAGCCCGTACGACTGCTGCTGATCGATTGATACCTCCGCCTTCATGGCCATTAGGTGGCAGACGTCTATTCTAGATGGGGTGGCTCTGCTGTGCAAATGAATTATGGCCCGTTTTCATATGGGTGTTCATATTATTGTGTCCAGCCCCTGTAGTATTTCATGATGTAGTTGATTAAAAGAAAAAAAATCATTTAAAAATTAGAAGATTAATTTTAGTTTTGTTAATGGTAAGTTTGAAGTTGGCAGATCTCTAGGTTTTCAAAGTGAATTAAACAACTAGATTCAAGCAAGTTTCTTGGTTTGCTTCAATTCATTGGGGTTAGAGATGCTGAATGAAATCTTAATAGCATTGAAAAAAGCTTATAATAGAGATCCCCTGTTTCTGGGAATTTAATAGTAAATTCTGAACAATAATGGTGTGAATTTCACAATTAATAAGCATTTTTTCCTAATACTAGATATGTGTATTAGTATTGCTTCTGTGATCCATTCAAGGAAATCCAGAAACAATAGAAAATTTGATGAAGAATCGGCTGTTTTATTAACTTCATTAAGCATCGACTGTCTTTTGAAATTATTGATTACATTTTTTCCTTATCAGACGCTGAAGTAACTGAATAGTTGATCTCTAGCTCAAGGAACTGCTAAATGACTTATCATAAACTTTCTTATGATAATTAATCGTTAACTTACGACACACTTACAGAAATGAATGTCAAGAAAGCTTGGTAAGACATAGTATATTATGGGGAAATTTCTTTGAAAGAAGCACGATAATTATGGAATATCCTAAATTATTGAAATCCCTAAAACCGAACAACAATACAGAACCTATAAATAAATACACGAATTGTGATGATGTACGTAATTTCGTGACAATGATTTTGTTTACAGTGATGGAATTCAGAACTCTCAATGTTGACGATAAGATTATCATAGACGAAAAATCATAATGTGCAATATTCAGCCTAAAGTTCAACTTAATAGAACTTGATAAAGGAATATCATAAGCAGAATTGGTAACGTAGATAAAGAAAAGGAAATAAAGCTGTCTAAACATAAAATCATATGCTTGAAAAGTGAATATTTAATCAAGAATATTAAATGAAATGATATTCCAAGAAGCAAAATATGTACAAGTATGTACTAGAATGTTTTATATGTACAATTACTAATAGCTATGTATGATAATTTGTTATTGATGTTCCATTTGATGTTCACATGAAAACAGAAATAAAAAAGAAATAAATAAAAAAGTAACCTATTATGTGTTTATCATTTAGAACAAAATTAAAGCGGTGATAGAAACAGCCAATTAGCTTGAGAGGCAATTTTAATATATACCAGTGAAAACTGAATGCTAACAGCGTGTAAATTTCATTAATATGGTAAATACAGAGGGTTGTTTACAATCTACGGTAACGATTTGCATGATTACGCAACCAAATACAGTAGGTATGCAAATTTATGCAAACGTACAGGTGAGTACTTAAAGATTAGTGTGGAGGGGTGCGGGTTAGTTTGTTCGGAGAAATGCCGCCGAAAGTGTCACAGTTTTGGGAGGGGTACGTTACAGCCCTTTCCGACACGAAATTTAGTTATTCCGCAATAATTACGGCATGTAGAAAAAAAGGTTTCACCATTTCGAAGAAAGGAGTTCATAATGTGTTGGCTGGTGTTGGTTTGGCCCGTACAGGACAGATTTCCGGGACTGAAAAGCAAGCAAATCCAAGGACACCTATTGTCGCACAAAGACTGTCATTCAGAAAGTCAAGAAAATGGTGACGGGGAACAATCCAGCGACCCAAAGGACCATTGGTGCGAAGGTAGGAACATCTCTTCGTACCGTAAACAAGATTATCCATAAAGATTTGGGACTTCAAAAGAGACATAAAAACAAGGTTCGCAAGCTCTTACCAAAGCACATTTCAGAACGTCAGACAAATTGCAGAAAACTGTATGAACGACATCTGGCTGGGGATAAATGGAAGTTTGTGGCCACATTAGAGGAAGAATATGTTTATCTGTCCGACTGCAATAAACCAAGGGCAATTTTCTATCGCCCAGTGGGAGCCAAATCGTTTCCAAATTGGTACTGAGAATGTCGTGAAACTTTTTCGAAGGGATTCATGATCGTTGCGGGTTATTCCTATCAAGGCAAGTTACAGATACGGAGGGTGGCTCAAAATGTAAAGGTGAATTCTGCGTGCTATCAGGATCACGTACTGACACCAATTTATATACTTGAACTACCTGCTCTTTACGGAAACGACGTTTCCAAGGTCCGTCTCCACCAAGACAAGGCGTCCAGCCATACGTCCAAATCGACCCAGAATTTTCTGACACGAATGGAACAGCAAACCGGAATCCAGGCTATACCGTTTACCGAGATACCAGTGAAGTCTCCAGACGCATCGCACATGGATTTTTGCGCACTTGGACTATTAAAACGAGCCTTGGGAAGACGACGTCCTCGTTCATTGGATGGATCTGGAAATGTTGTCAGCAGGAGTGGCAACGTATAAGTCTTCCCGTTCTTCGCAGTAGTCTCCTGCAATGGAAACTGCGCTGCAGAGCGATAGCAGTATCTCATGGCCATCAAATAGAGCATGATCGTTGGTGGAGAAAGGGAATTTCTGGGAAAATAGACCCGAATCCAAATCGTTACCATAGATTGTAAACAACCCTCCGTACCAAGAAAAAAATTACAATGATTACAGAAGCTGTATTTAGCAATTAAATTCTCAAAAGAATTTAATTGTTAAATAAAGCTTTTGTAGCTCAGAGAATCCTGTTTATGTTCTTAACTAACTTAACTTCATCTATCTGCGATGTATATGGGATAATCAGTGTCAAATTTAAATTTTATCATATCTATAAATGTTCCTACGACAACCTCAGAGAGAGTGATAGAGTGTTAAAGAATTTTCTTTTATTTCTTTTAGCCTCTGCTAGCTTCCCAATGCCTGCTTATACTTTTCACCGTCTATTGCCGATGTTCTGCTGGAGACGCACCAGACAGTAAGTAAATATTTTCAAGTTTACCTCCAAATTATAGTAGGAAACAAACACGATATAGAGTTATTTTCTTTGCTTTTGGCTTAGTCGAGCAGCACAGAACCACTACGATGTTAAGGACATAACAGACAAGAAAAAATTGATACTTTGAAAGTGTTAAAAACATGGCTTTATTTAAACCTTTATCAACACTAATTTTGCTAGATATGAATGTTAGACATATGAACAACTTAATAAAAGTACTGAACTACTGTATTTTAATTGCGGTTTTGGTTAATTTGAGACTAGTTTTAAAACTAAGTTATGCTAAATTTAAAGAAGTATCTTTGTTGCTACGTAAAGTAAAAAATTTTGGGTGATTTTAGTTTCGAGATTAAAATAATCCAATAATCTCAGATTGAAAAATCCTTAAAAATTATTAATCATTCAATTATTGTTTCGATAAGAAAGATCACAATTACTTAATTGAGAAACTGTTCAAGATGCCTAATGATCATCAAGAAGCACCTTTTAACTTCAAATGTGTGTACTTCTTACTAGAGAATTTTGATGGCGTTAGTCTTCTTCGACCATTCACGAACAAAGGGAAATATTTCAAGCTTCAGTATCTTAGAAGACGAATCTTGCCTTTAATGGATTTTCAGAAAAGATAGCGTTATTGTTTAGTAGAAAAAAATGTAATTTAACAAATTTAGGTCTCGAGTAGAATGTTCTTCTCGTCGTTTCCTGTATTCCATATCTCTGTAAACTTCTAATTGTTATTATAATCATTACGCATATCGTTGAGAATTTTAATATAAGATAGTTTGTTTCAACCACATTATCAGAAAATGTTAAGTTTTTTGGAAATGCCGAAATTAAAGAATTCCGTCAACTCAAAAATTATTCTGACAGGAAAAATTACATCGAATGAAATAGTGTTTTCGTAAGAATCTTCTTCAGTATCGATGTGCATAACAGTTTGAGTATCAGCTACTAAGTAGCTGCAGATATGCAGTATTATATAATAAAGGATTTTTGCAAATATAAAATGTAAAGGTTTTGTTGTCATATCAGTATATCACATAGAGACCTTTTGAACTCATCAAAGCATATCTTTGATAAAATTGTGGCTGTGGAACAATTGCTACCTACATATCCTTCCTTACTACATATTAAGTTGCTTCAATATTTGAAAGTCGTCTTAGTGATGAATTGGAATTAGTGATAATCTTTCTAGTTCGCAATTAATTATTATTCTGTCTTAGAAGGAAATCTTAATCCACAGTTAAGATAAGTCGATTTGCCTTCAATTATGAGAATCCTAAGACTTGATTAGATCTTGATATAAGTTCTGAAGTCGAAGGATATAAAATGTGGAATTCCATGATTTTCTTCGATGCTTAAAAATTGCATTTGATGTCATTAAAATCATTTCCCTTAGATACTAGGTATAAGTGACTGTATTTATTTACAGAACAGACTACAACATTAATTTTTAAATAAAAAAGTTATTAATTTTAAAAATATTTAACGTGTAGTTAAAATCGTAATAAAACCGCAAACTGATTACAGCACAATGTACAATTACATTATTAGAACACACTTTAAAAATTCAATACGTACATTTCAAGTCCCCTGGATGGAGGTTCTTTTATTCTTTCATTTTAATCACAAGGACGAATCCAAGGAGGGCACACTTGATAAAGAGTCCTAATTTAGAAGGAGACTTAAAACGTACAGAGTGAATTTTTGAAGTGTGTTCTAATTTTAATTGTACACAGTGCTTTAATGGTTGGAGGTTTTAAGAAAGTTATTAATTTACATTTTTAATATTAAGTAGGTTGGCACTTCCGTTTAAATCTTACTCTGGCATATTTTATTTTTTGATAGAAAACACTCCCAATCCTGTTCTACCGAATGAATATGAGCTGTATTACAGTATAACTTCCAGCCAAGAAAATGTAACATATGTAACAGAAATTTCTGAGTATTTGAAGAACGGCAATCGAAGTATAGTTGCTGACGTTCCTAACATTAATCGGATACAAATTCTTCGACAAAATAATGTCAACTTACTTTTAGGTAAGTTATTTTTTTTTTTTTGTAAGATGCTGTTATGATTTTTAGATGGAGGAATTTGTGTTTCAAACATTATGCTGTTCAATAGGATCCAAGAGAGCATTGCCTAGCAATAAATCAAATCATTTTCCTCAAATTCGTGGTTTATAAATATTAGTGAAACGAATTCTCTCAAGAAACAAGAAATCGGCAGAGCCAAGTGATGAAAGCGATGACCAGCCTAGAGGCTTATACGCTCGAATCTGGGTTCGTAGACCGGCGTGAGCTTCCTTCTTTTTTTCTGTATGCACTATTTTCGACGATTGTTCTCAATTTCATACCTTTTCCTTTTTGCAGGTTGTACCATTAAACACTTCACACAAATATCTGTGCAACCAAAGAAAAACAAACAAGCAAGCTCTCAAAACTCCTGCACGGTTAATTATCTGATTTGTCTCTTGTCCAATATAATGAATCATTCTGATGTAAAATTAAATACTTAAAACTAACATAATTATACCATCGAGCTCAGAACCGAAAGAGTTAATCAATCCCTTCCTTTTCCATTCCCTTTTGAAAATGACCATTCTCTGGATTATTCAGGTCTTCAAAGTTCGTAACCAGATATTAAAACCTTTTTCTATTAGGCGTCCCACGCTTGATGGTTGAAAGTATTTGCTTTCAGTATATATTTTATCAGTGTGCTTTGCACATTTTTGAAGAGAAATTTTTTAAGTGGGAAAACATACAGGTTTATATTTCATACTTGTTTTTGTGAGAACCTATCTAAACAGTAACTTGTAATATCACATTATTTATTACTCCTGTGAAACGAATCAATAATAATCATGTAATTAGAAGCAATTAGAAATATGGCAGTAAAGTATGAGGCTACCGCGATCTTTTTAAACTGACAATATCCATGCTCTTAAACTCTCTTAAACTAAGTAAGACAACCCTTAGCAGCGATTTATCTTATTTTTTGCTCGTAGAACTTTCCATGTTCTTTCATGTTCTTTCCTTCATTGCTCTGTTGGCTAGTTTTAAGAATATCTACTTCAACAATCACTTAACTTTATAATGACTGCTATCAAAACGATTGTGCTGAAGATTATGAAGAAAAGATGTTTTGCGAGACGCTTAATGCTGCTGAGAAATAATACCTTTGAGTTTTTAATACTGAGTTTATAGTATTAGTTCTTGGTTAATATTTCTGCCAACCAAATCGTGTATTTCCCGGTAAAAGTTACGTGGAAACGCAAAAACAGACGAATGAATACCGTAAAAATGATTTGATCTTATAACAGAGAAATTTCAGTGCCCGAAAACATTACTGAACAAATGCGAAAAACATGAGTGAGAAATATATAAATTGGATTCGACTATAACTATCGTAGCTTTATTTCCTTTCTAAATTAATTTTGATCAACTGGTTACATGATCATGAAATTTTCTTTTACTAGATTACAAGCTTTTATAGAAGTACCAGCTTCTATAGAATGGGTACCGGGTTTCTTTACGTAGGGAGAGGGTCGGCCGTCGGACTGCAATCCCGACCTCTACTTAACCTCTTACTTCTCGCAACCAGAGAGTACATTGGACTGTTGTCGAATACTTTAAAACAGCAACTACTTCAACAATCTGTTCTTGCTTGACAGTTTAGTTATCTTGTATTTTAGAACTTTACAATTAGCCATTGTGTGCTATCTTTCTTGATAAAAATGTGGGGAATTGATAAAACTTCTAGGGATAGATTCATTGAGTTCCTTCAATATCCGATACAAAAATACGTGATACAATGGTAGCTGTCTCAGATTGAATGGCAAAATCTCAGAATGGCAGCTATTCAATATGGCAGCCGTTCAAAATGGCGATCAAGGTAAGAAGTTTACAATGCTTTACCGGATTTTGATTTTATAAACGGTTAACTTAGGAGAAGAAAACACGAAAACATTCAGATAGGAATTAAAAATGAAAAAAATAAAGATTCATCTTAAAAAAAAAAGGTTAAATGAAATTGATTGATTCACGGAAGAGATAACACAGTTTGAATTCGAAATTGACAACAAGTCATATTTAGAGGCATGATACCATACTATACCACTGCAATTCTTATTACTTTTTACTTAGATGAGAAGAAAAGTGGGTGAGAAGATTCAATGTCAGCTTATCATCAAATCTAGTAAATGTAATTGGAAAATGGTAATCGGTCCCGTCTTTATAGGCTAATAATATTACATAATTAGTCTATAAAGACTAGACTGATTAGCATTTTCCAATTACATTGGTTTGATGATTAGCTGATATTGAATCTTCTCACCTACTTTTGCGATTATATTTCGTCAGACGATGTAACTCTTGCTGTATAGTTACAAGAATTTCCTGACTTTAAACGAGCTAGTTAGAAAGTGACATTGTTTAAAAAGTTTACGAAAAATATGCTTCTGTGCATAAAATTGTTTTTTGTGAACACATATAAGAGAAATAACTGTTGAGTGCTGCTACCTAAAAAAGTTTTATGATCTTAAAATTAACTAACTCCAGATAACTAGTTCGGTAATTATTGAACTAGTTATCTGACAATTAAGGGTTTAGTTAATTTCATATTTTGCTAACTTTTACTATTTTAAACTATTCAAATCGCTAAGATTCCAAATCATTTTTGAAAGCAGAAATTTCTAAATTTAATGATCAATAACAGAAAGTCCAGCAAACGAATCTATTCCTTGGTCATTCATTGGTAATAATATTATTTTAATTTTTTTCCAGCTGACTATAAGTGTAAGGTCTACAGTGGTGATCTTGTCATTTCTGAAGACAATCCAATTCAGGACACAGTGGCGTTCCTGAAACAGGTTAACAAAGGGGTAAGAGCAAATTGTATCATTTAACTGTTACATGAACATAGACAAATTGCATCATTAATCTGAAAAAAAAACCCAACAAAAGAACAAAGACAAAACAAAATAAAAAAAGCAATTTGGATATAAAGGTGAACGTATATTAGTAGTCTTCAGCATGCAAAGTAATGTAGGCTTAGTGTTAGTAATCTGACAAGTATTTTTTATTTGAACTGCTGCAAAGATTTCTGTCACTGAAGAGATGCATTTATGGAAGTTGGATAACAGTGTACCAAAGATTTACATAAATTACATTTTAAAAGATCTAGTAACGTTGTCTTTTTTAACGTTATCAATGCAATATATTTCGCTAATCAAATCTTTTGTAGCTTATGATTCATTCTGTATCCTTTTTAAGAAAAGGTTTGTATCTTTATACATCTTCAGTAAACAATTATTGAGCAAATATTTTTATTACAGAAGTATTTAGTATATAAATGAATGTTTTAAATACCTCTTTACTAAAAATATTGAAAAGACATTGCTATCCTACTGGTTAATTCTTTTTCTGTGCGACTTATATCTATAGAAAATTCAGTGTAGAATTTGTAAAATATGCCAAAAGCATATACAGGTATTTATGTAGCAGGAAAAAAATACATAATCGAGACTCGTCAAATCCTACTGTTT
The DNA here is from genome assembly GCA_023159025.1 of Thereuonema tuberculata. Lineage (NCBI taxonomy): Eukaryota > Metazoa > Arthropoda > Chilopoda > Scutigeromorpha > Scutigeridae > Thereuonema > Thereuonema tuberculata. The sequence continues at coordinate 62,551,089 of JAFIDM010000002.1, forward strand.
GGAAACCAGGCTTCATTAGTTTCTATCAATGTTACAATTTTTTAGCAAAATTCTTTCGTATCAGATGTACCTGGAAAAATATATCATTATACTTTTTTAGTTTATCATTAAAGTTAACTTGATCTAAGATGTAGATGGTTATTCATTACAAGGTACCAAGAGTCAATGTATGACTAACATTTATCTCCATGTGTTGGTATTCAACAGTATGCTTCCAAAGAGTGTTAAAGGGTTTGAAGATAGATATCATTCGTATACTTACACAGTATGTGTAAGCTTTGATTAGTGAAGTAATAGCTGGAAATATTAGCTCTTGAATGGTTCCCTATAAATTGAAGATACCCTGCATTGGATTAAGTATGCTGAGACTAAGCAGATTGCTCTTTTATTACATACAAAAATGTTGATCATATCAATCATATACCATTGATCACCAGATAGCTGATTATTTAGCTTCAAATGGAATTTATATTAGTTGCTTCCTTTTCCTTGTGCTTAAGAAATGCAATTATTGGTAGCATAATACATTTTCCCTTCTGTATTTTCTGTTCAATTTTTGATTTATTTAAAAGATAGATTGATAATTCTATTGTATTATATCAACAGGGAATCAATGTTCTTTTTATTAGGTTGTACTTTAAAATAGACTCTTCAAAAGTGTATTGTTTTCATAATCATTCCTTTTCTCTCTTATTGTCGAATTTCTTTTATAGCATTTTAAAACGAAGTCTGGGTCTTCCTTTGGAGTAGATGTCAGTATTTTTAAGACTCCAGTAATTTCACTACCCAATTACAGTTTCAGTGGAACGGTAGAGGTCGGTTGGTGTGGTAAGAATAACTCATTAATTCACTTTGATTTATGTAATCTTATATCAATAATAAATCCATTATAAATCAATAGATGAGACTAATTATGTTGTTTTATGTTTTAAAAAAATCAAGCTCTAAGATATTTAAGGATATTTGACAGTAGTAGCTGAAAGAATCAGAGCATGTATTTTGTTTCATTAAATAGTTGGTTTACACCTTAAGTATAAGAAAATACTTACTCAAAATTAGAATTAAAAAATATTTTTAGGTATTTTTTTCAAATGTTTAAAATAGATTGTTATTCTTTTCTGTATCATTATGAGACATTTTTTCAAAGGATTAATTTTATGCGGTAAAATCAATGAAAACGAAATTGTACGTGGTATTTGTTCTATTTTATAGTTTCGTAATATTTCGTACGACAGCGAATGTGCTGGCAATTTCAAAAAGGGGCTGTTCAAGTATTACGTAAGCACATTTTTAGCCAGTTTAGACCCCATCTCCCCCTTGTAAGCAAAAATAAGCAGCTGCCAGACCCCTTCTTGTGCTTATGTAAGAGTTGCCAAATCGTTAACAGTAAATACCCCTGAACAATGAATTAAAACAATCAAAATTACATGCTATTCACTCCTGAATTAAAATGTAACAAATTAAATAAAAAAAGTACACATGAAATACTGAGGAAAAAGTCAATCTCACGCAGTCGGCACTCCGCGTGCATGTTTGTCTGTCTTACGTGAGCATTGCTCTGATTCTTCCCCCCTCCCCCTTCCCCCTT
>JAFIDM010000002.1:62560849-62631935 GCA_023159025.1 Thereuonema tuberculata
AAATTTTCAGATGCATTTATTAAACATTTTCTTTCTCTTTTTTTAGAGAAAGTGTCGAATTGGAATATGCGATAATTGGACTGGACGCCACAACAAGCTGATTTTTACTATAAATTTCCAAATTGTAAGCTAAGTTGTTTTTATTAGTCATAAATTATTTTAACGTGCTTATGTAAAAAATTATGAAAGCCAACTATTTCGACACCTGAACAATAAATTTAAAAAGAGAAACATGATTAAAACACATACGTTTCGAAACCTTTTCTGTTTAGGTTTCTTTATCAAGCAAATTAAAAAAAAAAAACCCTACCTTAAAAATATCTTTCCTTGCCGGGATTCTTTAGATCTAGACGGGATTCGTCTAACGAATCCCGGCAAGAGAAGATATTTTTAAGGTAGGGGTGGATTTTTAATTTGCTTGATAAAGAAACCTAAGCAGAAGAGGTTTCGAAACGTACGTCGTTTTAATCACGTTTGACTTTTCAAAATTTATTGTTTAGGTGCCGAAATAGTTGGCTTTCGTAATTAGTTGTTTTTAATTTAAATTTTTATGAATTTGAAGCAATTTCTAATGTGGTAGGTACAACCAAAATTCGTTGTATAACCAAAATTCGCTGATATCAAATTTAATCCAGTGCATCCACCAAACATCCAGGAGATATGATAGCATGTGATGAGTATAAGGGCTTCTCACTGAAGACTCGTTGTTCATTTCTTTAACTTCTGCACTGCAGAAAAATAAATATGTAGCAGCTATCAGCTTTTACAGAAAGGAATGTATTGGATTGAATGAAAAATAAATGAATAAAAATTGCTATGCGAGACAAGGAGCGAAAATGACAATATGCTGTCGAACATTCAACGCCATATCCACTATATCCATTTTTCATCAGTATTCGTATCGTACGAATGAAATTCCCTTAGAAATGTAAGAAGGAAAACGTTAAACATAATGATGAGCTACCATGTGTTACTGAGAATGCACATTTTTCCATTCACGCCTTGAGCTATCGTCAACGAGAATGTGAGACAGCTGTTTCGTTTCTGTTTAGAATCATCAGCCAAGTTCCATCTCACTTGGACTTCTTTTAAATTAAATTTAATTTAATTTATAATCGTTCTCTGCAAACTAAAATTTAACTGTAACATAATTTTTTTCAAGGATAAGGAAATCAACTGCAACCAAAATTCTTGTCATATGAAACATGAATAAGAATTCCATTTATAAAGGCTTCTTCTGTGGGCCTTGCGCTTCTTCTGTGTTAAATGGTTTAGGAACTCCTGGGAATATAGCTTCGTCTTATGTGATAAGATGCTTAATCGAGTAATGAATTTCGTAATTTCCGAAACCAATTCTAAGCAATAATTTCTTTGTAAACATCCTACAATGAGAACAGAACAAAGCAAATTAACCAAACATTTACATTTTTTATAAGACAGATCTATGTGAACTTTACGCTTCCAATCTATATACAGTAATTTTGAAATTTTTTGATTAATAACGAATTTGTAATTTCGTCTCTCCTTTTGTTAAAATTAAATTATTACTAAAAAATTATCTAGGTTAATAATAAATACAATTTTGCTTTATTGCTGAATTCCATAGTTTTAAAAGTTAAATAACATGAAATTTCAGACGCCCGCCGATGCGATGATAGCTCAGGGGAGAAATGTTTTATAGTTTTAAAATTTTATAGTTTTAAACTACAAAATGTGTTTTTGAATGTTACAAATATTAATACAAAATATAGAAATAAAATATTGATTAGCTATAGACAAATAGGACTTCTGCTTTAAAATAATAGAAGAAAATAAAAAAAAAAAAATATCATTACATTTTTGTTTACAATTTAAAAGTTTACATCGCTATAAAGTCCGACCACACAATTATTAAGAACTTGCTTTGTTAAAAAGGAAGAAATCGTTAAAATAGATTGCATGTTTAAGGAATGAAACAGTATAATTTATATATTGATGATAATTAAAAGTGAGAAGTTGCTATTTTTAATATAGTGATTAATAGTTACGAGTGTCTCCCTCTGTAAATAAACATTGGAGATCCAACCAATAGATCAGGAGTTGTAGTTTTAAAGAAAGAACTCGAAACTGTAAATAAGAAATGAGGAATAAATAAAAGCTAAGCAATTGTTGTATTTAAAAAAAAGCCAGATTTAATAAAGAAAAAAAAGGGGAATATATTGAGATTCGGAAATGACTAATAGATAAAAATCATGCATCAAAAGCTATTTATTTTAAATCAGCTGTAAGAATATTCCTACCGGCGCGGCGTGTGGGGCAATAGGTAGACTGTCCACTTTACTCCGGTGGCAGGGGGGGGGGGGTTTGATCTTTAATACGATAGGAGAATGAACCTTCACCTGAGTGTAACTGTTATTGAGCTAACTTTATTACTAACTTTTTTGTTCGTTCGTTGAAGTAAAAGTTCATGAACGCTGTAACGTATTCAACCCGTGTCCCACGGGTGTCACTAGGGCTTCCACGTAACTTCTCTGAAGTTTCTTCTCGTACTGGCTCCTTGTAGAACACAGGGCTTCGAATCCGGCGGCAACCGGTGTGTCGGTAACGGCTAGAGATGTTTTCTCCCGGCGTTGTTCCCCTGAAGTACGAGCGTCCCTAACGTCTGCGGCAACTGGTGCGTCTGCAACGGCCTGGGATGGCTTCTCGCAAAGTCGTTCCTTCCTGTGTGCTGCGGTTGGAAACCACTGCTTGAATTCGGTTGCTGACGTGTTCCAACGCTCCACTGTGATTGGTTATTTCAAATTACAAACCTACAAATTTACAAATAAAGTCCGTACAACTTTCGCCTATTAATAGGATGATTAAATTTCACATGTTGATTAAATGTTCCTTTAAAGGGACACATTTCTTGAGCTGACTGTTGTTGTTTTTCCTTTGACGAGAAAAGAAAAAAATATATTCTATAAACATTCATATGAGACAAAGGATTCATTCACTTTGTTCATATGTTGTTTGTTTTGCTTCTAGATTATTCTTTCCAATATCTCAGTTTTTCAAATCAGTTAAATTTCCTCTAGGTTTGAATCTTATAAATATTCCACAAGTACATTCCTATAAGCAAAGAGAAAGAATGTACAGAAAATACTAAAGATACTTTTCGAAACAAATAAAAATATCAAGATAAAAGAATTTATCGTGGTGTGCTAAAAACCCTGAAAGAAACCATGGATCAATTTTTATAGGAATATATTTTTATAATTAATTTAACTTCACTTAATGCGAATGTAGAGGAAGCAAATGTCTAGGCATATAAAATGTATCTATAAAACGAAATAGTCATATCCATTCGCCTACATTAATGATTTGTATTTTAAATATGCATGGTAATTTAAATATTTCAAAATACAATGTTATGTCGTTAGTAAATTTTCGAAAAAAGTGATAAGTATCGAGAAACTATTCTCGGAAATCACTATAGGGTCATTCCACTTCAAATCCCCCGATGAGTTCACCACACCATCATAACTTTTATGAAAATTTATTTGCATATAAAGAGTCATAGGATAAGACATACTGCAAAATATGGGATTTTTAGGTCAAATATTTGTCGAGATATGAATTTTTGAAGATTTTTTTTTGTGCCACGCCCCTTTTTTGACGTATTTTCTTGAATATTTCATCCCCTAATCAATCAAATGGAACCAAATTTGTTTTCCCCAAGTATTTTTTTATGCTGAATCCCAAAATTTCAACGAAATTAGTCTAGGACTAATAGTTTTGTAGTAATAGACAGCATGTAAGCATTTAGGAAAAAATTTAAATGGCCATGTGGGACAACATTTAAAAATTTGAGATTTTAACCCAAGTCTAAAAAAAGTCTAAGGTAATTGATAAAAAAAAATCAAGAGGGTGTTTTGCTCCTGAGCTTAGAAAAAAAATCGCAAAGTTGGTACTCTTTTCGAATCGCGTAAATGAAATATCCAACAATTATTACTTTGTCACTGCATATTTATTTAGTAAATTCAAGTTATCCCTTGATTTAGTCATAGCTCTGTAAGCAGTAAATCTCACTTATAACAGGTAAAACCCATATTTTCAAACAGAATATAGTTTGAAAATACGGCGATTCAAATAGGAAATTCATCATCGACGATCGCCGAGCTAGACACCGTAGGCCTAATAATCCAAAATATTATTGAAAAAATACAGGCCTTTTCATTAACTTCCTTTAATAAAAGTGTTTTACTGAGGTGTTACTTAAAATATTTTCAATAAAAATTAATTTTTTTGACAATAAAAAATTAAAATACCAAACTCTGTTATTATATTAATTACGAGATCTATTAATTTCAAAATTATTAACTAATAGTTATTCAGGACAAAATATTTAAAGCAATCTTTTTTTTTTTTCCTCGCTTTCTCGCTTTAAAGTACGGTTATTTCCGTATTTTTGGTTTTGAATCATACAATTTACTTTAGCGAAATTTTGACGGGAAACTCAACCCCTACAACCGAAAGTGAAAGTATCCGGCCAAATTAAACGTCATTCCGGCCCATTCCACAATTGTATGATTCAAAACCAAAAATACATAAATAATCGTATTTTGAAGAAAGCGAGAAAAAAAATGGTTGCTTTAAATATTTAACTATAAATTAACCATAATCACTATAAATAAAAACGAAAACTTTTATTATAGATAAAATTTATAACTACAGTTCTTTTTCCTATAACTATTTATGATTCTATTATTTACGTATATTCATAATTTGGGACGACAACTATAACTTCTTAGTACTTTGTGGTTTCAACTTTACTATTCTATTAACGAGAAAGTGTATTAAAATTTATTTTATATCATTTATTTCAATTTTTAAAACACCAAAATCAACAGAAAATTATCTGTTTGTCTGAAATTGATATTTGTTGAGAGTGGAAATTCTGGCTGAAAATGTTTTTCAAATAAGAGCAGACTCTTTCATCCAAACATCAGCATTTCTAAATGTCAAATATATGCATTAACATAGATGCTCCGCTGCCCTCAAAAAAGATAGTTGATTGTGAATAAGAGTTAATCTTAGAAAGATTGAAGAACGCCAGGGAGAAACAACATTGAAACCACGGAAGTTAGATTTGTTTTCATTGACATAATGTTTTGAGACTTTATATGTGAATGATTATTATTATACAGCTAGAGATTCAACGATGATAAATTTTTAACATATGTGTAAAGAAACATTAATCGTTTTAAATATTCTTCTTACGATTTGAATGGAAATTTAATTCATTTATTCACTACAACGAATTTTAGACTTTTTTTTTTTTTTTTGAGAGATGTCTGTTTTTGGTAATTTGGGAAAATTGTTAACAAGGAAAAATACAATTAGGGGCCGTCCATTAATTATGTGAGATGTTTTTTCAAAAATTTGGACCCCCCTCCCCCTTGGTGAGATTTGGTGAGATTTTGCCGGACCCCCCCCTCCCCCTCTTGACCTCACGTAATTAATGGACGACCCCTTATTTGATCTCAATAAAACTTCTTATTGAAAACTTTATTTTCTTTACATAGATACGATACATTTTTGTTACTGATAAAGTTTCTTAAGGCACCTACACGTACGTTCGTGCATCCTGTGATCCAGTAAAAAATATGGGTTTCTTTTCTCTTGAAGAAGATTTTGCTAATTGTTTACTCCTAAGAATCTAAAAATCTATTTTATTCTTTTCTTCTGTGCTTACATATCTATTTAAAACAGATTTTTTTTTCTTTCTGTAGTCATTTAAAATCTCAGTCATTACTTCTCTGCCATTCCTTCAAAAAATTTAACGACGATTTTTAAGATTTAACAAAAGTATATCTAATTTCAAAATCTGTGTGAAATAAAATTTACCTTAGATCGTCGCGTTCTACCCTTGGAAAAATACAGATACAAAATTAAGAGTATTAAGATATTACCAATATAAGCTAATAGTACATTGATATTTTTAAAAATTGTACTTGAAATACATTAGTACCATCAATTATACTTTATCAGCTTTAAAATAGGTTTGCTTCAATTAGTTCTGTTTTTCAGTAAATTTCCATTTTGATTTCAGCAATGAACTAATAAGCCTCGTTTTCACTTTATTTGTTTCGAATGAATAAATGATCATGAAATTACTAATATTACAACTAAAAAGATGATATTGGTTTACAGTTGTAAAAGTAACAAATATTTAAATATATTATGAATGTTTTTTAGAAAACCAGTTTAGGAATTCTTTTAATTTGAATTTAATGTGATGGCTTCAAGAATTGAAAGGTCAGTGTATGGTTGTAATGAATTCATCCATACTCTGAACACATTTTGTAGCGATAGTGTTCTAATACACTACTTCTTTCAGTAATTTTTTAATGAGTTTCGATTTCTCAAGAAAAAAAAATGTTTAAAGATTTCAATTGAATTTAGGAAGTGTTTAATGAAAGCTTTAGAAGAATATTTTCTATTTTAGCATGAGCATAGATTGCAAATTGGAAACTGTCATAGATTCAAATATTGAATAGTTCTTCAATTAAGAAAAAAGAAAGAAAAAAGTTTTCAAAACTACCGAAATAATTTGGCGCAGCTTAGCCGCAGCTGCTTTTGCGCCATTAAACACCAACCAACCAACCGAAATAATATTTGTGATGGGCGTAATTTACACATTTAAATCTTGCTATAGGCGCTTGTTAATGCAATCATTAATAGCAAACATAGAAACAGCAGACAGTTCCTATACTTTGGCAAAATCAGTTTCAGTTTTAGATGCAGTAAATTGGATTGGTTTGGCTGGAAAACAAATCAAAGTTGAGACCATAATGAAATGCTTCAAAAAAGCAGGGTTTGGAGAAGATGATGGTGCTGACACTATGATAGAAGCGCGTGAAAATTCGGTGGCAATAAAGGCGCTTTGCCTAGTGATGCAGAACATTTCATTTCCACCGATGAAAATCTTGCCACACACTATACTTTTGAATCCGCAACAGATTTACTGGCAATAAAAAATCAAGAGAAAGCAGAAGAAGAAATAAATGATGATGATGAATGTGAAGAACAATCTGTTCCGTTAAAAATTCGCACCCATGAACAGGCTGTTGAGAGTATCAGTGACATCATGCAGTTCGCGATTGACAAAAACAATCCCCGGCTTCTTGAATTATTATACAGCGTTAAAGACTGTATTGAAAAGGACATGGCTACGAAACAGTGGAAACAGGTGTCTTTGTTGGATATGTGGAAGAAAAACTAACAGATCTGTACAAACTTAGTGTCTCATACTGTACTGTGTAAAAATTGTATAGTATTAGTTAGTCATTCTGTAGTTAGTAGTTATTAATAAAGTGATGATTAAATTTAATAGAAGCAAAAAACGAGTGTATCAACATGCTACTGTACATAGATCTGCTAGCATGCTAATTAATGACAGCCAGCAGTGGAGAAAAAATTCCTAGATCTATAAAAATGATACATACTATACAGTAATACAGTATATAATTCTACATTGTCCTGCATGTAAATTATTTTACAGTATTTCCATAATCCGGAAAATTGTCCAATGTGGAAAGAAAAGTTGGTCCCATGCGATTCCGCTTTGAGCAAGTTTTACTGTATAATAATTATCATGGACAGTTACACAATATTTTGGATAACCTTCAGAAATAATTAAATGTTAATCTATTAAAAGTTATCATTTCTCATATTTTTTTTTCCTTTGTACTCCAAATGTTTATTGGTAATTAAATATAAAAATTCAAAATAAAACAAAGAATTACCTTAATTATTTTGCAGTTATTTTCATCAAATTTTATTAAATTTATTTATATTAAGTCTATTTTTTTTCTTCTTTGAATATTAAACTTGTACTCATTTCACTAAGTAAATAACAATTTTTTATAAGGGTTATTAACATTATAAATTTATAATTAATTTATGAGAAATTCATTATAAGATATTAAGATATTTCATATTTTTTTTTAGGACAAATATTCCAGTAAATTCTACGTCCCAGTTTCTATAACTGTTTATGATACGGAAAAGGAAGAGGTAGGCTTCTGAAATTTACCTGATTGAATTCTATGGAAACTTACTTTAATATCAAAGAATTACTCGAGATTCTTCAAAATTAAGGATATTCAAATAGTTTTACTATAATGATGAATATTGTATAGAAAGCTCAAATAATATCAAATTTTCTTACTGACAAGGAAAATTTTTATTCTTCAATTTACTAATGAACTTGCGAAGATTTGAATAATTTGCATTTGCTGTGTTGTGTTGAGGATTAAGTCTCAGATTATTATTATTATTATTTATTTATTTATTTTATTTTTGTAATTTCATTTCTTTAGCGCATTGCAGATGTTTTAAATATTTTCCATTATCAACCAATAGAAGATTTTCAAAATCATGATTTTGCAACTTTTGATACGCAAGACTGTTTCGATGATTCAAATGTATTAGAATTCCAGTTAACGATTTTTGGTGAGTAAATTTCTTACAATCATTGGCAGTGGGAAAAAATTTCTTTTAAAAAGAAAGTAGAAAACATTTAACAAATCTATATTTTTATTTAACTTTATTATAATTTCTGCTTACTCTAAACTTTCCTAATTATTATTACTGCTTCATTGAGTTACACTGTCCTACTCAGGTTGTTGGGGATGTAAGACGTAAGCCTCCCGGTATTTCGTATCCAACGGGACTGAATTGAGGTCGGGTGGTCATCCCGACGCCCTCTCGACTTTAATCCCCGGGAAAGAAGCCCGGTTTCCATTCAATGTAGAGCTGGGTAGACCCTAGGACCCGTTTGCAGGAGAATGGAACATGGAAAAATCCCTACCTTTCGCCGAGGCTGGGGATAGAACCCTTCGCCAAGCGCCTTTAGCACTCACTTATTGCTTTCATTATGCTAACGTATCTTTATTTTACAATCATTCCTTGGCCACAGGACTTTGTTTGGTTTGGATATATATTTATTTTTTTCCCCCATTTGTTAATGTTGATTTGATAACAAGCTTGACGTGTAAAAAACTGATGGAGAAAAAAATGAGACAAAATTTCATTTTAAATTCAGGAAAAAGATATCTAATTCAAGAACCAAAGAATGGCGAAGATTCCAATATTCTGTGTGCCTCCATTCAAATGTGTTACCCATTGTTTTCATTTGCTGTTTTGCTGCTTTGAATGCTATGAAAGTTCATATCATGTAGATAGATTGTCTCCAGGTAGCAGTTGTGCCCGATTAGAAAAACACATTTATCACTTTGCGAAACGTCACAAAATCATCTGAAATTTGTAGAGAAGGAAATACAGCATATTGTTCTGTTTTTTTACTTTCATAAATTACAGTGACTGTCTTCAATGCGAAATCCTCCGCGTTTATTTGCACTTCATGGTTGATTCATTAAATTGGATTGTCATTTGACTAAAATGGGAAAAAAAATAATCTTGAGAATTAGAAAATTTCAAAGATATGAAATATAGAAAATAACAGAAAATGGCAATTCCCAAAAATGGAATATTACAGAATTTACGTTTTTTTAGATAACAATGGGCGAGGCCAAATTGTTTACCAAATGACATCATGGAACAGCTGTTTCACGCTCTTTGGCGATCATCAGCCAGGAGCACTCAACAGTAAAACAACAAGGTCTCAGTACTGAGGCTAATAGGAATAATCCTCGGAATCACTGTGATGTCTTAAAGGGAAAAAAACACCATTGCGATTCCGATGATCATTCCTATTAGCCTCAGTACTGAGACGTCGTTGTTTATTGGTGACTGCTCCTGGCTGATGATCGCCAAAGTCCGTGAAAGAGCTGTTTTAGATGACACTTAGTAAACTTTTGTCTCATCATTGTTGTTTAATAATAATTCCATGCGGCGATTATTTTTTTTTTTTGCGTTAAAAAAAATTCATTTAGTCTGGCGGACTGCTGGCACATGAAATTTCTCATTAATTTCATTAGTGAGTTTTTATTGCTTATTTATTTTTGCGTTTGAGTCACCACTGTGATTTCGACCATTATTTTTTTTTTTATTTACGAATAAAAAAAAAAAAATGCTAGAAAATCCATTTAGTCATTTCTTCAATTTGACCTTATTTATTTTACTTATTTTGATAATTGTAAAATTTAAAAAAAAAAAAAAGCAAAATATTAAAGATCTTTTTCGAACCTTTTACGTAAGAATTAAGAAATAAGGTATTTATGGGTTTCGATAATGGGAATTTTTGAAATTAGGATCAAAATCTTGCCTTTCTTTGCTACATTATGCATTATGTTTGTTTATTGTACATATGCATAAGTGTTATTTGTGCAGTATCAAGGTTTTAGGAACTTTTTAGTTTAATCCAGAAATAAGGGATAACCGGCATTAGATAATCTCTACTATTCTCCTATTACATCTATCTATTTGTACTACAGAACAAGACAGCATACTTTAGAGATATTAAGATTAATGTATTGTGTTTGTATTTGATTGCAAATTTATGGGGTATAATTAAGAGACACATTTTCGAGTTTTCTAATTTAAAAGTGGTGAAATTTAATGAGTTTAAATAAAAGTTTAAATAAAACATCACAATTTGTAGTGACGACGAATTAAATAAATTCACCTCGTGAGCTTCACCACAAATGGAATGTTCTGTTCAAGAACTTACACTCTTTATATTCATTATATGAAAAAGTCTTTATAACTTCAAATAAATACCAACTAAATCTCGAATCTTACACAACCGTTGATCTTTCAATTATAATACTCTCTTAGAAATCAATGTACAATATATTCATGATCGCGGCCATGATCGCTTGGACACATCATTAAACCCTGTTGAATCAAGACATCGACGTTATTGGAGCGTTGGAATGTAAAGGAATTTCCAGACATGCATTGGGATTTTTCTCTCGCCCAAATGCGACAATTATGCATGTTCACTGCACCAGGCAGTACGTTCTCTGGACGGACTTTCCAGAGAATTCGTGCTACGTCCGTCCAGACAATGTTTCAGCGCCATTCCGACTGAGATAACAGCAGAATATCAATAACTGCTTCTTCCACATCCATTTTGCTTAATGAGCGTCGGCTGGTGACCATGCGATCATAGTCGCTTCATGTGTAAAGGCAAGAAACCATGATCGTGCGGCCAAAATTTATTGACAGCGGGGCCACGATCGCTTCGTGTGAAAACGCGCTTACAGTACTGCTACGGTACCGTAACTTACTTTACTACAAGTTACAGTAAAAATGTCGAGTAAGCATAAACAGAATTCATGTCCATTAAAAGGCAAGTTGGAAATGATTACACATTTACATAGAATATTACTATATTTCATTTGAATTTTATTTTTTTCGAAAACCTGTTCTGATTATTCAAAATTTCGGATTCGCGGGGTTCGGATTAGCGGGGTTTTACAGTACAAACTCGATTATATAAGTATATTCGAAGAAAGGTAATCGTATAATTTCTTTATATTCACAGGTAAAATTCCAGATGATAGTAACTTACTTAAATTTAAAATTATGACAGCAATTCTATCTGTCGTCACACCTCAGCTGAACCCAATTAGAATGTCCGACATTCAGGTAGCATGAATTTGTTATTAGATTTACATCAAAACTTTAAAAAAATTTGCTTAAAATCGATTGATTCAATAAATGGTAAATATCAGAAAAGTAATTGTGGTTTTCAAAATATATTTTCTTTCCTAGATTTTCAGAATCGATGTCAACACAGCCATTGCAACAGTTGTTTTATTAGAAGATATTGAAAATTCAGGTAATTACTTTTTGTATTCAATAATCAATTCTTATTATATTATCTTAGTTAATCAATTTCCTTACGAAAGGGTATTGAAAACTGTGTAGTTACGATTACATACAATCTATTCAGATCTTAGGGTGCGTCTGACTCAAGCAATACAGGCTATTGCAAACCTTTTATTTCTTTTATATATTTCTTTTACCAATGCACCTAAAATTCTGAAAATTTAAATATGAATTTGTAAAGCATGTGGGATTTACATTTTCTTGTTTTTAATTTTTGAAATATTCTATAATTAATTAAATTAAAGTTCAAAAACAGTCAATTTTTTGGGCGTATTCGAAGTATTACTCGATATTTTCAACTTAAAAAAACTTGACGAAAACTTGAAATGATAACAAATTTGTTAAATAATAATTTTTATTTAAAATATTTATTATTCGAGCAACAGTTAATTTAAAAAAAATAAAAACTGTGTTTTTAAAATTGTTTGAGATTAAATTATTTTTTTTTTTACTTGCTATGAAATAATCATAATAAAACATTTTCATTATATGCTTTTTAAATATCATGCAAATTTATTTGGTGCTGTTCGTTTTGAAAAATAAATTTGTTTTTAATTTGTTAATTCTATTTAAAATCTATTTTAATAAAAAAAATGCTTTAAAACAAATTTATTTTTGGAAACGAACAGCATCAAATGAATTTGCATGATATTTAGAAAGCATTTAAGGAAAAAACGATTATTTGATAGCACGTAAAATAAAAATAATTTAATCTCAAACAATTTTAAAAACAGCTTTTATTTTTAAAAAAAAATAAATATTGCAATAATAATAAATATTTTAAATACCTGTCATTATTTTACAAAATTTTTATCATTTCAGGTTTTCGAGAAGGTTTTTTAAGTTAAAAATACCAAATAATACCTCGAAAACGCCCAAAAATTTGTCTATTTTTGAACTTTAATTTAATTAATTATAGATTATTTTGAAAATTAAAAATAAGAAAATATAAATCCCACATGTTTCACAAGTTAATATTTAAATTTTTAGAATTTTAGATGCATTGGTAAAAGAAATATATAAAAGAAATAAAAGGTTTGCGATTGCCTGAATTGCTTGAGTCAGTACCTTAATACCACATACTATCTACAACAGTTGATATTCCAGTATTGTTAAGATTTCGTTAGTGAAATTATGCCTAAAATGTTGGCTCTTTTTTTCAGATATTCTTTATGTTTTGTTGACTCCGAGAAAAATGGTAATAAAAACTAAAATATCTCAAGATCAGATTTATATTTTCTAATTTATGAATAAAACTTTTCTTTTTTTAATAATATCTACGTAACATTGAATTTTGAAGTAAACTTTTATTTCATCATTTCATGGTTTAGTGCTATGATATTATCACATTAATAAATGAAGTAGCTCTATTGATTCTAACCAATACGTAAAATCTTATACCAACGTTTAGTACATTTTACTTTGATTTCCAAACGTCTCATACAGTTCTCTGAAAGAGTTTATCATGAAAGCTTTAATGCATCATTTGTTTTTATTTTTGTTTTTTATGCTACTTTTTAAATTGTTTTGACATATTTTTTCAAGTAAATAATTGATTCATTCAAAAACAATGTTTTTCATTCAAATTAATTAGCTGTTTAATTATATGTAATAAATTGAGGAAACCATTCCAATAATAAAGACTTGTTGGAAAAAGGATTCGTCCTAACAAATATGTCCAAAGTTGACTAATTTTTTCGTTTAGCAAATATTAAAAATATAAATAGGAATCGGTAAGCATTTGGTCTTTAAAAACAATATAGTCATAAATATTCATTTATTAAAAAGCTGAATCACAATTGTCTAACTTTCTTCGTAAGTTATCGCTTCCTGCCAATAACAAGGAACCATTTTATTGCTGTTGCTGCAAACGTGTAAGAATTTATAGAAACACATTCAGTTTATTTATTTATAATGGATATCCTAGAAGCAGTGTTTCGTGATTACTATAACTCATCACCCTGGCTTAATCGATCGGAAATGACTAATGAATATTAAACCGTGATTATCCAATGTGCCTCGGCAATCCAGATTGACTGTTTTGTTAATACAGTAGACACTCGCTAATCCGGCACGTTCGGGACTTCGGCAGTGCCGGATTACTGAGCGCCGTCTAAAAATAGCCGTTATTGCGAGGATAGCGGAAATACCGCTAAAATAGAGAATGAAAAGGGCTATTAATAGATATCAGGCCATTTTTCCGTGTTCTATTTTGATTTCTCTGATTTCGGTAGTGATGGAAAATGTTAAAAATAAAACAAAATATATTTTTATGTAGTATTATATTTTAATAACATACTGTACTGCCGAGTACGCCCAACCTCAGCCGATAGCCCGCGAACTCTGCCGAACGCGCCCGGAAGGCTTATTCAGTGTAAAAAAACAAAAAACCCTTAGACCGATGCCGGATTATTAAATGTGCCGGATTATCGGATGCCGGATTAACGGGGTTTTACTGTACTGTATTCTTCGTCACCATAAATGCATTGAGCTACAATTGAATGTTTATTGTAGAACAGCGCTATTGCTGTGACCTATTATAAAAGAGCAATAACCTGTAGAAACTATAGCCTAGTTATGCATTATTCATGATTCCCTTTTGTTTTTGAAATAAGCTAATCTAATTTTCTTTTCTTCATTTTAATTGCATTTTTCAGGTATGGTTCGCAAGTCGACCAGATCAGCTTCTCCCACGAACCTTCAGGTTTATAATATTCTTAGGGATCTGGTGCTTCAGCATTCTTTCTTCATTGACCGAAATGGAGAGGTAACAATTTAAATCTTCAATTTAATCTAAATTTCAAAAACTAACACATGAAAAAAAAAGGATAAAAGAAAAAAATCCATATTTCCTTAGGCTCTCATCAACGGGACGCTTGGACATCAGTTTAGTATTGAAAAACCACTTTTCAGTCAAAACTATTTAAAAGAATAGTTCAGAAGAATTATTTCTTTGTGCCAGTAAGCACAGACAGCTGTTCTATCTTCATAAAAGCAATTCATATTATATAATACCTGTGAAGATGAATGTTATTAAAAATGAAGATTGATGTTATTAAAGAAATAAGCAATTAACTCTAAAATGGAAATCAAATCTATTTAATGAATTATTTTATATAAGCTATTTTATATAATAACTAGTCGGCTACCCGTCGCTTCGCTCCGGAAGCCTCCCTTATGTAACGGAAAACAATTTTTTATTTATTAAAAAAAAAACCACACACACACACACACACACACACACACAAATTACATCAAGGAAACTAAAACTAAAATTTTTTAAAAGCTTTTTTTAAAATTTAATTTTTGATGTCTATATTCTCTCAATCTACGACTGCTTTTAGAACCATCTTGTAAATCATATATCTACGATATATTTTTATTTTTTACAGAGATTAGAATGTAGGCCTAGTGGTCTAATGGCTAAGACGTCTAACTTCTGAGCAGTATTCTACCTAATAGAAATAGTGCATCTTTCATTCTTGACTATCTTTTTTTTTTATTCCTATTGATACTTTTCAGTGGTTTTCGAGTTAGAAATTGTGATTTTTCAGTATTCTACCTAATGAAATACTGCTGCTTATTTCTTGACTCTTTTTTTTTTTTATTCCAAATGATACTTTTCAGTGGTTTCTGAGTTATAATAGTGTTCAGTATTCTATCTAATAGAAATACTGCTTCTTTCTTTTTTGAGTCTCTTTTTTTATTCTAAGTGGCACTTTTCAGTGGCTTTTGTGTTCCAAATATTGATGGTTTCTGAATTACAGATAGGGATTTTTCAGTATTCTATCTAATAGAAGTATCGCTTCATTCTTTTTTGACTCTCATTTTAATTATAATTGTCACTTTTCAGTGACGTTTGAGTTACATTTATTGATGGTTTTTTGAGTTGCAAATAATGATTTTTTCGGTGTTCCACCTCAAAAAAAGAGTGGTTATCTCTTTCTTGACTCTGTTTTCTTTACTCCAACATCTGGCGTGTACACCCACATATTTTTCAATATCACATAGGATTTGGTTAAATAAGAATATTTAAAATATTGCAACGTTTCGGCAATTATCGTTCTAATTGTCAGTTTCGAATTACAAATAAACTGACTGATGTGAAATAAATAAACAATCTTGAGATTCCAAAAAAAGATTGAATACATTCCTTATTGATGGGGGAAAGGAAAGGAGATATAAGTCAAAAAACCATATGAAGAGAGTTGTAGTCCCTATGACCTAATGGATAAGGCATCTGACTTCGGATCAGAAGGTTGCAGGTTCGATTCCTCTCGCGGATGTTTCATTGTCAAAATTATTTCTATTTTCCATTCTCTCAGAAAATTGCGCCGGACAGACACACAGACAGACAGAAAGACAGACAGAGAAATAAAAGATTTTAGTAATATAGATTACAAGAGACTATTTTCGAAATAAAGAGAAAAATAATATTTAGATATATTTAAAGGTGATGTAAAATGATGATATTCTTCAATAATCTTTTTTCTCAAACATACAGTATTTAATTTTAAATTTTTATTCGTTTTTCCAGAACCCATTAGAAGCAGAAAGTATTACAAAGGATGTAGTTAGGCCAGGTACGTATTTATTTTGTGATTTTTTATAGAAATTAGTGTTAATTTTATATTTTTGATTTTATTTATCCTTTCTAATTCAACTCAAATTCACAAATCCATTTCAATCTTATTGAAGGTTTTGTGGAAGTCACAGCACATTCCTTTTCTTAAAAGAAACTTTAATTGAACGAGTGATTAAAGAAGGGGGTTAAAAAAATGGGGTTAAACATAACATTTGTGGGAAAACATCTGCCTTTTTTTTACCATTTTGGCAATTTTGAGTCATAAATGTTTCTTTTCTGACTAAATTTATTTCCTGATTCTTTGTTATTCTAGAACATGTACCACTACCCCTGGTTCCGAAGACATTTCAAGCCCATGTGAGAGCTATAATGAGAGATGATGATGACACAGTATTCAAAATCCTTGAAATTGATGAATTTTTCGATGACTCTTTAGGAAGACAAGCTATGATTATACAGAATTCAACAGGAAGAAGACACTTGATTAAAGAAGCAGACACATCTATTATCATCCAAGGTACAAAAAAATACTTTAGGGAAATTGTTACGGTAGAAGCTTCTTCGTACAATAATGATAGGATTATTGTGTAAAAAAACTCTTTTTTTTTCATAAAATAATGTTGATTAGCTCTGCCTTCAACTCTCAACCCTCTGTTATGATGATGTATGCTGCTTAACTCTAATAGAGAAAATAAGACATATTTTCAGATATATCTACAATGAGGATACTAAATTAACATAACAGGCGTTGGCATAAAGTTGACAGTCCAAGATTAATTCTTATATCATATAAAAACGAATCATATAATCATAAAAACGAATTATATTAATCACTTCCTCTTTTAATTACAGAAAGTGTCTTCTTCACGGAATATTTTATTCGAATTTTGTAGAAACTGCTGAACATACTAATATACTACAATCTAATAATTCTCTGTAATACTACATTTCAAAACACCGTCGCGTTAATGCTAAAAAATAATGATAAAATCCTACATGTTAATGTGGTAATTTAATTATCGAAATCATAATCTCGAATATTCTAATTATATATTCAAATTAACATAAAATTTGACACAAAAGACCTATAACCTTGGTATGTATGAAAGTGGTGATTTCGTTTTGAGTAGAAATTGAAGACAACAGGAACTGATTATGAATAAATTGTTGAACATTTTGTTTTTCATTCCAGATCTTAAAAGTTGCACTGTAGTAACCAAAACCGATTCCAAAGAATTTCCTACTATGACTGCTAGACAGGCTCTTGGACTCATAAAGGAAGAGGTAAACAATTAAGCATAATATATTGTTTGATTCCCATTCGGCAATAAATCAATTTTAGAACATAGTCAGTTTAAGATAACCATTGTAAACTATAAACTATCATTACCCTACATCTTCATTAGAATTTCTATACACATTTGAATGTCTGTACCTAAAATTTATTATTATGTTAAAGGTAAAAACATTACGCCATCATAAAATTATTACTGTTCTGAAGATAACTTGTGGCATACTATAGATGATGAGAAAAAGGTTTATAACTAAAAGATATAAAAACCCTAAGGTTTTTTTTTATATCTTTTACTTATTCAACACTTCCTCTTGGTTACTTGAATCACAATAAAAATAAATGCGATAAAAATAAGAGTCAAGGTCGATGTTCAAAAATTACAAACAGCCAATATTCAAATACATCAACCAAACACCTTTACAAATTAAACGTTTTCTGTAAGAAAAACAACAGAAGATCATCTCTAGATAGCATGGTGAAGAATGATGTAGAGAGAAAGAGTAAATGATAAGAAAAGAGCTGGTCAGAAACCGTTGGCTACACGAGATGAGAGAATATGAAAGAGGAAAATTTCAATCTTTGTTCCACCAAGTATTCATTATTATGATGATAATGTGTACGACAGCAATTATATGGATCCAGACTGATCTGTTTATTAATGACATAACGTTTTACTTCTGAATTATATACAAGGAACTGTTGTTTGTTTTAAGTGGTGGCTTTTGATATTCTAGGTGATTATTCTTTCGATGAAACTCTTTCTCCATGACAGATACGAAAAAAAAACTTACGTACAATAAAGTCAATGGCTAAAAATTTTAAATTCTTATAACATTAACATGATAGGCAAGACATATCTGCAGCCTAGGAGATTTGGTTGAACTTCAAATTATGGTACCATCGGATGTTGGCCTATTTTTCGGAATATTGCTAAGATGGCCGTGTTGGCACTATTAAAGAAAGTCGATGGTGGATTTAAAAATTTTGAAATTAATTGTGTATTTGAAAATTATTGAATTAAGTATTGGAGCTTCGCAGGTAAACTTATCTAAAAATGGTCTTGCACGATCTTTTACTAGAAAAACTAACCCTCATCTGGCTAACTGCGATTTTGAGATAACAGTATGCAGCCTTCGTCTCCTGACCACTCATATCACTCTTAGCCTATTAACAGCCGCCTGCGGCGGGGGTGAACATAACCCTTTCAGGTGGGCGTGGTTAAGGATTTAAAGAAAAACGCTTACATTATCTTTTTTTATCTTTCTTATATCCATCTCTAATGCCCGGTTGCACCAAAGTAGCGTTTAACTACGGTTTCCATGAACCGAGTTCAGCTTGAACCTCAAATTGATGTTCAGCCTTGTTGCACCAAGCTACAGCAGGCAGGTTCATAGCAGCGGAAGTACGTCATGCGTTCAAAGCTGATTCCTGATTGGTTACAAGATTCGTCTTTCGTTGCGGGAAATCAACCCATTGGATTGTTTTCAACAGTTGTCCTTTGTTTCAGCAGTCAGCAATCTCATTACGAAAATGGAGTTCAGGAATTAAAAAACTGAATTCTGCCGAGTCCCTATTTACACAGAGACGAAATAAAAAAATCCTTTTAATTGATATAATTGAATCGTACATAACACATTTCAGAATGTAAAAAAAACGATGCCGAATATTACTAATGTAGGTAATCGTGGAATTTAGCGTCCCAAATTAAATAATAATAAAAAAACCTATAACAGTAAATAACACACAGTCATAAAATGTGAAATTTCATCACACTTGGGTGGGTGGATGGCTGTAAGTGTCCCACCCCCGACCGACAACGGGCCTTCGTAAGCTCTGTTTTCGTGCCACTGCGTTCTGGAGTCCGATATCGCCGGTCTCCTGACGGATTTAGGCGCACCGTCGGCGGCAGAGATGGGACCAACAGAGGCAAACTTCGGTGCCCTAGAAAAACTTCGGGCCCGATGGGGGTGGGACACTTAGGTATCCGTGCAGACTTGGGTGAAATTTCACATTTTATGACTGTGTCATTTACTATTATAGGTTTTTTATTGTTATTTAATTTGGGACGCTAAACTCCACGATTACCCTTATACTGATCGCGAAATAGTCTGCCTTTTGGATACAAATGATGCAACTCTGTTAACAACTGAAATTCCTCTTCACAGTCAGTGTGCAACGAATTAAATAAATGTAAAGTTGTCATTTTTAAAAGTTATTTCTGATAGTTGAGAGAAAACTTGCTTTGGTCTCAATTCGCAAGTGAATATCAGTAATGGCCGAACGCCGAACAGCGGTTTTCAACCGAGTTCAGCGCCTTGAACGGCCGAATTCGGCAGATCAACTTGACGACGCTTTTGAACCGAGATCATCACTAAACCTTGTTGGCGCAATAGGTTTAAGAATGATCTTCGTTCATCTAGCAGTTTGAACGTGGTTCAGCTACTGAACTTCAATGGTGCAACCGGCCATCAGTCTCCCCAGAAAAAGAAAATCACACAAACCTGCACGCAACCTTTCATGCCTATTCATTCCCGCATCCATTTTAACATGGTATTGAGAGAAACAAATCAAACATTTGACTGGGGATAAAAAAAAAAACAAAAAAAAAACAAACAAAAAACACGTTATATTTGAAAATATAAATATTAAAGATATAAATAATTAAAATAAAAAAAAAGTAAAATGAAAAGAAAATAACATTTTTAATTTTTTTAATTTTATTAACTTAAAAAAAAATTAAGATTAAAAATTCAAAATGGGACTTTCTTTTTCTCTTCTTTTATTTTGTTATCTGATTGTTAGATTTCTAATATGTAGTTTTTATTTTCACTCCTTACCGTCTATTAGATTTACTGAGTCGAAATCTTTTGGATTTATTAATATATCAGTTTCCTAAAAAAGAAAAAGACTGACTTGTTCAGCTAATTTCAGCTAACTGATATCATTTCAGTTAAATTACAGTTTTTATAGAATTTCTTTCTAAATTTCAGCATTTTGTCGGAACAGATGATTATACGGGAATTCCTGCTCTGAAGTTCCAAGTGAACGATTTGCCTATATTCGGAGGAAAGGCTAACATGGAGGTTCTTTGGTCTCGTAAGTTTTTGATTCTTTAAGAAAATAAATGAATTAAAGACATTAAGCAATCTACAATTCACAATCTCGGAGCAGAAAATATTTAGAGCAAATACTATTATGGACTTTTTTTTTAATGATGTTTTACATACAGTCGAACATCTCTTTTACACTTTTCGAGGGTATCACAAAAAATGCTTTAAATTGAGGGAAAGTCTAAATTTTGGGTAATGGTTTCAGCATACCAAGAATAGTAAGGATACAATTTTCAATATATAGAATGATTGTTTAATAACTTACAGGGCTATATTAAGTATTACCACACACACTATTTTAATCACTTTACAATCTCAAAATATAAGACCCACACACACATACTCACATTTCAAACGAAACAAGACAACAAGAATCAGCGTTGCCAGAATGCTGTATTGCTGCCTTCCAATGTTGTCAGCAGCATCTTGAGCGAAGTATTCATGAGGAAAATAGGTGGTCACAGAATTTTTTTGTACTCGCAACAATATTCTGCAAGACTACATCACACGGTGAAAGTTAGTGCCAAATGACGAGGTAACAAGAATGAAGCCGAAACCGAACGAAGACATCGAGTGTCGAGACAATCGATATATCGCATGGACGCCATCTTTTTTTTACTCTGTTTGGCGGAAACAATGCAAGTTGTGGGATGATTGTTATTACGATAGCGTAAATATAGAATAATATATAGAAAAAAATATTAGAATAATAGGAAAATTGAAAGGACCGAGAATAAATGTTGTAATTGACGGGAAAACGTTATTTGCGGGAATGTAAAAGTAGGGTTCGACTGTATACGAATTTTTAGTGTTAAGTGGTTCATTAATTCTGGAAAATAAATATATTAGATACAAAGACATTTTCAATAATGGTATGTGAAATTTCCTGTTTTTAATTCTTTTTACAGAGTATGGCTGGAATTGGCCCTACTGTGGTAAAGATAACGACTGTCGCAGATGGGCCACTCCTTTGTTGGTTACTGTTCATGTTTTAACAGAAAATCATACTTTTCATCACCGGTATGAATTCACAGAATTCTATGACGAAATAAAAGAAAGTAGTGGTTTACAAGTAAGTAGTATATTAATGCTTACTTCTTAATGCTGTTTGCTTGTTATTATCTCAGATAGGCAATTGCAGTTGCATAAATGAGATGTGCAAGCAAAAGAATAAAAAAGATAAAATCTGTTGTTGTTCGTGTCTGATACAAATCTACATTCTCTATTTCTGAAAAGTCAGAGATCATTTTAGAGAGGATTTGTAGACTCAATTAAATATAAACTTGGCCATTCATTAATTTTTATACTTTATATATTTTTTGTTTTTTCTTTGCTGAATCACTGATAGAAATCACATTTATTAAATCAAAAAAGTAATTTCCTAGGTTCCAGACGGAATGTACTGTGAAAATTGGGGCAACTCCGACCAAGAGAAACCAACGTTAAACAGCTTTTACTCTATGAAGTTAGAAATGAGTACGTTAACCGGTGCAGTAACTGATGTGTCTGTAAGTTCTTTTTCTTGTTAAATTAAAGATCCGTTTATTTTAATATTAACATTACTGAAACTACAGAAATTATTGAACATGAAAACGAAATATCGAATAATAATATCAAAACAGCACAGAAAACAATACAAGAAAATTTCGTTAACATTCAAAAGTGTTCACTCACAATAACAAACATATTATTAACGAAAATAAAACTAAACTCCTCCTCATTAATCCTAAAAAGAAACTTCCTAAAGAAAAGCCAGTAATTTTATATCACTCAGTAAAATGTTTGCTAAAAGATCATGAATACTGCATAAAATGCAAAGAAATAGAACAAGTGGACGAACTTCAATACCTTGGATTAACAATAAATAAAACTTATACATGGTCAAATCATATCAAAAACTTACACAAAAAACTTAATGTTCTCTCTTATATATTCTTCCATATTAAAGATAGTTTACCCACAAAGATTAAAATGATGATTTACCATGCATTCTTCGACTCATTAATTAATTATGCACCTCACATTTGGGCTAATACAACAGATACGGAATTAAAAAATATAAATACACTACAAAATAAAATAATAAAATTAGTTCTTTCTAAAAGAATTAGTAAGAATAAAGAAACTAGAAAAGAACTAATGTTGAAATATGGAATCTTATCGCCAAAACAAAAATGTCTATATAATTTATTAATAAAACACTATCCAGAAATCAAAACTGCAATAACTGTTGAAGGAAAAAATTATAATCTCAGAAATAAAAATAAAATCAAATTAGACTATCCATACATTTTTAATAGCTATGGGAAAAGAAATGCTTATTATCTAATAGAAGAAATTTATAATAGTATACCTGATTGTAAACTTTTAAAAGACAAAAGAATTTCTGAAATAAAAAAATTAGTAAAAAAATGGCTTATTATAAATATTGAAAATAGGTAATTCAAAAATTCTAAATATAGTCACTCTCCTTTGAAGTTCTTAAAACCATAATCTTGATTTTCATTGATCTTGCAGTGAATAGTTGTGTATATAGTACTTGTGTATATGGTAATATAGTATAGTACTTGTGATTGTGATTACTATATATTATATGGTATTATTATAGTATTATACTATTATAGTGTATGTGATTGTGATTGCTATATATACATGCATTACTTGTTAAACTTTTTAAACATTAATTATAGATTTTTATTAATGTATAACTTCCAAAAATTTAACAACCTTGTATACTTAGTTAACTGTTTATGTCAACTTCCCTTATTCAAAAAAAAAAAAAAAAATTAATCCTAAGTTATGAATTAATATACTGTATAATCGGCAATTTTAGTCTCTTTACTTTTCTAAAAAATGCATATGTAACTAATAACTCAAATATATCAATATGAATGTACTCAACGGTAGCACCTGTTGATAGGAAGCTCTACAAATGCTTCCTAACAGGACTATGATAAAATGTAACGGAAATAAAATGAATGAATGAATGAATGAATGAATGAAATGATGTTCTCATTCGGTTAGCGCTCAATTACGTTTTTTATATACAAATTAAAAATATCAAATTCTCTTGATATCTTTAATGGTATTTTGTACTTTTACTGTATTTTTTAAACTTTTGTTACTATTTCAATATAATATTCTGTTTTAAAATTTCGAGTTTCATACTAAATGCACTGTGTGTTCTTTCTTTTCATTATATATATTCCGTATGTATTAAGTGAATTAGTAATAATAATAATAATGATAATAATAATAATCTACAAAACTATGATACTATTATACGCCCCGTCAACAATGACGGGTAACAATATGACGGCTTTTAGTTGATATAGAATATTTGCCCGTCATTTGTAATGTCTTTATTCACGTCGAGAAATTTCTCTAACGACTCTTCGCCGCTGAGGGCGAGCTTCTGCATCTAATTTGTCTGACCAGCGCTTGTAGTAGGCTAAAATTGATGAGTTTTTTTTTTCTCTGGCTCTTCTCTCATTGCGTCACAGACGGCGTGATAAGAGATATTTAACAATATTTAGAATGTAATCTCTGTGGCCTAATGGATAAGACATCTGACTTCGGATCAGAAGGTTCCCGGTTCGATTCCTGTCGCGGACAAGTTTGTTTGTAGAATTTATTTCTATTTTCACAGGAAATTAAAATTATTTTTCAAGCACAGAGGAAGTGCGACTCTGACAGATCTGGAAAACTATGTAAAGAGGTAGAAACAACAAAACTAATATTACAATAGATAACTACGTAATTACAGCAACTATTTATATTTTTCATTTAATTTAATTGTTATGTTTTGCTGTTATGATTACAGTACAATAGTTAGAAATAGTATTTATAAATCCCATAGGCCAAGTCAATAGTAGTAGTAGTAGTAATAATAATAATAATATAATTATATAGATATATAGATATATATACTACCCTACACTAATGGACCGGACAGTGCGCTTTATTGGAAACATGTGAAAATGTAACTGATGGGCACCCACGTGCTGAAATTACATTAGCCACTCTGTGGGGCATGCTTTGCACAAAGTTTTGATACAGAGCTAAGGGTTTTTATGTCCATTCCTGCTTCAAGAACATGGCTAGTGCAGCTACAGATGTCGGACGTGGTCCTGTGGCCCTCAATCGATGCTCTAACTCGTCCCATAAATGTTCGATAGGGTTTAGGTCGGGACTCTGAGCAGGCCATGGAAGCCGCTTTACAGCCATCTCTGTATACCACTGATGGACAGAGGCTGAAACATGGCATGGAGCATTGTCATCCTGAAAGTAACTATCGTCATTTCCAAGCATTTGCCAGAGAGTAGGAACAACCCAATTATCCAAAATGTCTTTGTAGCCTCGGAGTTCAAGATTCCCGCAACAACATGCAATGGTCCTAAGCCATACTATGAGAATCACCCCCACAGCAAGATTCCCCCACCGCCGAACTTCACAGTTGGAACGACGCACTCGGGTAAAAGACGTTCGCCTGGCATTCGCCACACTCAAACACGTCCATCCAACTGGAAGAGAGTGTAAGGTGATGAGGCACGTTACACTCCATAAAATTGTTTTCCACTGCTCTACAGATCAGTTGCGACTTTGCAAATACCACTAGAGTCTGGCGGTTCTGTTGAATGGTGAGATGTGTGGTTTGTGGATTTTAAGGGCGTTCAATTCCTTCCGCAATGTATTGTGATTGTGATGTATTCCGCAATGTAACCCTGATGCCTGTTGAAACTAACTGATCACGTGCGCACATGCACTTTGACGATCTCGTCTGATTTTATGTAAATATGCAGTTGTCCGGTCCATTACTGTAGGGTAGTGTGTGTATATATATATATATTATTTTTAAATACAAAAGTTACAGTGCGTTAGGAATGACAAATTCCTATTAACAAGTTCTGAATATAGGTATACTATAATTAATTAATTAATTTTGAATGTATGTTTTTCTTTTTTTTCTCTTTTTTTTTTCAATAATGTTAAAAACAATAAAAGATATACATCAATGCATTGTTTTGAAGTGATTTTTTTTTTTATCAAGTAGACCGCTAAGTGCTAATTTTCTAAAATTTTATGTTAGGCAGTAACATAATTTAAAAGTAAAAATAATTTTCTCATTTAATTCTATATATGTTTGTTTACCTTAAAGTTATGTATGTTTATCTTATTTTTGTCGAGTAAAGTAAAAACTGGTAACAATAAATGTTACCGACATTGGCGTATACAAAAGTAAACAAAATAATTAAATAAGGTATAAAAATACAGGATTTACAATAACAATGAAAACAATTGAACAACAGAAATTCATTCTAATTACATTTTATCAACCACTTTTTTCATAGTTTCTTCACATTGCATAATAATAATAAATAGTTACTGCATTTTTGTAGTTTTCTATATTATAAACCAATATTAACTTTTCATTGTTAAAAATAATTCAAACTTACAATTTTTTTTCTAAGTTTTCATAGAATATGCTCTTTTTAGAATGAAACACGTTTAGAAGCTGATAAAATTTTTTAAATAAATAGAAGATAATTGTTAATATAGTAAAATGTAATTTTTTTATTTTATTTTGCATTATTTTCTTTACCAAAAAAATAATAATGTAAAGAGTACTTAAAAAAATTTTGCGATGTTGCGTTACCCAACAACAGGGAGAAATTCTTACGATTAATGCAGCTCCTGATATTAAAAGAAATGAAGTTTTCTAATTCAAGTAACTGCTTCTTTACGAGCAAAGAGCCTCGCGATTGCAAAATTTTTACTATAATCATAATAATCATAATAATAATAATAATTAAAGGCTCCAGTCAGCGAATTTTTGACTGCGTTTCAAAATGTGTATAATAATTATTATTATTATTATTCCATTATTATTATTATTATTATTTCATAATAATCTTGTAATGTTTTAGTCCCTCTGGATTTTTCTAATAGTTCTAACAGATTAATGCAATCCCTAACTGCAATAACTCATCATCCTGGATATTCTCTTCGTATTTCATGCAATATAACCAACAATAAAAATTATCTTGTGTATATGTTTTCATGGAAAGCAGCCATAACTTTTTTCAGCATAACTTTTTTCAGTCAGATAAACTGTAAAAAATTGTAACTGCCATCAATAGATCGAACGAGCTTTTGATGTGCGTTCATTATTATTTTTGTAATAATAAACAATGATTTATGAAATTTATATGCTATGCCCTGAGATATTTAAAATTTCGTGTAAATTCTATATTTAACAATACTTCATCCTGCCAAAATTTTTTTAAAATTTCTATCCTACGTTTTCTTGTTTAACAATTAATCCTTTATATATTAAGCGATCGCTAGCGGGGATTAATTGATTGGCCTTTTTATTCTTTATTTAGGTTTTGATGTGCTTTTAATATGGAGGGCCGTTGTGGTGTTTACTTTTGTTTTCTTTATATGTTTTCTGAGTTCACTGAGATGTAAGATACTGGGCGGATCCAACTGACGATGGTCAAGAAATCTGCAACAGGCTATTTTGGATTCCCGGTATCACAATTTCCAAAAACAGATCAGTAAACTCTTAGTCTTGTGCATTTCTGTTTTATTTCTCATGTAATTGTTTCCATGTACGTTAAATTTTTGCGTTATGTTTTAAGAAGAAACATCATTTCATTTTCAAGCATCATTTTTTTTTTTTATAATTCCGAAATTTCCAGATAAAAGTGCTAAAATTTGGAACGCAAACTAATCTGTATCGCTTTGATAATCGACCAGTTCTGCAAGGACTTCCAGTGACTTTAGATTACCGTAGAATCATTATTGATGTCAAGAATGGTGAGTTTATTTTCTTTGAACGATTAAAAGACTATAATTAAATTTATTTTTGTGTTTGAAGTGATATAGTCTTCCTTGTAAAAATTTATCATAAAAATGACTTAAGCCATTCAATATAAGCCTCTACATGTCTTAATGACATTGCATCATATGCTTTTATATTAAATAAGGGATTAAGGTTATTCTGAATTTTTTTACGATATTTATTTTTTTAATTTTTTTAAGTATTATTGCTACATGTGGAGTTTGATTATTAATGTTTACGATATTCCTATATTTGTTATTCATATTTTTCAGGACTGTTATAAGGCCTGGTATGTATTTCATTATCTGATGATGAGTGTTATCCCTCGAAATATATAATATGCTTAGATTTATAAAGTATTTTCTGTTTATGATCTGGTGTGTTTGGTCCGCTAATCATCAGTGTTTTTTTTTAACTTGTTTATGAAAATGCTACTTGTTATTCCATTGTCATTTCTTCAATTTTATATGACAGCTCTTAATATGAATATACACCGAAGAGCCATTACATTACGACAACCTAACTAATCCAATGAAGGACCTCCACAATCAGCCCCATACGCAGAAGGTGAACTGCGTGCTGTGAAACATTGCTCTTGTAGTGGGTGATTTGTCGGACTGTGGCCACGAGGTCGCTCTGAATATTCCGCAACAGTCTCCAGAGACCAGCGATGAGGTCGACAAACAGCTGGACGACGGTTCGTTGTTTGCCCATCTTTGCACCACTTTTGATACATATTCATGACAGCGGCACGTTAGCAGCCCACAAACCGCAACGTTTCATAGATATGGGTTCCTAGGCGCAGCGCCATCACAATTTGTCCTTTATCAAACTCTGATAAATCAGCAGCGTTTCCCATTCTGACAGCGAACATACTACTAATAGAAAGCCAGTTTGCGGTTGTATATATACTACTCTGTGCCCATTGACACATGGGACTGTTCGTTTTACAGTCGCGCTGATTTATCTAGTCTGGGGATGGTCATAATGTAAATGACTCTGGTGTAGATACAATCATAATATTATTAATATTTACTTTATATGATATTGAATCTAATAAAGGATTATATCGAACACATAAAGTGTAATTAGCCGTTAGTGAATAGTATTTACATGCTAGCCATTTAGATGAATTCAACTAATCAAACAGCATGTAATAGTTCAGGATAATATAGAAAACTCGTCAATATGACCGTAGCATTCTGAGCAACAGAAATGTCTTACTGCTTAAATGAATACTTATTGATATTCATAATTATAAAATCCAATTTGTTGCTGAAAGATGATAAAATCTAGATAAGGTATTTACTTGTCTTTACCTAACGATGGTGTACCACTTCCTGAAACTATATACACCACTATTGGCGACAGTCTTAAAATGAAGCTTAACATGAAAAGATACATGAGTTCATAATAATACTTTGAAAGTCAAAGTATGGTGAGGCAAAATTTCCATATTCGTATTGTTGGGCCATTTTTTTTCCATGCCTAGACGATTACGAAAATGATATTTGTGCTTCCCCAAATTAAGAATATGGAGAGCCTCATTTTCCAACAGATGGAGGCCCCCCCCCCCCTATTTTGCAGCAATTGTGCGAACTATACTCAATAACCGATTTCCAACCAAATGAAGAGACAGGGGAGGTACCATTGCTTGGCCACCACCACCACCATCACGCAGTCCCGATTTGACTCCAAAAGCTTTCTTCTTTTGGGGCTGTATGAAAGACCTTGTGTAGCACAAAACATCCAGTCCCTTGCCCATCTGAGCCATAGTAACCATACAAGCCATTCTCATGGATATGCTTACCCGTGTCATCTGAGATGGAATAACGTTGATCTCTGTAGAGCTGTAAATGGTGCAGATATTGAGTTACATTGACAGGTAATCACACTTGTGACATTGAACTTTGAAAACATGAACCCTAGTGACATTCATCGTCGTTTACAAGCCCATGATGGTGATGAAACTGTTGATCGAGCTATTGTGAATAGGTAGGCAATGAATTTTCCTGCATCGAAAGCTGGTAAAGCTACTACTGAGGATGAACCTCGCCGTGGTGGACCAGTTTCCTTGACTGATGAGAAGCATCGAAAGAAGGTTGACGAATTGATCCTGCGCTGTACACAGAGACGTTAAATTACTTGAGAAAACGTGTGTGTCGTTTCCGAAATCTACTAAGCCGATAATCCTGCAACACGATAATGCTGGCCACACACTTCTCGCGCTACAGCCGAGGGTTTGTGAAGTTGGAAAAAAAAAAAAAAAAAAGTCGCACCCATTGCACACCCTTCATGCTCACCGGATTTAGCGCCCTGCGATTTTCACTTCTTCCCGAATATAAAGAGGGAGTTAAAGGCATTTATTTTATCACGTTTGATGAAGTGAAGGACGCAGTGAGGTCGTGGGTCAAGGAAAGAAGCCAGAATTCTTCATTGACGGGATGAGAAAACCGGTTCATCATTGGGAGAAATGTAAAGCTGTAAATGGTGACTACGTTGAAAAGTAAATGTAAGCTCTTGTAGCCAGTAAGATGTAGTTTCCTACCTTTTTTTTTTGTTTCATTCGAATATATCTTTCCGTTTGTGAGATATTGGTGCATTACTTTTCAGTCGCCCCTCGTATGTATATATATATATATATAAGTTAGATCATATCAGAAAGAAGTAATATTTAAGATAATTTTGTATTAAAATACAGAATAAGTCAAATTTTCATTATAAAATTAAGTATATATTTTCAAATACGTATTAATTGCATTTATAGAAGGTAAGGTTTTTATTAATTTTTTAGATTTATTCTATAATAAAATTTTTATGTTTACTTTTAAAAAAATAATTTAGTATTTGATAAAGTGATTTCATGAAATTCCTTTAAGACTGTTAGCAATGTAAGTTCATTTTGTAATTTTCCAAAATCCAGCAGTCGTCAGTTGATCAAAGATGTAGATATAATACTGAATAGATATATATCTTTTGTAATTTTTCAACTAGACAGATTCATGTAGATTTTATCTCTCTTCATTTTTAAGGTTATGGATTTGAAATAGACATCGGTTCAGGCAGATGCAACTTAAATTCTGACAAACCTCTTAACCTTTTCTTTGACAACCAGGAAAAGATCCAGTATGTAGGTCAGGTAAGATAAAAAAAAAATATTTTTTCAATTTTCTACCTGACTTACACAATTTTGTATAGTAATTCAATGTAAGAAACTCAGGCTTTTACTACATTTTTATTACGACTTGAATTATGACTTACATTGTAAAACATTTTTGAATGTTTTAAGTTTAGAAACAACGATGAAACATTGAAAATTAATTACTGTAAAATCTTATTAATGAATTATGTTAATAATGAAAAGATACAAGGCAATGAAAGTTTATTTGAATTTTAACAAATAACTGTATTTGCTAATATTACCTTATAACAATTATCATGTTTTATATGATTCATTTTTATAATATAATATTCATTTTAACTTGTTTTGAATTATTGTAAAAATTCCCATTTCATTAAATACAATATTATATGTGGACTACAGTACCTAAAATCACTTATTTATTTCTTGTTTTTTGCAGAATGCTTTGATAATCATTCTTCAATACCGATACTTTTATAATAGTAAAATTTCCTAATTAGATACTTGTCATTTTGTTAATGTCATGAACTTCCTTCTTAATTTCATGTTTAGAAAAAATGTCGTGAGGGATTTTGCGATGTTTGGGCTGGTCTGCAGTTGAACGGCAATGTTGCAAATGCTTATTATACAAAGGTAGAAGTATATCCTTTCTACAAAATGTCAATAATATTAAATATCACCATTAATCTGAAAAGATTTAAGAAAAATTCTTTCAATTAAATAAAAAGTATCTCAATGCGATAACGCCTATACCAAAACAATTAGTTTTCAATTCGATTTGATTTTGTTTTTATAGATGCCTTTTAGTTACTTTGATAGGTTTATGTCAATCAGAGTATTTCGTTAAATCTTATAATAAAATAAAATTTATTTCTTGAATATTCTTATTTTACATTTTCTTATTAAACTATAATAATATATCAATCGAAATTTGCTTTTTTTTTTTCGTTTCAAAGAAGAAACAATTATAGTCGTCAGTAAAATAACGATTTCAATGAAAAATTGGTAAAGCTTTGCACAGAACAAAGGGCTCTTGTGGAATCAGTTTATAGAGTTTTTATTATTTTATTTCAGAAAAAATTCAATACAGCGGAGGGACCTCTTGAAAGCTACGTTCCAGTTATGTTTACAGAATACACGAAAGAGGGCTCATGGGTAAGATGACATTTCCAAACTTTCTAGAGGTGCAACGAATGCTTCATATACTCGAATTAATTATGCACTAGAACTAAATTAATTTCATATAATAGATACAAAGCTCTATATCCAGATTTTACTGTAAATTTAAAAATATTTAAAAAAACAGTAAAAAGCAGTTTTATTTTATAGTAAATTAAAATTGACTGCTTTTAATCGCAGTTTGCTTGTTTTTCAATTTTTTTTAAAGAAAATTTCATTTGTATTGAGATTACTTATGTTTGTTGGATGTGAGGTATCCGTCCTCTACTTTTCATTATTAAGTTATGTATTCGACTGATCGATTAATGACTTATGACTTACAATCTTTATTACTTTGTGTAATAAAGTATAAATCATTTCAAAGCGATATCCTTCCACGAGGGTGATGTGTCGGAATCTGGGTTGACTTCAGCATGGATGTTAATTTGCTTTTCTGTGTTTCTCAGCGTCTTCTTTACTTTCTCTTCGGGTCTTAAGCCGTTCCATAATGCTTACCTGAGGACGCCTTGGAAAACCAACTCAATATGTATTCCAGTATCTAGCAGTAGACATAAACTATATCACAAGACCTCAGGTCAGGGTTGGAGATTAGACCAGTTTCCCCTTATTTACTACGAAGCCTTCGTCCAGCAAGGATTTAATATAAAGGCCGTTAATTATCATTAAATATCTTTTTTAATTATCACTAAAAAATATTATAATGATAATCCAGCTTTGTCATTCCAAACAGACCTAATCTTTTTTCGAAGCTGAATCTAATCCCTGATAACTTCATTATTTATTTGGAATTGTCATTTTTCTAGAATCAGCGTATTCTGTAACTAACCGTTAATAATTTTCAACAGATAGTTTGTATGCACGACTATCTCTCAAATATCCCAAAAATATCAATGCATAGAATATATCTACCGGTATTATAAAATGAAGAATTGAAACATGAAAACATGAAATCATTGGCTGCAGAAAATCTGCAGACCAAATCAAAAGATAGGTAATTTTATAAATAAAGGTAATACGGATACTTTGCAGATGGTTTCAGAAGACAACTGAAATCTTAAGACCTTTTTGTGGTAATTTAAGAGTTTCGTCAATTTAAGTAGATCCTTATCTTGTTTTAAAGTAATTTGATGCAATAACTATTTTACGTACATCTTTCTTTATTTTAGTCTATTGCTACAGCTTCTTTTCATGCGTTTGACTACCGTCCTGAATATCCTGACTGGTCCGAATTTGATGTAACAGACTGTTACGATGAAAAAAATATTCTTCGGTTTCAGATGAAAATCGAAGGTTGGTGTTGAGTTTAATTTAATAATTACAGAAGTTTCAGAATACACTAAAAACTCGTTTATCCGAATCGCGTTTATCCGAAACGATTTTTAACATATTTTAAAAATACACGAAACATTTTTTCGTCGTTATAATCAATATTTAATAGCGTACACAAGCGATTACGTAACTCTACTATAACTATGTAATTGTAACGCTATTAATAACATTATTTAGTATATTGTATCAATATTGAAAAGGGTTAATACAGTAGTACTATCTTGACAACAGTACTGTAACTGCACCCTAAGTACGGTAATAGTCTTAGCGCCCACTGTAGGTTCACTGTAATTTTTTAATGCACTGTAGGCCTACACGTTTAATACAATATATTCATGATTATCCGTAACGGACGTATCCCAGCTAATTGATCATTCGAGTTTTTAGTATATTTAAGATAATTATATTTTAGAGTAATGTTGCTGAAATATAATAAGAACTTACTACTGTAATTTTATAAGTAAATCTACAAATATTTCAAAATGAAAAAAATTATAAACATTCATTCTGTCTATAATTGAATCAAAAATTCTAATTTTTTGAATAACAGGTAAAAACAAGTGAATATATACTCATGGACAAAAAAATTAGCACCAAGAAATAATTGCGGGATCGTAACGAAACTTGCAATGAAGGTACATGTCGGGGAGATATGCAAATGATTAGAAATGCAGCGTGATTGCGCATTACGTATAGCCGGTACAGGGCGTTGAACATCGTACTCTGTGGAGTATAAAACAGGTAACCAAAGCTTGTTTGAGTGTGCTGAATCATTTACAAAGGAAGAGCTGAGGTAGACATGCCATTACGCCGTGTTCGAAGACAGTATACGCAGTTGTCGCAGTTTGAGACAGGGAGAATCGTCGGGATGATGGAAGCTGGGTGGTTAGCTAGGCGAGTAGCTCGTCAATTAGGCCGCTCTGATTGTGTTGTGAGGGACCAGTGGACCCGAGAGATGTCATGTACACGAAGACCAGGCTCAGGACGCCCTCGACAGACCAGTCGTCGAGAAGACCGCCACATAGTCAGAAATGCGTACAGCCAACTGCTTCATCGGCCGCCATCCAGGCACAGGTAGCACCTTCACTAAGGGCTTCTGTGTCTTCTCGAACCATACGAAGGCGCCTGGCTGAAGGACAGTTGGTATCGCGGCGCCCATTACGTGTGCTGCCCTTGACGCCCACCCATCGACGCCTCCGTTTGGAGTTTTGCCGCGCACGAGGAAACTGGACTGCAGCGGAATGGAACCAGGTCGTCTTTAGCGACGAATCCAGATTCAATCTCGGCAGTGATGACAATCGTGTTCGTGTGTGGAGTGCCCGTGGTGAACGCTTCAATCCTGCCTTTGCTGTACAGCGACACACCGCTCCCACAGCTGGTGTGATGGTATGGGGTGCCATTGCCTACAATACACGGTCACCCCTAGTATTGTTCCGTGGCACCACGACAGCCCAGCGGTATGTTCATGAAATCCTGCAACCACATGTGTTGCCACTCATGCAACGGCTCCCAGGAGCCATTTTTCAACAAGACAATGCTCGGCCTCATACGGCAAGGGTGTCACAAGACTGTCTCCGCACTGTTACTACCCTTCCTTGGCCTGCCCGATCCCCAGATTTGTCTCCAATCGAGCATATCTGGGATCATTTGGGACGACGAGTTGGGCATCCCACGAGTTTGAACGAACTAGAGGCAAGGTTACAGCAAATATGGAACGAAATGTCTCAAGACATCATACAGAACTTGTATGACTCAATGCCCGATCGTATCGCATCTTGCATTCGCGCTAGAGGGGGTCCAACGGAGTATTAACTCCTCCGTTCTTTTGCCTTTTTCTCTGAAATAAATTATCCTTTTTCTTTGATTTTCTAATCATTTACTTATATCAAAGTAGTCATTACGTATGTAAATTTTCGTTTCATTTTGACGACTCCTTCTTGGTGCGGTAATTTTTTTGTCCATGAGTGTAATTTTGTGCTAAAGCATAAATTTAAGGGCGACCCATAATAATAAAAAATTTTAAAATAATAATTATAAAAGGAGGTACATTAACGAAATGAAAAATAAAATAAAGTTTGGAAAAACAATAAAAAGAACATTAGGAAAGCAAGAAAAACAAACAAAAAAATTACTCAGACATAGAGAAAAAAGATTCCGAGAAGAAGAAAAGAAAAAAACATGCAACACATCAGTCCGAAAACTTACCGATCACGCTATAGCTGACAACTGAATTGAAAAGGTTGCATTTCTGACATTTAAGCTAATAGCGGAAATTCAATGAAAACAATGCCAAATATCTCGAACTTGGGGAACGGCGTTAAAAATACCCCATTCCTATAGTCTTTGAGACTTTAAACATGATGATGAAATCCGTTTGTCGATCCGACCTTCCGTTCTTGAGTTGTTAGGGGTGGACAGACTCGGACGAACGGACTGACAGGACAAACGCAGTAGCTACTGATTTTGGTCGTTATCACATTAGCTCCCTAATGGGTCGCTAACAACTAACGGTAAATCATAATCATTGTGCTGCTTGATGTAATATTCACTGGAAAAAGCTGCTATGCCGAAGAAGATTGAATTACTATCGGCCAAACGAAACAACGACTCTGACCTTAAAATGCACCTATGATCCCTTAATCATTCCAGGATTTAAAGAAACTATTGACAAAGGTTTGCCTCGCTTGAGATTCGCCAATCAGAAGCCATAAACTTTCCCGCCATAAACACTGACATATACAATCGATTCAAATTCTACTATTGCGACATCTGGTGGCCACGGTCGTTCTTTGGTTTGGCGGACTTTAGATTGAGTTGATGACTGGAAAAAAATGTAAATAAAAAATGGAACGTTTAAAGGAAAATATGATTAAGTTATTTCAGGAACTCTTGTGCTTTGATTTTTCAGGTTCTTATTCTGTAGTGGCAAAGAACTTACACCGATTCCAGGCTGCTGTTAGGTATGCTATTCAAACATACGCTTCACCACCGGTAGCTGATCTTCGACTCAGCAGAATAACGGTAAAGATTGTTATATAATCAAAGAATTAAACAGACAAGTATTAAAGCTAGTGACCTTTCAAGGTGTTTTAATCTCAATACCTAATGTTTATATACAAAAAATATACTCATATCTTGAAGAGGTCTTACTTGGAGAAACGTCTTCAAATTTCACAAGGTGATGACAGATAAAAATATCTTTAAACTCAGAGCCTTCCTCAAAGTCTTTCTCTGGATAACGTTGTTATTTGTGTTTGTACTTACATGTTAGTTGTGAAATTGCAGAATTACACTTATAAGTGAAGAGAAATTACACTTACGAATCAATTAAATGACAGTATTTTATTTAAAAAAATTAGGTTATTTTTGGGTAATATATATTGTATGTCGAATATTTATGTAACTCTGTGTCGAAAGAATACTTACTATTCCTTTATTCCTATTCAGCGGTCACAATTCAGTCTATTATCCAAAAATTATAATTCAGGTTAAAGGAAAAGGCCTCTTCGTGCTATTGGGATAGTGTACAATAAATTATCATAAATTATCATAAATTATGATAATTCGGTTTAAGTCTGTTTTCTCTAAAAAAAATAATGGTGGCCTTATTGAATCTGAATTCAGGTCCCATTTACGTTCTGTATAATCCTTTGATAAACAAGGGAAGCGCCTTCATTAATAATCATCTACATTATACTGCATAGGCTTAGAAGAACGAAAAATTGCTTATCTTGCATTCTAGGAAATAGTAATTATTGCTATAAATTACAAGATAATAGAACAAGATAACAAAGAAAATAACGAAAAATAAAAATGAAATATAATATTTTTTCAATATATTTTTAAATTGTCTGTTTGCTTATGAATATATTTGTTTTAGTTGCAACCTATTTTTTATCTCTTTTATTTCTTTCTTAAGTGAACACCATTTTGCTTTTAACAATAAATATAATAAATATGCAATACTGTAACAATACTAGACATTACTAGACATTAAACATACATACATGCATACATATCCTTTCCCGTTCCACCAACTGTGGGTCTAGGAATTAACTAAGCCTCTCCATCTCTCCCTGTTCTTCCAAGCCTCTTCTCTACATATTCTTTCCCATGAGATGCCTCTTACTTCCAGGCTGTGCTTCACATCATCCATCCATCGCTTACGCGGTCTCCCTCTTGGTCTCTTCCCTCCTTCTTTTAACTCATGCCAAACCTTAGGAGTCCTACCATCTTCCATTCTTTTCACGTGCCCGAACCACCTCAGCCTTCCCTCTTCCACCTTTTTCCTCAAACTTTTTACCCCCAACTCCTCCCGGATATCCTCATTTCTCATTCTATCTAATCGAGTCTTCCCTACTATACCTCTAAGAAACTTTATCTCCCCAGCTTGAAGTCTACTCCAGTCTCTAGCGTTCATCACCCATGTCTCCGCTGCATAGGTGACTATAGGCACGTAATACATTTTATAGATTATTTCTTTTGCCTTCCTTGGGACTTTCTTATCCCATATCAGGTGTCTCACTCCCTGGTATAGCTTTCCCCCTTTCTCCAACCGTCTTGTGATTTCATGCTCCACTCTACCATCACTTGTTATTTCGGTCCCTAGGTAAGTAAAAATATCTGTGATCTTCAATGCCCTGTTGTTTATGCAGATATCCCTTTCCAGGTTTTTGTCCCGTCCCACCACCATCACTTCACTTTTCTCTTCGCTAACTTCAAGATCCACTAGTTTCAGTTGCATAGTCCATTCATCCAATTCCCTCTGTACGTCAACAATTTTCTCACCCCATATTACAATGTCATCTGCGAAGATCATATGATTTGTGTCTTTAACATTAAACAATTTTCTATAATTAAAAATTATGAAATTGATCAAGGATTTAAGGCTATTCAATAATGTAGAATGTTATTAGCGTTTTTGATATTAGCTTTTTCAAATCCCAAATCACTGTCCGGTTTTATATGTTTCGTAATATAAGTTAATTTTATTCTTATATTCTATACTTTTTAAATTTCAAAATTGCAAATGATTGATTGAAATCTTTGCTTTGCGAAACTCGAAGAGGTTGTATATATATATATATATATATATATATATATATATATATATATATACGTAATGAGAATGCATGTAGAATATGTAAAAAGTAACTCACAAATCTGACCCATCCTACATAAATTTAAAAAAAAAATAATTATGCTTTTTCTGATATGTTTGAACAATATCTCTATTTTAAAAACTTTTCTTTTTAAACGAATTTTATTCTTTTTCTAGGTTTCAAATATCGGGGATAAGTACATTATTGTCTTTGTTACGATGCTTGAAGATGTTGTAAATGCAGGTAGTTTCTTAATTCTTAAAATGCTGTAATGAGAAATGAGATAATTCAGAAAATAATATCCGATTCAAACAATTAAATTTAAATTTTTTTATAGGACTTAAATCCGGCACCTCAAAAACAGCAGCTACTAATCAACAGATTTATGATATGCTGGCCATGACAGTTTACAAAAATGATTTCGAAATTGTGTTCACTGAAACTTATGATCCCTTAAGTAAGGTATGCTTAATTTCAAACATTCTTTTTTTCTCTATTAGTGTTCTAACTATTTTACTTACAAAAAAAGTGAGTGCTAAGAAATCTAAGGAAATAGAAAATTGTTGTGAATGTTTG
The DNA here is from genome assembly GCA_023159025.1 of Thereuonema tuberculata. Classification (NCBI taxonomy): domain Eukaryota; kingdom Metazoa; phylum Arthropoda; class Chilopoda; order Scutigeromorpha; family Scutigeridae; genus Thereuonema; species Thereuonema tuberculata. Next base: position 62,599,837 of record JAFIDM010000002.1, read on the forward strand.
TGGCCACTGGTTCGATAAAATTAGACGAGTCACCTAGAAATAAGATCTGACAAGAACTCCTTTATTCACATGACGCAGGGGTTTAAATAGGCTATGTACATAGGCTGTGATTGGTTGCCGTGCTTTTCAAATTGATTTTGGGATTTAAATTATACATGGGATTTAACTGACTTTTAACTGTCTTTTTAAATAATAACGAATCATGGATAAGAAACATGGTCAACGGAAAATTTGAATAAAATAACGGAATTAAATAGGAAACAGTAAAAATTAGAATACTTAATCGATATCAATAAAATAAATGCTGATAAAGATTATTATAATTATAAATAGTAAGATAACTGAGAAGATACAATGAATAAATAAGACTGTTACAAACAGATAGATGAGAATATATACGAGGGGTGATCAGAAACTAAGGTTACAAAGCCTGCAGTGAAATGTGTAAATTTTATTTCATACAATCAATGTAGCTGACTGATAGTATATACATTAGATTATTTTTTGACATAGTCTCTACATCGGTTGAGGCACTTGTCGCTGCGAGGAAAGAGTTTGAATATTCCCTCCTTGTAAAAATCCTCTCCTTGCGTGTTCACTTAGCTACGTTGTCGCGAGTTTTTCACCTCCTCGTCTGAAGCGAATCGTTGACCTCCTAGGTGCTCCTTCAAGTGAAGAAACAGGTGAAAGTCGCTTGGAGTCCACGCGAGCTGTGTTCAAATCTGTTGATGCCGTGCTGGGTCGGCCACTGCGATCCTCATCGGTGACATTTTCTCTACCGGCCGCAAACTTTCGACACCATTCTGTGACCTGTTGACGAGACATTACAATCTCTCCGTAAACCTCTACCAGCTGCCGGTGAATTTCAGCCGAGGTTACATGTTTCGCCCACAAAAATCGAATAACGGAGCGGATTTCTTCGGGAGACCAATTTTCCAAACGAGTCGCCATTTGTGTCTACCTACCACTAGCGCTGTAGGTGGCGCGTGGCTGAAACTCTGCACAGTTACCAACCGCATGTATTAGAATTATCGCACACTACTAATTTCTCTGTAATGGACGAAACTCCAGGAATATCGGCCTTTTAACCTTAGTTTCTGATCACCCCTCGTACAATGAACAAAAATCATTACAATATTAAGTACAATCAGGAAAATATTTGATTTTAAAATTATATTTTTAGGAGATTAATAATTAAGTTGAAAGTCACAATTTCCATCAATAGATAAAAATAAGTTCAAGAATGACAAGAATTTAGTGGAGCCTACATAAATGAAAATTCCTTATGTTAGCTGATGATTACAGTAGCAAAAAAATCAAAGAATAAAAATCAATGAGTAGCAGATATACTTTATAATGCAGCAAAGTTTAAGTAATTTTTCAAAATATCATCCCGGAGGATGAATTTTGCATAAAATGAACGTTGTTAAAAAACACTATATTCCCTAAATGCATTGAAATGTTGCGTTACTTTGTACAATCGTATAATTAGAAACAGAATGCACTTATTGTAATTGAAATGTGATACATTAATTCAACGACAATAAAACCATTTTGGAAAGGTGTTACTTTGTTCTATTCGAATTTACAGTATATTCGAAATATAAAATATAATACATCGAATATGTATAAAAGAAAACATTGTTGTTTTTTTTCTGCTCGCTACTCCTCCAAAACCATAAAACACAGAAATACAAATAAGGTTTCAAATGTTAAGTATAATATTGAGGATGCCTACCTTTCATTTTTCATTGACGTGTTCAACAGGAAGTCACCTGATGCAAGATCAACTTCTAAACCGTTCATTTTAGATGACCAAAATCTAAAGACAAGTTATTCCTCTAATTTGAGAAGAACATTTTACAGGTAGTCCGGTCGCGATCAAAGGTCACGTGACCGAGAAAATGACCTCGGAATCCAAGGTCTCGTGATGACTAAAAGTTTACTTGAAATGTTTGCTAGTTATATCATAAATAACAAGAACTTCCAATATACAGTATAATGAGAAAGGTTTCCATATGAATGTCATGTATAGTTATTTAATATATAAAAGTTCCTTCTTGAAAGATTTGTACTATATCGATATTAAAACGATATTCAATTTAATTATATTCAGTTTTTATTTTTAAAAAATAAGCACTTACAGTATATATAAAAACGTCTTGAAATTCTAATCATACTTCATAGCCTATTTATAGGAATTTTCGATATTGTGTAAATTCATTTAACATCAAAGTACTGTATTTGATGCATGCTTTCAGCAATAGAATTATTATAAATTTGGAAGAAAAGAATTAATGAAGTTCGTAGAAGCATATTCTAAATTTCATTTCAGTTTTTTATAAGCGGGATTTAAAAATGATGTTAATTAAACATTTTCTCTTTTCTTTCTCACAGATGTATTCTTTCAAAGTTGTTGACATTAATAAAGAAGTTATATCTGATGAAAAAACCAATGAAGAAAGTAAGTAAATTTCTTTTCTAAAAGTGAGAAGTAAAGTTATTCTTCCAAAAAGTAAACGTTTACATTTGAGGAGCTTAGTTTCAAAACCCGCCATCTCCCAAAAATTGCAAATTCCGAGCCAATGGAGTTTTTGTTAAGTTCAAATTAAAACCCACAGTTTGCATACAGTTTAACTTCAAAACTCGCCATAACAATGTATTGCGATGCGATTTCGATAGGAGTGCTGTTTCAAAGCCCACCCTGTCCAATGCGAATGCATTATCAAACCTCGCCATATCCAAAACTTAATTTTGGAGATGGCGGGTTTTGTACCAAAGCTCCTCATTTCAGAAACATTAAACATTTGTCTTTGAAACATTAAATGTTAAAATTTTATGTAGCTATTAGGGATCAACCATTATGGAAATGATTTTTTTTATTTATGAAAACAACAGCTATTTATTTTAAATTCGATTTTGATTATTAAACAATGCTGTGCTGCCTACATTTTACATTTTTATAGAAATGGCTTTTTACAATTACCAACGATAGTGCAGAAACTTGAATTTGAAGAGTAGAATATATCTAGGGTTTATTGCTGTGTCTTCTACTAAACAAAGCTGGAAAGACAATAAATAATAATAATCAAAATATCAGAATCCTTTAGTTAACTTGAAAGTGTTGAGTTGTTTTAACCTAATGTGCTAGAATACAAAAGAATACCTGTTTTGCGCAGTGATTTTCATACAAGTGAGCTCTGCGCACTGGATTAGATACCGACCAAGCAAAACGAAAGGTGCGAGATCGAAACACATTGTTGAAGTTTTGATTTTTGCATTGTGTTTTGTTATATTTCTGCATTCCTATCTTGCTATTGTTAATATGGTTTGATCAACGTGGTTTTCATTTTGTGCGATTGCTGGTTTGTCTTGTATGTTTTTTCTTTTGTGATAGTTCTTTTTTAGGTAATTTTAACTAACAGAACCCTAAAAGGCGCTGCAGGAGCTCTCCGTAGGGTCCTCTCGCTGCTCGCTGCTGAATGGATTGAGCGAGGAGACGAATTGCATTTCTAAAATGTGCACATTGTTTAAAAACGATGTAATTCAGAAGTTAATCATCATTTTCATTTGTCATAAAATTTATTTTATTGTTGTGAAATTTGTTTTAAATGGCGTCAAAAATAATCTTCTATATAACTTCTGTATTGAACATTATAACAGCGAAATAATCTTTAATTTGTATAAAAATAAAGCATATGATTTACAAAAATCAAAACTTCAACAACGGAGTTCGACCTCGCACCTTTCCTGTTGCTTGCCAGGCGTCTTACCAACTGGATCAAACTCACTTGCTTCAAAGTCACGTCCGCAAAACACGTATTCTTTTATGTTGTGTGCTTTTCGCGTTTTTTCAAATGCATTTTTCGGTAGGAGCTAATTCGGCTAGGGGATATTATAAAACTGCATTTCAAAATCATTGGATACTACTTATATACCAAATTTAGTATCGCCTTGGACACCTTGAGATATTTCCTTGTAAGATCAGTTGATGCAGCAAAGTAGGTCATTCCTTTGCTTTGTTGTTTCCGCTTACAAGCTCTCGTCTTTTAGCTTCTCACTTTAATTTTATCGGTATTTTACAGTTCATTTCAAAAAGACCCGTTTCAAAGTTAGCGCGATCAGATAATTCTAGAGAAATTCTCCTTAATAATCTGAACTTTAAAAACTGATGAAAGCAGCAAAGAAACTTCAAGTCATGGTACACATAACGAAATTTGTAGTCAGTTGCTAAAACTGGCAACAATTCTGTTGATTTTGTTAAATTGCCCAATTCCAGTCTCTTTGGTTGATTTTTCTTTGTCGCTCATTGCATTTAGTGAGACTTGCTTCTTTTTTTAATTTATAAGTAACTTTACTTCATTCCAATCAAAACATTTCGACCAATTCGTGGTAGCTGATGTCTACAGTTCAGTTCATGAAAGAAGAGAGTTTGATGACGTAATTTCCTTATTTAGATTGATGTTTCCAGGACGTAACATCTATTGCCATCTATTGCTAAAAATCCGTAATTGAATCTTGTAAACATTACAAAAACATTCCGGTTTTGTATTTTCTACAGTTACGAATACATTTTTATGTTATTGTTGTTATTATTATTATTATTATTATTACAAACGTTCCACACTATTCCCCTTGCTTGGCTATGCAAAGTTTGTCCTTTCTTGGTCACGCTTCTGCGATCACAAAACGACACCATCTTGGACTGACTGCTCGGAGTTCAAGTTGATGACATCATGACTGGTGACGTTTATTCTAGAAAGAAATCGATCGCTACGTAATGACCATATATGGCAAACCCTTCTTTTTTAAAAAGACTACTGTCGTAATCTGCAGACATCTCAATTTAAGATGTAGGTTTTTACAACTTTGTCAGATACGACAAGAACGAAAGTCTTCAAGCAAAATTTAACCAATTGACCCAATTCCCAATATTCGCTGAAGATTATTGAGACCGGCATTGAAAGTTTTTCGGGTAACTCTTTTGCAATTCTTACGACAATCCAACCCATTGTGGGATTATTTATATACGTCTCCTTTTGACAACGAGGCGAAAGTTTGAAGGAAGTGGACAATTTTTTGAATTTGGCGGATTAACTGACTCATGGCAGACAGCAGGACAACAAAATTCTGAGAGCAGCTTTTACCATCTTTTTTCTTCAGAAATGAACCAACTGCTTATTTAATAACCAGTCATACGTTATATGCTTACTCCTAAATGATAGTTAAACAATTGAAACAACATTACTACATTTCTACATTTAGCTGAAATAAGAAATTTATTGAAACAAGTTATTTGATTATAACTCAGATCAACATAAGAGCATTTCCAATATTAAATAAATCCAGATGTAGGGTTAAAAGAATCATAAAAGGTTTTGATGACAAAATTTAAACAAAGAAAATTTAAACAAAGCCATCTTTCTTTAATTGATTAGCTTAGTAGTTTACTCACAATACTATTATTTAATTATTATCTGCAAAAATAAATAAATGAATAAGTTAATATGTCTAATTTTAAAGATTATATTTAAAATACTGCAAGAAAGTCAAATATTTCTCTTTAATATGTCTTCTGAATTGTCTTCTTTCTATTAGGTGCTGTAGTTAAGTTGTTTGGACAAACTGAGGGGATTGATGTTAAAGTTCCAGGTATTGAATTCACCGAAAGTAGCATTGAAGAATGTGCAGATGCTTGTATGAACGAGAAATCTTTTAAATGCGAAACCTTCACATATTGCAAAGGCACCTGCAAAATGATAGCAACACACTATCAGTTTATTCCACCAAAGCAGGTTATACCTTCGAGTAACTGTATTGTATTTGCAAGTAAGATCTTCAATTATTGTTCTCAGCAATAAATTAAAAATCAATGGAACATATTCGAAATTATTAAGCAATTTGGCAATGGAAAATACATATCTGATGTAGTTTTTTAATATTAACCTTAATTTTCAAGTAAAGGATTGAGTGGATGTAATTTGAGTATCTTTAAATAAGAATTGGTTAATCGATTACAGATTCCTACATGTATTTTTTTTCTAAACTTTTTTAGGAAACTTCACATTGGATTATGACATCTATGAGGCTGATCGTGTCATATCTGAAAGTTCTGATAAAACCATCGAAGGTGATACGGAAAAGTGTTCCTATTTATGCTCAGATCCAACAAGCAAAGTAACCGAGAAGACCTGCATGGGATTTGAAATTTGCTTTGGGAAAGGGGTAAATAAGACAAAGAAATGTACATTTCATTCGAAGCATATTCTGGAAATCCCTCATTCGCAAATAGTGAATGATCCACAATGCATTCACATGTCAAGTAAGAAATATTTTCAGTATATCATTGTAAAACAGAAAAATTAATGTTAGAATAAGGATATAATTTTGAAATCTGTTTCTGTAAGGATGAATTTTTCTAATTACATTTCTCTTACGAATCAGTCAAAAACAAGAAGTTCTCAAGAAATAAGCCAACTTAGGCTTAGCAACTAAGTGTAGTTAACATGATACAATCCATTTGTGACTATAATACGAAAATTGTTTCAAAGTTCTTGAATATTTCTGTAAGCACTACAGTAATAGCCATTTAATTTCAATGCATACATAAAACTGGAAAGACCTCCCTGTCAGGTGATTCATCCCTTTGTTTTCCCTTTCTAGTTTTGATAACTTTTTTCTGAGAAATGCTTTGATTATATATATGGAGATAACTTATTTTTTTTTTTTAGGCTAGAATTCAAAGCCATCTACTGCTTGCATTTTTATTTGTTGTTTCTTTTTTTGTACTTTTTTTAATTGTACCTTTTCTAATAGTCCATATAGAAATGTCATCTAGTAGTCATCTTTATTATGTCCATCTAATAATTCTGAAAAAGACTTGTTTTAAGCAATGTTTTGATTGATATTTCAAATTCCGGTATCAGTTTTAACCATTAGAATGGCAACAAGAGTTCTGCTATGCAAATGGGAAATATCTATTAGAGAACGATATTTTGTCTGGATGTTAGAAACTTTTCATTTCATCCAATTTCGATAAGACCATAATAAAAGGAAGTCTTAGCATTCAGGCTAAAAAAAAAATCATAAAGTATAATTTGCTTTCCAAATTAAAAACAAAAATATTTAGTAAAGAACTTTATTTAAATGTGCAATTAACAGAGAGCCAAGAAAATTTTTAATTTAATTTAATTTTTAATTTAATTTAATTATTTAATTAATTTTAATTCTTGTTTTTTATGCTTTTCAATTATATTCTTTATTCATTTATTCTTAAATATCAGTCTATATTATGCTTAAAGTATCAATTATTAACTTTTATTTTCAAATAATAATGATAAAAAACTTTCTGCTTTGTTTTCTTCCTATTTAATTAACAGAGACATATTTTAGTCTTATATTAAGGCAAAATGCTCAGACTTTTAAAACATACATCTTTAAAATGATTAGTTCTTCAATATTCTATCTATTATTGGCTAACAATCCCCAAAATTGTATTTTGGACAAAACAACGAAGAACAATATCTAGGCTTTTAACATATTTATAAGTTTTATTTTGGTGACTTGGAATTATGTCGTTTTAGTCATAATTACCAAGGGTTTGTCAAGGATTTGTGTAAAAATTCCTTTTAGTATGTTGTAGTGTTGAAACTGCCAAGTAATCAATACTGGGGACGACTCATCATAGTGTTATAGACATTATATAGGGTGATTTCAAAAGGTAGACCGTATGTTCTACTCATAAAACAAACAAAAAAGACCCTATAAACATGGGTCCGGAAATGCATAGTTTTCGAGAAAAACGTTTTGTATCATTATTCAATGTAGGTGTGTTTGTTTCTTGTTTTGTTTTGTTGGCACAGTATTGCAAATATTCATAAAATGAAACACAAATAAGCAAAATAGGGAATGATTGAATAAACGGTGTTGAATGAAACACACGTCAATAAATTAGCGAATGTGAATGAAGTTAAACATGGCTGTAGCAACAATTAATTTTTTTGACTCTTATAACAATAGAATGTCTACTGAAAACTACGTTTTGCGCGAAAACTATTCATTTCTGGATCCATTAATTGCTTGTTATTGGTTTACAACAGCGTTTATGAAGTCATTCGTTCCCTATTTTGCTTATTTGTGTTTCATTTTATGAATATTTGCAGTACGTTTTCTCGCATCATATTGAGCCTTCTCCATTACATAACTTCGCCAATATATGACTTTTGTTTTGGAAAGTCTTTTATATCAGTCTGAATATATTCTTGATCATAATTTTGTTTCACATTCATCTTGTGATTTCACCTCTTTCCGTCTTTCATTTAATATAATCTAATATTATAAAAATTAAACAGAACTATTTCGTTTTTTTAATTTTTCAGAGAAAGACATTCTTGATTTCGACTTGCTTCCTAACTCCACCTACACAGGATCTGACTATGATCGTGTGATGGTAGAAACCAGCCCTGATGCCTGCGCTCACACATGTATTTTGAAAGGAAACATTTGCCATGGCTTTGAGTCATGCAGTACTGAAAGTGATGTATTTGCACGTAGATTATGTTACCTGTTGATACCAAAAGATAAAAATGATATCAAAGACATGACTCCAATGACACAGTCGCCAATATGTGATCATTACTATAGGCGTAAGTATATTTACTAATACATAAAACACACACTTGTAGTGTAGGGTCTTTTATTTAAGTAATGAACTTTGCATCAGCATCAATCCTACGCCTTAAAAGATCTCAGATCTCAGTAATCAAAAATCCAAGCTCCATTATTAGATTATGACAATGTTAGTTGTATCATACATCAATTGCTCATACTTTAAACCAAGATTTTGGGATTAATGGCATTTTACTGAACAAGAAATTTTAAAGAACTTAATCCTACCTTTTTTTAATGTTATTTATTAATTTTTTTTTTGGTTTGCTTTTTTTTAAAAATTCGATAACAATTTAAAAATGGAAAACCTAAATTTATATTCAAATTGTAAAATCCTACATATCCGCTGAAATAAAATGGACTTATTTTTCATTTTCTGAAGAAAAATGAATTAAATCTGTATTATTTACCCAAACTGTAGAAACTGAAATTAATTAAATAGGATTAATTTTAATCCTAACAAATCATCTTTTTGCAATAGATTAGCAACAATGATTTAATATGATTGCTTCGAGACAATGAGATATTAACAGAATTAGAATAGAAACCTACTGTTAATTCCAAAGCTGTCCTCTACAAATTTTGGTCGCTAATTTCTCAATAATGATCCAATTTGTAAAAGATTTCAAATGTAGAAGCGCCTACAGTTCTCTTATATGTATATAAAGTTTCAAGAAGGTAAACTTATTTCTTATAAGAATTGTGCGTCCAGAAGTTGTAAAGTTGTTTGGGGGATCCATTCACACAAAGTGAGTGATTTGATGAACATTAACTTCCTCTTGAATAGTAGACTACAAAAATCTGTTTTTAGCATGATGACAAATTTTAGTGAGAAATTGTTAAAAGAAGATGAGATAACCAGTACACCGGAGTTGTTAGAATTAATAAAGGAAGAATTTTGGACGGATGCTGACAGTCCCAAGTAAATATAGATGTAGACTAAAAGTTTAATATTTTATTTTTGGAATTTTTACTTAGTAGTAATGTTAACAATAATTTTCATTAAAAATCCTTACATTCAAGCTTATTTTATGAAAATTAGTTATTGGTTATTTATAAAATATTTTTCTTCTTAGTTTCCACTGCTGTGAAATCAAGAAAAGAGGAAAATCAAAGAAAAGGTAAAATGCAATTGGTTAGCTTCATAAAAAACTTGTTTAAAAATATTATATCCACTAGTATTATTAAGACAAGACTGATTTCATATATTACTGATTATTAATGAGTACTAGTGGGCCTATTAGCCAAGTGATAAGGCATTTTACTGAGGTTTGGAAGGACGCGGATTCAATCCCCGACCTCGGTGGACATAGGAGATTTTTCCACCCGAAATTTTTCTCCGGACTGGTCCTGTGGTCCACCCAGCCATCTACAGAATGGATATCGGGTTTGTTTGTTTTTCTGGAGGCACAGGCGGGCGAGCGTTGGGCTGACCACCCGATCTCATCTCACAAGTCAGTCCCGTGGTCAGTGAAACGAGAGGAGCCTTAGCTCTAGCGCCCCATGGGATACCTAAAGGAGTGCTACAGTCAACTTGACTCATGGTTATTTTTTAAAAAACAGCAAATAAATTAAAATCTAAGTTAATTTTAAGTTTTGTTTAACTAGTTATTTTGTTAACTACTATATTTAATTATTAGCTAACTTATTCAGAGAGGATTCCAATCTATTAACTAAAGTTTTGATTATCGAAATCCTATTTAATATCGTCTCTAAAAACATCAAGTTTTGTTAAATTAAAATATTTTTTTACAGGATATATGAATATATGGTAGATTATTTGTGAACCTTTTTAAATTGTAAATATACAGTGTGGCACGTTAGCGAAAAATTGAGATTAAAATATTAAATGCAGTTACTTTTCAATAAAGATAACAAATAGAGATAAAGAATACAAAAGATATCTGCTATTTAGAAAGGCATTTATTTCCTATGTTGAAAACAAATTTTTTGTACTAATTTTGCTATTTATAAGCGTTTATCTAGAAAAATCCACAAGAAGGTTCAGGGCCGCAATTCGAGAATCTATGTTGAGAATGTATACTACATAAGCCATGACCCAACAAATCCAAGCGTTGTAAAATAATCAAAATAATCAGTATTAAACTTTTGGCCTCAGATATTCCACCCTGAATAGTTCTATTATTCTTTAGTAACTGGCATTAAGATTAATCGCTCTTGGATAATTATTAACAGGAAATTGGAAGAATTCTGTATTTAGCTATTGTAAGGATTAGGCAAAGTCATTGATCCTGCTGAAGGTTTATTCAAATTTAGCTATATTTGAAAAATTTAAAATTAGTTTAAAGAATGTTACATATTATGGTGAAAAGGATTCCCACGATTTTCGAATGATGGGACTGAGTGGAAGTCGAGGGATCATTTCGACGCTTGCTCGCCTTTAACCTCAGCAATTACTCTAATTTGGATTAGAGATGTATTTTTGGAAGGAAAATAATCCCGAGAAAAATTCCAGAATAAGCGGGTTACGAAACGAGATCTCCAGTTCATGCATAAGCTCCGACACCACTTTGTAAACTGGGCAAGTGTTTTGAAGGACTGAATAAACGAAAAATAAATACATATTGATATTTACAGAAGTCAAAAGAAACATGAAACCACTTTTTAAATAGTTATTTAAATAATGGGCTTTTTCACAGTTATCGAATTTCTGACTTACTAAACAGAAACTAAATATTTTGTTTTATGTTGAATGGGAAAATGGGATACCAAATGATCCTTTTGGTAACATCTCTTAATACACACTATAGAACAATAAAACAGGAGCTTTACAAATCAATTTGAATTTAAAGACTTTGTGATCGCAATCACTATTGGTGTTAGATTTTTAATAATTTATCTCGGGGAGTTGTAATTCTGCAACATGAGATATCTACAATTTTCAGTTATAAATTGTTCAAGATAATTAAAAATTTTCTTGTTGCTGAGTATTCCTTTTTTCTTTCAGGTGCCTTCATAGCAGTTGCACTTGTAATGCTCATAGTAGGACTTGCTGGAGGTGGATTGACGGCTTATTGTCTGAGCAACAAAGGCTTAAGTAGAAACTGCTGCCCGAAGAATATCACCTCATCGGAAACAGGAGACCAATATAATATGAATCTCATTAATAATGAGAGTGAGAAATTAGAAAGCACAAGTAAAGAAAAAGAAACGGAGTAACATTACAATTTAAAAACATTTACAATTGCTTTTTAGTTCATTTACGTTGAAGTGAGTCCAAATGCTGTCGTTGCTCTTGTATCTATTAAAAATATAACAGAAAATATTTCTGAACCCTTCTCGAAGCAGTTTCTAATAAATGGATGTAAATAAAAATATACTAATAAACATATTTCATTCATAAGTAAAGTGTAAAATCTGTTTCAATTTCTTTGGCTAGAACTCTGTAGATAATAATATTTTTAATAACATATAATAATATTGGTCCCTTTTAATATATATTACATATTGCTGATTTGCTTCCACAACGCCATAACTCAAAATACATCTGGGGGCACGGCAGTGCCCCCGCCAAGACGAGCCGAAGGCAGGAAGGGCACTACGTACCTTTTTTGGAAGTGTTTCGTCGTATTTTCGAACCCTCATAGCTTCGGCCTGGATAATACTAGAGAGCTCAAATTTTCAGGATATGATGCAGTTACCAGACTAATGAAATACGCTAAGTTTCATTTATTTAGCTTTTATACTTTGGATTTTATTAATACCTAAAATACGTCGATTCCGTCACTCACTGACTGACTGACTGACTCATGATCATCAAAACCTCTAGGGTACTTCCTGAAGTCCTAGAAAGCTGAAATTTGGTATGCAGGTTACGATTAGCACACAAACAACAAAAAAATTATGAATTCCGTAACTTTCACCCTCCAACCCCTCATAAAGGGGGGGGGGGGGTTGGTTATGTATTATCGAACCCTCATAGCTTCGGTCTGGATAATACTACAGAGATCAAATTTTCAAGATAAGATGCAGTTACCATACTAATGAAATACGCTAAGTTTCATTTATCTAGCTTTTATACTTTGGATTTTTTTAAGATCTGAAATACGTCGTACCCTCAATGCTTCGGCCTAAATAATACTGTGTAATAATGTGATTTCTTACAAAAGTGCAAACAGCTTGTATATACAAGTTGACCAATAGAAAAACAGAAAAGTAGGGTATTGAAAAAAAATCCATTTTCTAAATAATCTTAAAACTAAATTTAGTTGTAATAGATAATCCCACCCAAAACATTTCATGTAAAATAAGTTGCCAACACTCACATGCTCATAACGCTTTCACTGTTAAAAAGTTATCAGATCTCATCTTACAAAAAGAAATGAAATCCCACCCAAAACATTTCATGTAAAATAAGGGGTTGCCAAGACTCGCATGCTCATAACGCTTTCACTGTTAAAAAGTTATCAGATCTCATCCTACAAAAAGAAATGAAATCCCACCCAAAACCCTATATCTTGGTCAAAAAGTATGGCTTGGCCGTTTCATGGAACTATTTCATCTCACCCAAAGCATTTCATATAAAATACGTTGCCAAGATGCTCATAACGCTTTCACTGTTAAAAAGTTATCAGATTTCATATAGTGCCAATCCCCTCACTATACATGCCTAACTCTAAAAACCCTACTATCTTGGTCAAAAAGTATGCCTTGGCATACTCCATATCCTTTACATAACTCCATGGGTTGTCTGTGTGACAGCCACGAAACGGCCAAGGCATACTTTTTGACCAAGATATAGGGTTTTTAGAGTTAGGGCTTGTAGAGTTAGGCCTCGTAGAGTTAGGGGCTTGGCTCTACATGAGATCTCATATCTTTTTAACAGTGAAAGCATTATGACATGTGAGTCTTGGCAACTTATTTTACACGAAGTGTTTTGGGTGGGATTATTTTTCCAGAAAACGAGTTTCAACGTTTCGAAACTTAATGAAATGTACTGATGTAATACTGACACAACTCACTTTCGGGTGGCGAGTTTTAGAAGCTGAGTTATGCCTTTGTACCAGTAAATAGAACTCAATCTTTTTATGCAAACAACCCGAAAATGATAATTTTTGAGTTATGTCGTTGGACTATGGATTTCACCGTTTAAAAGAAATCCATTTATTGTATCATAGTAAAAAAACAAAACAGATTATTGCTTTTTTTATTAATATAAAAAGAATATTTTTTTTTCAAATGTTTAATTTTGCGTTTTTTTTTTATTTTACCACTGGTTCTGATAATCAAGAAAAAAAAAGTCCAGTTTTATGTTACCTTTGGTAGACATAACATCGTATAGATGCAAAAGAATTTTATTTTCCTTTTAACTGAAGCGTTAACTTGATCTTTACGTTATTAGTAATAATGGTGGGATAACAATAGCTATGAATAAATATAATAATTACATAAGTTCGTCATGTCCGGATGATAAAGAATGTTTTGAATTCAGGCTTTTTTTTAAATTTACAGTTTTATATTTATTCAATAACTTAACAGTTTAAAAAAAAGGAAGATAATAAGAAAAGTAAAAGACAAATTTGGATAGAAAACTTATTTATTACTTAAGAAAGTTAAAAATGAAAATGAAAAAAATCTCTAATGTAAAACGGCTGAAGCATCTAATTCAGTGTTCAATAATGTTTAGAAAGCCGAAGCCTCGCTTACCACTAAGCCTAGCCCATTGTTTGAAACGCCGGGCAAGAAAAGAGAGCAGCCGGCATCGATAACAGAACTTCAACCTGTATGTGCTACTGTTGGGTGAAATTTATTTTATTACTTTTTAAAAAGGCCATTTTCAGAGCTATCAAATAATGTCAAAAGGATTTACTGATCTATTGATAAATACCAACAAAATTTGAATAAAACTTTAAAAAAAAAATCTTGACATACAAAATCTAAAACTAATATGAATTAAAAATACATTTGCACATGCCTAAACACAAACTTTTCATGAAATCGAAAATAAAATAAATAAGAATAAAAATCATTAATATTGAAAAACCAACAAAAATAATAAAAATTAAACATTGTAGCGCGATGACGAATTTGATATAAACACGAGAAGTAGATTACAACGACATTCCAGACGCGAAAAGCAATAGCTCTACTGAAGAAAGGAAATGATAATGATTGGATAACTGAGATCACGTGTCTTCAGAAATATAATGAACCGACTATAATAACCAATAGCATGACTGATGTTTATTAGTTTGAAAATTTTCACAAAAAATAATTTTAAGCACTTTATTTCAGATCAGTATAAACTTAGACATTTACAGGTCAGCTCTCCTCCGTTAAACACAGGGGGAGTGCGTTACAAATTACCTACAAACAGAAAGATCTGGATAATAATTTCTATTTAATAAAATGGTTTGGCTGGACGATGAATAAATGAAGAATATTTAGCAAATAATGTGAATGTACTTCAATGGCCTAATGGATAAGACGCATGACTTCTGATCAGAAGATTGCAGGTGATTAATGTCGCGGACGTTTCATTGAAGAAATTATTTCTATTTTTCTATTAAAAAATTAAGGCCAACACACTAATTAACAAGTTATATTAAAACAATTAAAGAATAAAATTACGTTTCTTTTAAATTTTTTAATATAACTTTTTAATTAGTGTGTTTGCCTTAATTATTTTAATAGAAATTTTACACACGTAAAAAATCTCAGTTAAAATTATTTCTATTTTCACAGAAAATTAACATTATATTCTAAACACAGGGGGAGAGCGTTACGTTTCACACAGAAAGATCTGGAAAACTATATAAGAGATAGTAATTATCTATCTTTGCCGATCTTCATCATCTTTATAATAGTGGAAGAAGTAGTTATATGAAGTTTATAAATAACATTTCATTGGAAGATGTTTTTTTTTTGTTAGATTTAATAATGCTCTGAAGTGAGCTGTACCGGCGTGGCCGTGTGGTCTAAACGGCGGTCTGCCATTGCGGCCAGTGTGCCGGTACCCGGGTTCGAATCCTGGTCGTGGCATGGATGTTTCTTTCTTCTTTCTGTTTCTCCTTCTGTCTGTTCATGCGGGTGCCATTTGATGCTGCCTCCTACGGCGTACCCTAGGCAAGGTTTCTTCGGTTAAAGGCATCATATCTCGCCCCTTGTTGTTGGCCTAAAGAAAGACGATCAGTCTAAAAGCCCGGGCATTTGTAAAAAAAAAAAAATACTCTGAAGTTGAAGTATAAAATTTAAGTTTTAATGTAACTTTCATCTGAAAGAACTGAAAGCGATTTCCAATAACGAAAATTAACATTTTGTGGAATGAAAAGTATGTGGAAATATATGAGATATGTAAGCGTTTTTATTAAAAATTAAGCTACTAAAATATCTCTAACCATGTCATTAAAATATCTATAGCTTCGTCTCTTAATGAATCGGGCTTATCAAGTCTTCTACATCTTCTAGATCTTGTAGATGCAGTAAGCGAAAGTGTTTTATCGATGTCTTAGCTAATCTGACTTCAAATTGAAAGGTTAAAATCTAAAAGCTAAACAGAAAACAAGTTAAAAATAGAATTCTCTTAATCAGTTCATGTATTAAGTGGCCATAATGTGTGGAATATAACCAGAATTAAGAAATAGACTATTCCAAGCATGGGAGTCAAAGATTCCAAGTAAAAACAAATAGTTCCAATAGTGGAGGAAGTACAAAACAAACTATCAACAAATGAAAAATTGAAAAAAAGCTAAAACATCTTCAACACCAAATATATATAAAAAAAAACATATATATTTATTAACGAAGTGAAAATACTGAATGGTGAAAAAGATAAGAAAACAAGAAGAATTATTGAAAGTTTGTTTATAAGAAACACAAAGAATGAAAATTTCAATGGGAAATAAAGGGTTACAAATAAATAAAGTCAGTAAAATATAATATTATCTAGTTTAAATAAGAAACACAAAATTGTAAAATATGAAGATTTTTAAAGAATGAATAAAATTGTTGAAATGATGCTATAATGGAAAGTTAAGGTTCTTTTCATATGAAAGAAGTATTATTTTGATTGTTATTTTGTAACAATGTTCAGGATGCGTAACATGGCATGATAATTACATCTATAAATTGTTTATATTACTTTGAAGCTTGGCAAAGGAAAGAAGAAGAACTTTCCGAAAATCCATTAATAAATATGTATGTTTTTTATATATTTCATCTTGAAGATGTTTTGCATCTTATAATATGATAAAAAGAACGATATAAGGAAGAGGTATGGACTTAAGTTTTAAAACAAAGTTAAGATAAAATTTTCAATTTTTCAAAACATTATGCAGAAACCGAACTAACGTGCTTGAAGAAATGCTGTCAAATCTCCAAACTCACTATTTGGAGTCATAAATAATGAATTTGATTTCGACGTCAGAGCCACTGTTCTTGACCAGAATTTGCATCTGATAAACAGTCTGCTCGACTGCAGAATTAACATCTCTTTAGTAATGTTGTATTCTCACACTTACTACGGTATCAAGGCAGCCAGGTTTGGTAGCTATGAACTGATAAAGAAGGGAGTATTGATTCATGTACACTGTTCATGCAGTATGAATAGGAAAGTAACTTTACATAAAAAATTATCTCATCCAGACATCCTGTTTGCTGCAGTTGAAATGCGCAGTGTATCACAATATTTGTGTACTGTAACGGAATGGGTATTTGGATTTTCAGGATCATCTTGCAGCTGCTGCTGGCGACGGATCTTGCATGGATAGCAGTGAATTAGTTTCCAAAGAAGTTTCTACACAGTGGAATAAGGGACATTTCAATTGCTTGGCTACTCCCCGGTACACTACTAGTTCTAATAACATTTTCCTTGAATCGGTCGATTACAGCAGTTAGAATTTCCTCTGGTACCTGAAGTGAAACAAGCTTCCTTCTTCTTACAGGATTAACTTCAAGGATTTAACTTACTTAAATTACAGCTCACTGCTACTGAGAAAGTAAAATTTTAGAATTTTAAATAAAATTTCAGGCCATTTCCGTTTTTGAAAATAGCAAAAATTAAAAAAAATTTTTTTTTACGTTAGCTTTGTATTAGTATTTATTTGCTGATATAAGTTGCTATTTGATTTTTTTTTTGTACAGAACCATATTTTACCTTATTGACAGATTTTGACCAAAACGTTTTATCTAAATTTTTTTTTGAATCCTTCGCCATTTATTTGGAATAAAATTTTTTCCTTAATTTGGTGCCATTTATTAGTTAGAGCTACGAAAAGGTCTGAAAAAGGATACTTTAATTACGGACACTATATTTTTAACAATAATATTTACGAAATTGTGTTTATGATCAAATCAATAATAATAGAGAAAGTTGCATTAATGCTACTAAATTGTTGTTAATTGGATTTAGAAAACAATCTAATCGGAATCTGTCAATATTTTTCGTTAAAAATATATTGAAGTGAATAAATTCATGAAAATATATATTTTTTGTAATCTCTTAACTTTATATAAATCGTTGTGCTTTTAAAAGTTGTACCAGTTAATTTGTTATTATATATAATTAAGCACGTTAAAGTTCTTACTTATCTTAATATGAGAATGTCATTTATGTTCTTGTTTTTCATTCGTTTTAGATTTTGGCTCATCAATTTGGCGTCAGATTAACTGAAAAATCGGACCTGTGCATAGAATATTCTGGTAATTCTGTACATGATGTGATAGAATGAACAACTTATTGATGCCACTTAATGGCCATGAAAGATTCTTCTAGCAAAGACGTAGTTCTTTATTTTTATTATATTATATTATATTATATTATATTATATATTAAATTATATTATATTATATTATATTATATTATTATAATAAACTAAAAAAATACACACAGTCATCATGATTCTCAACAATAGGTTTTTTTATTTAATTTTTTTTTAATTTTACAATTTCAATGAAATTTTAAACTTTTTTAACATTTTAAGATTGGTAGCTTGTGGTTCTCAAATTGCAGAAATCAGTTTTTTTACTTCTTCTAACTTAATGAATATATTCATAACCTAAAATAAAAATATCAATTATAAATAAGAAGGTATGTATTTTAAAAATTCACTTAAGAAATTTGTAACTTTGGTTAATTCAAGACATTGAAAAAGGTATGACAGCAAACTGAATTGTCTGAATACCGTACTTAGTTTCCCAATTTACCCTTATAATCAAAGTTACTCAAGGCTATAGAGGGGAATCCTCCAAATTAGTGGAGTCGCCTACTCATACCAAAATTACATAATAACTTCTGCAGCAAAACATGTTACCCAGATTAATATCTCAAGCCTGAGTCTGTCAAAATGCTGAAATATTTGCAAATAATAATAATAATAATAATAATAATAATAATAATAAGACCACATAATATCTGGCTGTCCCCTTCTGACCCAAACAGACTACCTCCACCGACACAATCAGGTTGCATCGATCGTTCATCAACAGCTAGCACACAAACACTCACTTATTAAGAACACGGTCCCATACTACAAGTACACACCACAAAGCGTACTAGAGTCACCCTCACATAAGCTGTACTGGGACCGTCCCATTCACACAGACAAAACTATACATCACAACAGACCTGACATTACACTTGTTGATAAGGTCAACAAACAGACCTATCTCATTGATATTGCAGTTCCCATCAGCAAGAACATGCAGAAAACTCACGCTGACAAGATAAGTAAATACACAGACCTAGCACACGAGCTCCAGAAGCAGTGGAGGCAGGACCGAGTACGTGTTGTACCCATCATCCTGTCCGCTACTGGTCTGGTGCCTCACACATTGCATCACAGCCTCAGCACACTAGGACTTCATAAAAACACTTATGCACAACTCCAGAAGGCTGTAGTACTCAACATAACACGCATAGTTCGGAAATTTATGGACACAAGCACACATCCCTAACTATTCTTCCAATTTTTTTTTTAATTTTTTTTTTTTTTAATACACTTGGCAATATGTGCTTTGGTCCTTGACCCGCCATATTGTCTTAGCTGGGGAATCCCATGGTTTGAAACTTTTTCGATATAATAATGATAATAATAATAAACTTTAACAATAAAGCTAAATAAAGAAACTTTTGTCCCAGGTTAGAAAGATATTCAAGCACATAAATACTCGCCCTTCACATTCAAGTCATCATAACCAGGTTCAGGAACATCTCGACACACTAAAACAAAAACTCAGTGCACTTGCAAAAAGATTACAAAGATACAAACAGTGCACTCTGCGCAAACAACAGAACAATACTTTCCAATACAATGAGAAAAAATTCTACAGATCCCTTACATCATCCTCTACTGCAACTAACACAAACACTCCCAACAGCGAGGCTTTACATGAATACTGGTCGTCTCTGTGGTCAAGCCCTATCCCCCACAATGATAAAGCACCATGGATAACAGAGGAACAGCAACTCACTGAACACTTACCCTGCATGTCCTTCCATGAGATTACTCTCGCAGACATACAGACAGCACTAAAACATGCACACAACTGGAAGGCTCCTGGTGCAGACGGAGTCCAGAACTTCTGGATCAAGAGGTTCACGTCCCTGCATGGAAAACTAGCGCTTACACTCACTGACATAATCCAACACCCAGAACATATGCCTCGTTTCCTCACACAGGGTGTCACATACCTACAGAGCAAGAACACTGAAACAGCGCAACCTGCAAACTACCGCCCAATCACTTGCCTCCCCACACTTTACAAACTCCTCACCTCCTGCCTCGCAGACAAGATCTACACACAAATCGAGACATATAACATTCTTATTAAACTTACACTCACCTCCTCAACTCAAAAGAAATAAATACGATATTCATGTAGAATGGCGAATTTTCCAGAATTGAAAAATCAATTGTTTGATTACGTGATATTTCAGTGAAATATAACAAAATAACTTAAAAGTAAATTTCATCTTTTTAAAAGTAAATTTTTTTTGATTAATTATAAGAATTTAGATGGGTGGTAACTTTTTTCTTCTTAAAATCTGTTTCTCATTTTTCTGCCACACCATTTTTATTATGATAAAAATTATGATGAGCAAGGGAATCTTACTATTCCACTAGCATATATTTCTTACTGTGGAGTTTGTATGCATATCACGCTAAAACGGCTGGTGGGATTTCTATAAAAATTGCTACCTTTCTTACTTATGATCTAACTTAAAGCATTAGGAAACATTAAATTGCACAGAAAAAAATTATTTGTGAAGTAAATAAAGTGAAATGTATACATAAAATGCCTTTTTATGCTAGAAATCATTGTAGAATGCAAAACATTGGAAAATGCAAAATTTGAATGTTTTGCCATATTTAACAAAAAACTGTCATTGTAAAAACTGGACAAAATTATAAGGACAATGAATGTTTTGGCCTGAAACACACTAATAATTAATAATCTGCCCCTTCTTCTCAATCACTTTTATCAGTCTTGATGTCATAGAGTTTGACAGTTCCTTCAGAACGTTTTTAGAAATTTTTTTTTCCAAGCTTTTTCGATGGAGGACAAAGTTCTTGCTTATTTTGATATTGAATACCATTTTTGTATACTTCGTGTGCCAGAATACCCCACAGATTTTCCATTGAATTTAGATCTGGGCTTCTGGCCGGCAAGTCAAGTAGTTTCACAAAATTAGCATCAAACCATGCTTTCGAAGTTTGAGAAACGTGTACTGAGGCATTGTCCTGCTGGAACAAAAAGTCTCCACTCGTAATTGACGGTGCTTCTGGTAAAAGATTATTGCCCAATATATAAATATAACTCTCAGAATTCATTTTGCCCTGCACAAAAACTATTGGAATAGTTCCGCCAGTTGCGAAACCTTCCAAGACCATTACTGAGCCACCTCTAAATCTATGCTTTGCGTAGATTTCTTTTTCTTTACGGTGATCATACCAGAAGTAGCGAAAACCATCTGGTCCATCCAAATTAAACTTTTTCTCATCAGAAAAGATAACATCATCGCACTTCTTTTTCCATAGTAATACATTTTTTGGCAAACTCCATCCTCAGTCTCTTATGAACTTTTGTAAGAGGTGGTCGTGACATAAGTTTTCCATAACGAACCTTTTTTTCTTTTTGTAAAACATGTCTAATAGTTCGAACACTGCATCGAAATTTTAATTCCCGTTTAATTTCCGTTGATGTTTGTTTTTTGGAGCAAGCTCGCCTTATTAACATTCTTTTCACACGCACAGAAACAGAAGATGGTCTACCTATACGTCTTTGCCGTCCATATTTTTCGGGATTTTTAAGAAAATTATAAATAACCGTTCTCGATCTATTCAGCTTTGTCGAAATTTGATGTACAGTAAGTCCTGAACTTTTAAAAGCAACCACTTTCCCTTTCTAAAACTCCGAAAGTTTCGTACCTAGTGGCATGACTGAAAAAATAGAATACGACGTTCGCAATCTCTTACTATGCATTTATATCGTCTGGGAGTGCCGTGTGCAGAACCAAAAACATGCAAATTTTGCTTTTTAGAACACACAAATAGCATTGTCCTTATAATTTTGTCCATATCACAGGGCTCTCTAAATCCAAAATACATTTTATGAATATGAATTTCCCATATATTTCCATAAAACTAATAAAAAATGCTGCATTTATCGTTGGTTTCCAGCCATAAAATTTGCAAAATTTTCCGGCCAACTGTAACCAAGTTTGGCGATTTTTTCCCTTGTCCTTATAATTTTGACCACCACTGTATTTGTTCTCGATGTGTTTGTTCTCCATCCCTCAAAAATGAACCCCGAAATCTCTGTTAGAAGGGCTGGACTATTTTATCTTTTTAAATTTACTTATTTAATGAAAATACGACTTCACCATCTTCCTCATTTCTCAGAATTGAACAACACAGCTGCATGTTTAGTTCCCACTACGTAAAGGATAGCTGATAGTTTTCTCACGAATAACAGTATCCCGACACAAGACGGATACGGGAATGCTTCACCTTTATATAACAGTGAGCATGCTCTTTGTACCTCGTGTAATGTCGGTAAGAGTACCTCGTGACATTGAACACGCGTTAGTGATCGTACGATAATTCACAACGACAGCCAGGGAAAGTGGTGCATACCGGTGGAAGTGAAGCAACGTGTCTATCCTTAAGGTCATTTATGAGTCGAAGAGCAACATCTCTGCAGCAAGACCTTTATTTAATGGAGTACGGTTTTTCTCCAAAACGTGAAACAATGATTGCAATCAAAAGGAAATGCAACAAAGCATGCTGAGAAGGATCTCACACACAATCACTACTAAAGAGATCCAATACATCATCGCCGAAGCGCTGGAAAAACATCAAAATTCATAATTGTGATTGATGTTATGTAAGCAAAATTGACTGGATCCAACTGATACATCCCGTATTTTTCGATATTTATAGCTTCACATACAATAAATTAACCGTAATAATGCAATTGCTGTCCAAGATTCCTCAACAGATTAAAATAATACGATTTTGAATTGTCCTACTGAAGGATGATGACGTGTCAACAATGATATTATTAATGAATTTTTCTCAATTAATAATCCACTGAATATTGCTTTTAAGTACAGTCATTAAAGCGTCTGGAAAACATAATGACCACAATATTTAAGAGAAAATAATTATATATGAAATTTTAAAATAGAGAGTCCTTCCATTTATTTACCTGTATGTATATGTATACATTTACAATTTTGTTAGAAAAATGTTAAAAAAACAAAGAAATAAATTTCAAAAATTGTTAATTTAAATGAGAATCTTAGTAATAATTGTGCAATATTTATTATGAATAAATTTTAAAAATTTTAAAAAGAATTCCCCCAGTTTTTTTCTACAATAATAATAATAAAAACTGTTCCGATCTTCCAGAATCGTCAATCTGATGACAGACTACCATTCATCTAAAGGGAACAATCAAACCAAGAATTTATTGAAACGCAGCATTTTACATATTTTTCTTATTTAACCCCAAGAGCCTTATTTTCAGCCTCGTAAATTATATGTTGTCGTTGTCTCGTGGAACACATCAAATGCAAACTTTGTGCCCGAAGTGTCCATGCCCAACGGGTTGCCATTTACATTGGGCATTACGACCAACCCCTAGAAGAAGCCATTCAATTTTAAGGGAATCGATACTGAGGTGGTTTTCCATTACCTTCCTCAGAAAGCCATTAAGGAATGACTCCAGACCTGAAGAGAAAGTAAAGAAGCAGATAACACAAGAAAAGAATTTTTTCAAACATCCATGTCGATGCCGGTATTCCATGCATCTGCCACACGGCAAGTCACCGCTTAGACCACTAATCTACGTCCTAATGGCTCGTAAATATACTATATTTCTTAACAATTTCATAAATCGTTGGAATTTTTTTTTAATGCTTTAGTATTTTTTTAAGAAGTTCTTAAATAAGTAATATTTTTTTGAAGTTTATGCAATTGCACAATAATTCTTGTTGTTTTTTATGGAAAAAAGTAACAAATTAAGATTTTTTTTAAAAAAATTGTTTTGTTTCCATTCAAAAAGAAATCCGATAATTGGAAATTGGAATAATTCTTTCCTTTACTGTTATGCAAACAATCTAATTGCAAAAGGAAATCCTACTTACGCCAGTAACTTCCAATGCTATTAACTCTGCGTCTAAACTTTGTTGATCAAAATAATCATATATTTCTCTATTCGTTTTTTCATGATGTGGAAAAGGCTCTTTTATCATACCTGAAAATAAAAATTAAAGTCGAATACAAATCATCAAGAGAACATTGTTGACTAAAATATTTAATTATAACTGAACCAATAAGAATCCATTGATCAATGTATGGAACGAAGTTGAACTCTCGAGTAAGGCTACCTTATTTCTTTCCTCAGATACCAAGAGGGAAAGGAGATGCTGATTGTATTCAATATACCATCAAAGGCGGTAAATGGTGATAAAAGAATGTATATAAAAGAACTTGTTTTATATATTATATAAAAGGAGTCCCAAGATGAAGTGTCAATATTCTGGGAGGTTGTATTTTCGATCATTCTTAAAATAAAAAAAAAATGTGTGTTCATATGTCCTAATTCGAATGGAAAATACTTCATAGAAAATAACCCAACTGAATTCAAATTTAAAAAAAAAATGATTGTTTTGTCACAGATAAGTTTTAAATCACAGATAAAAGATAACTGTAACAAAGGAGAAAATAAAAATACTTTTGATATCGATAAGAGTTCAGTCGAAAGTACAGATGATAATATTTTTATAGACTATAATAGACATGCTTCATAAAAAAATTTTTATTATTTAAATCACCATATAAAGTAGGGTGACCAGACGTCCCGATTTTGGCGGGACAGTCCCGATTTTTAACAATTTGTCCCGCGTCCCGCGGCATTTTAAAAAAGTCCCGATTTTTTTTTTGGTTACGGAATTCCTTGTTTTGTTTGATTGTCGAACTGGAGATTCCGTGTTTTTTTTTCTTTCCGGTATCCCCCCCCCCCCGGGTCAATGGTGTCCCGCTTTGCCAATGTAAAAATCTGGTCACCCTATATAAAGCCAAAAACAATTTTGTGTTTTTTTTTTGTAAATTTTACACAAGTGTTAGGGAAGGTAAGGCGAATACAAAATGCCAAGGCAATAGATTCGCCAGGCATAGATTATTATAACTTAGTATTGAGAGAGAACAGGTTAGAGCCTCTGAAAAAAGCAGGAATGTCCAATTTCCTTTACTGCACATTTAAGTCGGGACAAAACGATTGTGAAATAATGGTAAATAATAGATTTTTAGAGAGGGTATGATTTCTAATCGTTATAGCAGTAAAGCCCGTCGATTAAACGTAGATTTTTTGAATACCAGAAGCTTTTTTTCTGATTTGAAAAAGCTTTTTAAAATAAATAATTAGACCTATATCACTTTTGATTAATAAACATTTTTGATTAAACTATCTTAAACAAAATTTCATATAATCTTCCTCTAAAAGACATAGTTGCATGGATAACTCACCAGCATTTAGTGGATCTTCCAAAAGTGTTGTCATGAAATAAATAACGCCATCTTTAGTAAAGTCAATCTGAAAATTATAAATGTTTCACTTTAAAAAAAAATAAAATTCTATTTAATCTGTGATAACGATTTAAAATGTCGTCTCTAAACAAAAAGGTAGAGGTTTTTATCTTATATTTAAAAAAATAAAGCTTGTCTTACTTTAATTTTCTGAAACCTGATGGGCGAAACTTCTAAATTATTTTTAAAATAGTTAATCAAGGAATCCTCAAATATTTCTTCTTTTCCAACCATTGGGTCAATATTAACTCCAAATTCTAAAATTAAAAGAAACAAAATAAATTTTAATGCTCGTTTTCAGAACTGCAAAAAAAAAAAAAAAATCAGAATTTTAAGATCATAACATTTTATAAAAACTATACTTAAACTACATATAAACATTGATATTTAATTGGTTTGTTACAAAAAAATATTTTTATCAGTTTTATTAATTCAGATCAAATATAATTAGAACTTCTTAATAAGGAAAGGAAAAGAAAATCGTTATTTTTATTCTAAATTGAATTTTAAGAAAATGTTGTTATTTGACAAATAAATGGATCATATTATATCTATATAAAAATGAAAAATAAGCATATAAAAGAAGTATATATTAAGCTTCAAATTACTCACAAGAAATAATTTACTCCAAATCTCATGCCGATATTTCATCTTAACTTAACATTAAGACTTAATCATGGTTCTTATACAAAATGCAAATGAAATGAAGAAAATTATTCTTAATTTAACAAAATAAAACATATAACAATAGAACCACATCGAACCTTTGTGAACAACATCAAACTTTTGTTAAAAATAAAATAATAACAATAAAATCGATGATAACAATGAACAGTAAATTGAAATAGGAAAAACAATATCATTGGTCGTAAAACCTTTTTTAAATCTTTAATTTTATTACTTTAATTTCTTTTACTTCTATTACTTTAATTTCTTTACTTCAATTTCACAATTTCTGTTATTCTTTTATTTTTCATTAATGACTTTCTAAAAATCCCTAGCGATATTCCACTAACCTTTAGGGATTTATCTCTACACGACCAATGATATTGTCTTTCCGATTTCAATTTACTGTCCATTGTTATTATCGTCTTTATTGTTATTATTATTTAACATTATTTTATTTTTAACAAAGGTTTGATGTTGTTGTTATATGTTTTATTTTGTTAAATTAAGAATAATTTTCTTCTTAGAACCATGAGTAAGTCTTAATGTTAAGTTAAGACGAAATATGGGCATGAGATCTGGAATAAATTATTATTTCTTGTGTGTAATTTGAAGTTTATGATACAGAAGTATTTGTATAAGTATATATAAGTTAAGAATGGGATTCATATGAAGGAAAAGTAAATCCTGGAAAAAAAACAGAAGATCAATTTTGTAGGTTAGATTGCAAAGTAATAGAGGGTTGGGAACATTTGATTTTTGATTGCGAGAAATTAAAATAAAGAAAGAGAAATATTAAAAACTAATAATGTAAAGGATAGAAGAAGTTAGTGTCACAAAATATTAACTTGACAGCAAATAAAATGTAATGTAAATTTATAATATGATTTCTTGAAAAAGGAAAAAAAATGGAACTAATATAGAATTAATTGGTAAGAGTATGGTTACTATTGTTAACTTCCTTTAATTGTTTAACTTAGTAAATGTATAAATGAAAAATGGATGATATAATATTCCTGTTTATTACTCTGTTTTGTTTAATTAATTAAATTATATATACACTGTTCGGCCACTTTATTAGGTACACCTACCTAGTAACGTGGTTGGGCCTCCTTTAGCCCTCAAAACAGCCTGAATTCGTCGAGGCTTTGGATTCCACAAGATGCTGAATACGTTGTTGAGGTATTGTGTACCACGCAGACATGAGTGTGTCACGCGGTTCCTGAAGATTTGATGGAGGTGTAGGCCTGGAGTGATCAGCCCGTTCCAACTCATCCCAAAAATTTTCAATCGGACTGAGATCCGGGGACTGAGCGGGCCACTGCAGCAAGGAAAAGTCATTGTCGTGTTCCTCAAACCATCCCATAGTGATGCGGGCTTTGTGCACCGCTGCATTATCCTGCTGGAAGTAGCCATCTGCATGAGGATAAACTGTTAACATGTACGATTGGTCAGCTACGATGTTTAGGTATGCTCTAGTATTCTGACGTGCCTCCAGAAGTATCAATGCACCCAACGTGTGCCAGGAAAACATCCCCCACACCATGACACTGCTCCCATAGACTTGAAGAGTTGTTGTGAGATACAGCATTTGTGCGCAAAGCAGGGGTGTACCTAATAAAGTGGCCGGACAGTGTATATGTGTGTATATTTTTTTTCTCTATTTTTGTTATTATTATTATATTTTAATTAGTTATTAAGATAGTGAGGATCGATGTAAAACCAAATTTAATTTAAACATAACTTGTGATGTCATGAATTTACTAATAATTAGTTAAATGGCTGAGGTAACAGATATTCATAAGCGTTGGAACCATATTTTAAATTGTAAAAGATATAACCCGAAGAAGTTAAATATATATAAGAAATACATAATATAATCAGATGAAAAACACAAGAAAAGCATCAAGAACAATAATATTTATCTCAAAACCATCTTATATGTTTCTGACCGTGGGTGATCCTATTTCAATGAATAATTTCAAAACATAAAATGGAAAGGAACTAGAAACAATTAAATGGAAACAATTAAATTACAATATGAACAAGATTTCGCATAGCAATTATTACAAACAATCAATCGAATATAAATATTAACAATGATATTTTAGTATAACAAGATCTCACAGATAGTCCGTAAAAGGTCTGGGATATGCGGAATTTCTATGATTTCTATTAATGCTTTTTTGTAATATTGTAATGTTTTTTGATTAGCCTAATAAAGCCTCTCTAATTTTTAAGCATTAATTGTTGAAATCAGTACTTAAAATTTTACTTCTTGCCAATTACAACTATTTGATGAATTTTCTAGTCGATGATTTTTCATGGCCGAAGTATTTTGCGTTTGATGGTGTTTGATTCGTTTGAAACATGAGATTCTCATATCACAGACCTTTTACCGACTGATTGTTTGTAATTATTGCTATGTGAAATCTTGTTAATACTGTAATTTTATTGTAATATTTCTATTCCATTTCTATTTTATGATTTGAAATTATATTTTGAAAATGGATCACCCATGAGCCGAAACATGTAAAATGGTTTTGAGATAAATTATTTTTGCCCTTTTTCTTGTGTTTTTGTCTATTTGAAGTAGATTCAATAATATTTAGAAAAATATTTCTGTATAATAAATTCACTGAATGCTAAAATTCGACTAATTATTGCAAAATTCAAATGAACTAATATCGAAATTGTAAAGTGTAGCCAGATGAAAGAATAAATAAGAGAACTATAGGCCGACAGACGGTTCTTGATGATCCCGAATTTTCGCGATTTCACGTAATTGACGCGCGAATAGCCTCTATCCATGTCTTCTCACAAAATGGCGAGAAAGAAGGCTTATCGACTCCGGGAAAGAAGCGGCCAGGAGCAAGCCCCATTACTGATGTAGACGATTTTGACCGATGCCTTATTCGCCGCTGCATCCATCGTCTCTACGCTGAAGGTAAAAATCCAACTTTAACATTTTTTCTCTAGCATTTTCCTAGTGACACACATTCAAAATACTACATTCCTTGAGACCTGCTGAAGAGGCTAATGGCCAGATCTCGCATTTTTCGTAATTCTCGTGCAAACGTGATCATCAAGAACCATCTGTCGGAATATTTGTGATACTGCATTTAATTGCTCTGTATTTCAATAACATCCTCAATTCACTCTTAGACAGCCACTACACTTCTGCATGTGAAGGATTAATATAGGAGGATAATGTGAATAAGATATTGAGGCAAAACTCCATTATTTATTAGATGCAACATGTAATTCATGAATATTTGGATAAAAGAAAAAAAAATGCTGAAATGTTGCAAGAACGAAAAAATATGCTGTTATATGAAAGAAATTGAGAAAGTATAATATTGAGCTATATTGAGAAAGTATAAAAGAAATTCTTGATTTCAAAATCAAGGAACTTGAAGCTCCGAGAAATAGATATAAAGAAGAGCTTAAATTTAAGCAAATAGCGATATATTTGAAAAATTAGAAAAAGGGTTTTTCTCTCCCAAAATATATCTTGGTGGTATAATATCGAAGGAGTTTCGTATACAACAAGGGAACTATATGTTCATATCACGGGAACTACTTGATCGAGCGGGATGAAGAATAGTCTATGTCGTATTCCGTGTCCTAGACTACCTGCATGCAAAATTTAATTTTGATCAGTTGCGCCGTTGAGGCGTGAAAGAATGACAAACAAACAAAAGAAACTTACAGATTTTCGCTATTGTAATAGTAGTTAGGATTAACTCTGTGAATTGAATTACTTACGTCGAAATTTCAGTTGGAATCTTAGAGATAGCTTGCCTTTGAAACAAGGAGAAATATCAAATTCAGACCACTTAGGAGTATATGGATAAAAGTTGAAAAAATTATACTGAGTGCTCTTTCCAATCTGTAAAGTAAAACGAAATAAAAAATATTATTAGCAGTTAAGTTACAGCTTAGTAAAGTATGAAAATTTTGTTTTAGGACGAGTTCGATTGTTTGAAGTTACTTATAGGATTTGAGACTAGCTGAAAAGATAAGCAGGTGGGGAAATTGGTAAGTCGTAGCGTAACACTAATTCTCTGAAGCTATTTTGTGTTTACAGTTGTAGAATCTTTGCCAATTTGACTTCTAAAATAAGAAATGTCATTGTAGTCTATCAAGTCGAATTTCTATAGATGGCTTACGAAATTAAGCGTAGTTACAACAGGTTCACTCTTTCTAGGATTGCAAATACCGTAATTCAATACAAAGACTTTACTAATTAAACTAAATTAAAATAAAAAGGATTATCATAATAAAATAAAGTATTGTTTGTATAAAATAAAGTAATAAGTTAAAGTATTGTTTGTCTGTGAATTAAAAATTAAAATGCCCAAGGAGATATTTCATTTATTGTATTATTGCCATTCACTAAAATGATTCTGAAGATGTGATTCTGTTGTTAATTACATTTGAATTTATCCTTTTTTATTAATTCTTGTTTATAACTTTTTTCAAATTTGCAAGGCTTTAGAAAGAATGGGTCAAATTTCCTTCGAATGAGTCTTGACATTCATCGAGAATTGTTAAGTTTCTTTATTGTTGGAGCTTAATTTTAACTCAGTGCTTAAAAGAAATCCGCTGTGAAATTATCGTGATGGACAGAAAGTGTTACATAAATATCTATGAAATACACTTTATATAATACTCCTGTGAATTGTACAAAAATTAATTCTTAATTCTTCACGGACTTTCCAAGCACTTGACTGTGTGGTTGGCGGAACCAATTTCGACTATTATCACTTAAAGAAGAATAATACAGTGTGGCCGGGAAGTTCACATAACCACTATTACGTAATAATAAATGTATATATTTATTTAATTTGTGCTGATGAAGTTTATGTACCGAGAAAACAATGCAGGATCACATGAAGAAAGATCTAAAAATCAAAAGTTTTGCCCGACTTTGATGGTCATGTTAATGGCGAAACTTATTTACGTATGTTACAAACATGGTTAATCCCACAGCATGAAGACGCGGATATCATGGAACGCCTATGGCTACAGCAGGACGGAGCACCTACTCACTTCACTCTTACTGTGCGCGGGTTTCTTCCTGAAAATTTTCAAGGACGCTGGATTGGTCGCGGTACTCCAGCATCGCCAGCTACATTGAAATGGCCACCAAGAAATCCTGACCTCATGACGCCTGACAACTCATTGTGAAGAATCATCAAGGCCTACGTGTCTGAACGTCGTTATGCTACAGATAAATAATTGCGCAATGCAGTTGAAGACGCATTTCGAACCATCACACCGGACATGTCCAAAAAATGTCAAGTAGGACGTGGTGGCACATGAATTTATGTGTACAGCAGGGTGGTGAACACAGAGACGCAGTGGACACAAAATGTGTAAATGTTTTCTTATAATATGACTACGAAGTAAGGGATGCGGGAACTTCCTGGCCACACTGTATATTATTTTTTACAAAATAAAAACATTAGTCTATAAACTTTTAAGTCCCGTTTAACAGATCTTCCATACGCCACAAAGAGAGATCTATTTCCTTTGACGAGAGAGTACATAGCTGAGATCTTTTGAAGAAAGAACACAGGATATGTATGGTTTATTTGTTTTTACATAATGGATTAGATTGCATTTAATTACAGTCTGAAAATACAGCTCATAATCATTTCAGAACTATATTTTCAAAACAACATTAAGGAAACATATTTTCTAAGGTTA
>JAFIDM010000002.1:62638671-62653229 GCA_023159025.1 Thereuonema tuberculata
AAAAAAAAATCCTTATTTTGAGACTTGAGAAATGAAAGGCAAATGAGACTCACCATTTGTGGAAACAAGCCAACCATTCCCCCAAGGCTTAAGTGACGGTCATCTTCAAATACAAATGCACCAGACGTTGTTATGCCAGTTTCAGTACAATGTCCAGTTCCTTATTAAAAAAGTCCAAACAACAGCAACATTTATAACAAGATACAATGGTGCCCACTTTGTATTAATGAAATATAAAGAATATTGTGAAGGTCGAAAACATCAGAATGAAGATATCTCAACAGTTGAGTAAGGTACAGAAAGTTATTTCATCTCAGAAACATTTGAAAACTAGTGCTAAAAAAATTTAGTAAACGTCAATTGGTTTAGGCTGAAAAAGACACGAAAGAAAAAATGTTGCAGCTATGCAAAACGTTTGGAAGCACATTATCATCTGCTAAAGTTAACATATTGGCACATTATAAGAAGGGCTAGATTTAGGAGGATAAACTCTCAGAAACAATAAAACTTAGGGACTAGGAAACAGAAAAATAAGAACCAAAAATTGATTCTGAGGTTCTTGAAATGCGTTTTATTCATAAAAAGATAAAAAATATCTACAGTAGGATTTTAGGAATCATTTATATTACTTTCTTGCTAAAATCAGGACTTCCTATTTACCATTTACGATTTTAAAATAGATACA
The DNA here is from genome assembly GCA_023159025.1 of Thereuonema tuberculata. NCBI lineage: Eukaryota > Metazoa > Arthropoda > Chilopoda > Scutigeromorpha > Scutigeridae > Thereuonema > Thereuonema tuberculata. The sequence goes on from JAFIDM010000002.1 coordinate 62,639,357, forward strand.
AATATACCAATAATACCAATAAAAGTCTGCTTGAAGTGGGTGGTACCGTAAAGGCTCTAATCAAATTATAAAATAAAAATGCCAAACTTTCAACTTCATTGCTATTCTTGTAAATCGGGTAAAGACAACTGTAATTTAAAAAGCTCTGTGAAAAAATTTATCGGCATAATCTAATAAAGCAAGCTGTATCTTCATCATAAAAATGTCTTCTTTGACGTATCATAAAATTTCTGGTTTGATTGTTAAAAATTCTCTACCGACATCAATAAATCTCTCCATGCGATTTACTTTTAGTGACTTTCAGTGTTTCTTACAAAGATTTTTTTATAAGAAAAAAAAATTCTAAAAATATAAATAATAAGGATAGAATCCAGAGCAATCATAAAAAAATTGCAATTCATTTTTGTATTTACAATCTTGTTTTTTTTTGTTTTTTTTTGAATATCTTTTACTATATTTTGATAATACTTACCGTCTATTTTAATAGCTCTTGCTCCTTTGAAGTCATACATTATTGTGTACTTTTTATTTGTTCCAGTCACTTTCACCACACCTTTGTGTAAATCTTGATCGTAGACTTCAGTGACATAGAAACTTGTCCTCTTGATCACGTTAATTCCCATCACCTGAACTTGAAATTTCGAGGGTAATTCTGGGATTGAAGCTAAACCAAAGTAAATAAGTAAAAAGGTAAGTAAACAAAATGACGTTCATTTGAAGAAATAAAACTAGGAATTTTAAAAAAAACAAACTTAAAAGAGAAATTAATGTTACAAAATTTCTACGTGTGAAGGGAACAGTCACATGAAATTTAACTGTTTGGAAAACAGATCAGTGAACTTTTAGTCTTGTGCGTTTTGTTTTATATTTCATGTAGAAATTAATGTTAATAGTTGAAAATGCAGTTAAAACAAGTGAATATAATTTTGTGCTAAAGCATAAATTCAAAGGGGACCCATAATAATAAAATTTAAAAACAATAATAAAGAAAGGAAGTACATTAACGAAAGTAAAAATTAAAAAAAGTTAGGAAGAAAATAAAAAGAACGTTAGGAAAACAAGAAAAAAAAATTCCACGCGGACATTGAGAAAAAAAAATACCCACAGTATATATACGGATTCGAACCGACAACATTCAACATACGAGTCCGGGAACTTACCGATCACGCCACAGCTGACAACTGAAATAAAACGGTTGCATTTCTGACATTTAAGACTATCAGCGGAAATCCAATGAAAACAATGTGAAACATATCGAACACCGGGGGGAGGGGGGCATTGGTACTAAAAATATCTTATTCTTACGTTGTTGGGCGTCTGAACACGATGATGAAATCCGTTTGTTGATCCAACCTTTCGTTCGGGAGTTATTAGGGGTGAACAGACACAGACGGACAGGACAAATGCACTTTCAGATGGTTACAAAAAAAAAAACATTTCATAGTAAAATCATATAATTAAAAGTAATCATTTTCTAGCATTCATTTATTAGACCAAGTAATGTGTTATGATCGTACATGATCTGTTATATTCTCTCCGTCAATTTAAAAACAGCTTCAACTGTAAGTTTAGGGTTTTTACAAAGGATATTTAAAGATGTCTAAACATTTTAAAAGGTGAGACAAATGTTCGTAGGTGACATATCAAGACAGACTGCTTCATGCTAAGCATAAGCATAAGAAATTCATTGTAGCAGCGAGAGACCAGCACATGAATTTTCTTTTCTTTATTTTTAATGTGTTTTTATGTTTTTAGTTTAGATTTGTGGAGGTTCTATTTCTTTTCCCGCTATTTAAAGATTTTCAATAAAATTATTGTAGTTTATGTAATTCCTAAAACTAATTTCGAGCGTAATTTGAACAGACCAAGGATTGATTGGTTTCCAATACAAGAATATTCATTTTTTCTTATTTATGTATTAGAACAGACATTGCTTCATGATATATAACCATATAGTTTAAGTTTTTAATGAGAAGCTAATAAGAAAAAGTAATTACTATTAATTATTATTAATAACTAGTAAGTTTTAAATAACCGTAATCCATAAGATTTTATAATGCTAACTTAGTGAAGTAATTTAAAAAGTTGTTAATAAAAAAAATAAGGAATTCCAATTAAGAATAGAATAAAGATCATGAAAAAAAAAAAAAACAATAAAAAAGCCAGATTAAGAAATGCTTTTTATTGCATTTTTTGCGTAATTTTTATTCTATTCTATTAAAAATCAGAAGTACCTGTAAGAACTGAAATCTCTTTTCTTTAAAAAATAGTACAAACAATCCCAACATGTTGTTTTCATATACTTTTTTAATTCCAATTATTGAAATAAATATTTCAAATAAAAGTATTAGAAACCGGATACATACGCACAAAACAAAAATGGCAAGTATATAAATTTTCTTTCCATCGGGAATTAAGTTAAAAAGCCAAATTAAGCTAAAATAATTATAAATTAAAATTAAAAAAAGTCAATTTTATTCTACTTACTATAGTAAGTTCGCTGATATTACAAGTAAAAAACATTAAAAAAAAGTTTTAGTTATTAATCTTATCAAAAGTATTAAATGAAAATTTAACGTGTGCCGTAAATTAATATTATAATTATGGAAAAATAAAATCTACATACCGATACTAACATAGTTTTATTAAAACAATACATACAAATTGCAGGAGCTTTTGAATCCCTTCACAGAGTTCATTTTCAACTGCCGTTTTACAAACGAAGGTAAAATATAAACAATTCTGGGCCAAGGTCAACTTGAGATAAGAGAGTCTTCTATGTTTTGTCGCGCTTGTTTTTTTGGGGTTTGATTTGCTATGAAGTCATCACCTGTTTCAGCCAATACGAGAAACACGGGATGACGTCATAGCCAATTAGCTAATAAGGGTTTTCATTGAAAGCTCCTGCCATTTGTATATATGTTTTTTTTTATATTTAAAAAAAAAAAAAAAAAAAAATATGTTTGTGTGTAGACTGAATTTTTCCACTTAATATAATCAAAACAAATTTTGCATTTTTTTTTCAGATACATTGGGAAGAATATTTGGGAATAATATAACAAATTTGATGCTTCAATAACAGATATTGATCAAAGTGTGACGCACTTTAATATTTATAAAATAAAATACAGAAAGTGTATCTGTAATTTCGACTTTTGTTTATTTTAGTAAATGGCTTTAGAAATTGTAGAATAGATATCCGCTTTGACTTTTGTGGTTATATTTACCAATTGATGACTTTTGATAATAGCAGGTTATGTAGGGAAACGGGTACGAACAACTTTCCCTCAAATCTCCATCATCTCCTTGCTTACATTCCGATAATGTCTTTTCAGAGCCATTGCAGCAAATGCCATCCACATATAATTGAAAATGACCTAATACAGTTAATTTTATGAACAAAATGAAATTAAAAAGATTAAAAAATATATCACACATAAACGATATGAGAAATAAATACGTATTTCAAAAATTACACATCTATTTTCGTGGAATGTTTCACATTAGGGGAACACTCTTTACGAATAAAATATCACTAATAGACTCAGGACCGTACTTATCATTACCTTCCCGAGGCGATAATAAATTGCATAGTATTTTTTAAAACAATACATACAAATTGCAGGAACTTAGAGTAAGAATTTTCAACCAGAGTAAGAATTTTAAAAAATGCTTATACTTTATCCGGGCCTTAGTAAGGTATTGTTTTGATTTTTATTTATATAATCTATTCAAGTATCTTAATTTGATCTTGATATTGATTACTGTAATTTTTTGAAGTAAAATTAGTAAGTTAAGAATGTATAAGAAGGAATAAAAGCTCACACAAATAAAATTCACTGAGTTGCTTTTGGAATTTGAACCGGGAAACCAAGACAGCCTGTTTCGGATTTCTTAACCATCTTCAGTTGGATTTACCCAGTATCTGCAGCTCAGTGAAATCAAAGAAACATAAAAAATTACAAGTAAACAAGACAATGGCCCTTCATTTAGAAAACCATTAACAAAGAAATAAAAATAATTCTGCCCATTTTTCATTTTTATTTTCTTGAAAAGGTTTTTTTATATGAATGGTCGTTGTTCTGTTTACTTGTCTTTTGAATATGTTTGTTATCAAAAATTCCAAAAGCAGCTCAGTGAAGCTTATTTGTATCCGATTTATTTTTATCCTTTTTGTCCATTACCACAATTCTCCCATTAAATTAGTAAGTTCTTAAAAACTTTGTCAAATTTAGCTTTTGGCGCCTTATATATCTGCTGGACCCCAAGTACTGTCCTGGATACCACTGTTTTTCAACATAGGCAACATGGAAAACAGAACAATTTTGACAATTTTGTTTGTAAAGGGATAGAATTTCCCTTTTTAACACTCCTCATTTGGCAGTTTAAGTTCTTCATCATAGTTGAAGTATGTTCTTCAGGTATTCGTTCAAGAAAAGAAACACACGAAAAAGTGAGAGTTAATTTCTAGTTTCAAAGAGGATGACTCAAATTTTCTTTCCAAAATTCACAGTAATTCTGAATTTGCAGCCCCTCACACTTGTATAAATATCAGTTCCTTTAGCCTTCTACCAATTCAATGTCTTGTTTTTATTTCCTTTTTTGTGATTGATCCTGAAATATTGCATTTCTTACTTTTATTTTCAAAACAGCAAGACTAAGTAATCCGTATAGAAGCTGGTATACATCGATTTCCGAATCTCATTTTACTGTATTTTCTCGATTGTTGTCGTTGCTATTACGTGTTTATGACTTTCAGACATGCAAAAACATTCAGGTTTCTTTTCAAATCTTTTCAATTATTTACTTTGAAACTTTACATTTGTGGTATGATTTTCTATAACTATCTTTAGTTATTATTAAATTGATAATAATACAAACTAAAAAAGATTTAACGTGCCTAGATTAACATAAAAAAGACAAAAAAGAAGGCACAAAGAAGCAAAAAGAACAACAACCCTGAACCATCACCGATGGGAACCTGGAAAGGCCGTTTTATGCTCTTTTCGGGTATTTAAAGCTCTTTTGAGTATTGTTTCTTTTGGGAGGGTCCCACTGGCGGGAGCGTGAATGGGATCCTGAACCTTTCGCACCTCTCTGGCCGACCAGTCCTAAAGAGGATGGAACTGCCGTCCGAGATTCCCATAGGTGATGGCTAAAGGTGGGAAACTTTTCTTGTTCCTATGGGCCTTCCCTTTTGTCTTTTTATGATAATAATATACTTCAATTGTATTTATCTGGGAACTGATAAACTTATCAATTCATAATTTAAACGGAATGTTTTACTTTGTTACTAAGAGTAATATTCTGTAGAATTGCAATTGAAATAAAGTATAATACTTGACAGATTATGATCATGCAACCTCATTTTGCTTATGAAAATCAAGTTCATATATTTTTAAGCAATTATAATTTTTGTTCCAAAGGTTTTTCATCTTCAAACTGTAAATGGTGCAAATATCATATCAATTTTTTTTACGCTCTGATTTATCAATCAACTCACATTTTCAGTGATATTCATATTTGGAAAAACTTTGATTTAGCTTTGCCAAGGTAGGAGCAGCAAACCCAGTCGCGATCGCTTAATGCCTCACCGCTTCTACACAGTGCAAATGTTAAAATCTCGGAAAGTTATCCAAAAGTTATTGTTATTTCTACAGAAATATTCTGACTGTTGAATTACATAGCAGCAATCCTTAAATACTGAAAGTAACAACAGTTATAATCTTGAAAATGATGATAAAAATCAGAACAATAAAAAGAATTAACAATGAGAAGAGTTAATTACATTTATTAAAGGCTAATTTTGTAATTTACAGACCTCTGATAATCGATTATATTACCTTCGTTTGCATATGCATAATTATTATTTGTATTTATAAATTCATCAAATTCGTTTGAATAATTTACTCAAATTTTCTGTCTTTTTGAAAATTTTATCTTATCCTGAATTGTCAGAATCACTTCTAAAGAAAGACGCAATATTGCTTTTGAGGTTTTACTCTAAACTCTGGTATTTTTCAGATTATAAATAATTCGTTAACGCTTGTAAGTTGTTTTAATTATTTGCTGGGATGAACAGCAATACTTGACACTGGTATCTGTCATGAACATAGTGTTTGGTTGTCTGAAAACAAGACACTAAAAAAAATATCATGATAATTTCGATATAAAATTATTCCAATGAAATTTGCCTAATAAAATATATTGAAACGAGATGGGTATTGATTTATTATTGCATATTCAAAGCTTGAATCTTGATTGCATCACTATGTAGTTGCTCACTAATCAATGAATGTCAGCTTTGTTGGTTAACAGTAATTGCTGGTCCTTAAGATAGGAAGAAATGAAAATTTGTTAGTCTGAGATTCTATTGTGTCTAGGCTAAATTCATTGAAAAATGATACAGGCAATAACTGTCTCTTCAGAATAATACAGTAAATAGTGAATTTTAAATATACTGTATTTTTAAATAATTTTAAATAAATGAAATTTTGAGCCAATTATGAAATTTCTGAAGCAGTCTTTTTTTTTGTTGTTGTTGTTGTATTCTTAATTGCTAAAACATAACAGCTTTTAGAGTTGTATAGAGGTCCATCATTAAGCAATCTTTCACAGCTTCTAGGATAGCTACATCTCTTCTTAATCCGAAAAAGTAATTCTTCTTACCTATTTTTGTACTTGAAATTAAATTAGGGCTGTTATTGAAATTAAATTCCTTAGCTTTTTGGTAACCTAATTGACGGCATGCAACCTCGGTTTCGTTCAATGTCCAATTTCTAGTGCAAATCCAAGGCCACATATTTCCGATAAAGTCATCATTATAGATCTGTATGTAACCAGATATTGTATTTTCTCTGTTTGTTTCATTCATCAGCCTTATATCACCATTCGATGCTGAAAAAATACATTATACAGAATCGTTACAACACATTGAGCGGATAAAGTTGCGAAAATTAAGAATTATTTATTCATTTTTTTATATAAAACGATAGATTACTACGCGAAGTATCATTTTGTATATATATTATAGATAGTTTCATGTGGTATTTGTTACTGTTAAGCTTTATAAATTAATGCTTAATTACGGGTAAGTCGAAATTTATCTGCCTAATAAAGAGTAAACTGAACAAAAGTATTTTGCTTAGTTCTTTTTAAACAGTTTTATGATGTGGGTAGTTTAACGTGTAGTGATTGGAAATTAGTAAATGAAGGAAGACAAGAGAATGCACAAGCTGGAAAATATATAGAAATATATAAACACATAAATAATTTATCACCGACGGTTTCCATCTCCCACGGGATACCATCTTCAAGGTAAGAACATAATACAAGACAAGGAAATAACATTAACAGTTAATGTATTTCCCTTGTCTTGTATCATGCTCTTACCTTGAAGATGGTCTCCCGTTGAAGATCGAAACCGTCGGTGGTAAATTATTTATATGTTTATATATTTCTACAAATTGCATTCTCTTGTCTTACTTTTTTACTAATTTCATAATCAGTTTTATGATTTTTCACCCTGACAAACGCTATGGAAACACAAACATAGTAATATATGTCTGCGAACTTTGTGATCATTACCTGATCCAATCAAGCGATTTTTATATCATTTTGGGGAACCAGAAAATTAAGTCCGCTTTTAATCTATGGATTTTTGCCAAAAGAGTAATAATAATATAGTAAGTTTTTATATGCAATTTATTAAAAACGAAATACATTTTATACTTTTCTTTAATCTTAAAAACCAAATAGAAGTAGCACAAACATTTTCCAAAGTTTTTAAAATGAATAAGAAATGAACTTTTAAAATGTAATGATTACAATTTTGGCTGTTATTCTTCTTCCTTTTCATATGAAATCTCATAAATATGAAAATTTATTTTACAAAAAAAAAGTAAGTTAAAAATTTTATGATATTGAATTTGAACTTAACATACCCTCAAAATACTAAAATGTTCGCTGAAATGAAATCATCACAGGCTTCATAATTTCATTTCCTGGCTCCCCCAAAAGCCGAAATTATTATCTTTGATTTACTATTACATAAATAAGTTATATTGGTGATCCAAACTACTTGATTGATTGATTGTGGCAGGCAAGCACCGCGATCTTTAGAACTATTGTGCTATCCCACGGAAATGAGGACAGACGGAGAAAATATGGTGGGAGAATTGCAGGGAAAATAGGAGAACCCCTAGAAAACCTGCGGATCGTCCACCATCACGAAATCCACATGAGAACCGAAACCCGGTACTCAGAGGCGAGAGGCCAACGTCTTAGTGACAACGCCAACCGCGCGCCCATGATCTAAACTAAATGGTATGCAAATCCAATTCATTCTATTATCCAGTAAAAAAAGGCAGAAAAGAAAAAAATCAAGATTTTTTTTGTTTAAATCAACGGTTGTTAATATTTAGACAATGCTTACGTTTTCATTTCTTAAACGCACCAGCTTATCGAATATCACATTTCGAACTGTAATACTTTATTATCTTAAGCAATTCTGTATCTCCAAAGTTTAAAACAAAAACAAAAAATACACATTAATCAAAATTTAAGAATTTTTATTTTTCATATACTGAATTTTCTTTTTCATGGACTAACCTCCACCAGCTTCGATCAATAACCTTGAATCACGTAAACCTTGAACATATAAAGCCTTGGTCTCAACTTCTTAATGTGTTTATATATTTTTTAGGCGCTTTTATTTAATTGTGCTTTGAAAATTCATCAAGGCTGGCGGAAGTCAGCACATGAATTTTATTTATTTATTCTTCATGTGTATTTTTTTTTTTCAATTTTGGAGGTGGCATAATGCTTTTGGTTATATTTCTATTCGCCTCCGTATTGAGAACTTGCTGTTTATCGGTGACTATTCCCAGCTGATGAACGCTAATGAGAGAGAAACAGCTGTCCTGGGATGCCACCTGGTATGCAAACCTGGAGACCTGGATGCAAACACTTGGTCTCAACCTCTTAATGACTTTATTATTTTTTTTAATAATTGAACAAACGTATTCATTACTTTTAGCCAACGAAACATAAGTGCCTTTAGGTGATGATATTTAATCACATAATAATTAAACAAATCAGTGGAGGTAAGGAGAAGAAACAGAAGTCCTGAATACCGTACCATAAATTCCAGTTATGAATTTTTGATAAACTATAGATCTTTTAATATTAAATTTTGTCTGAAACATTTACTTCAAAAATAAAGGAATGGCGGTCTCTCCATAAAAGTAATAGCGATTATAACACTGATCATCATTCAAGAAGAAACGCCGAAAAGAGATTTCAGTAACTTATATCTCAATTAAATTATTTTATTAAGGTATTCCATTAAAGTCCATTTACTGTAAATCTGATGACACGTGATCTCAGTGAACCAATCATTATCATTTCCTTTCTTCACTCGAGTTATTGCGTGATCACGTCTGGAATGTCGTTGTAAGTTACTTCCGGTGTTTACACCAAATTTGTTTACGCACTACGATGTTTAATTTTTAATATTTTTGTTGGTTTTTCAGACTTTAGAAGACTTGAAATAAAAAATAACATTCTATATGATTCCTCTCGATTGACTCTTCAAAGTTTTGTTGGCAAAACGACAACGGTGTGTTCAGAGGCCGCCATGCTCAGAACCATATTCTAACGGAAGTATGCGGAGTAACTAATGCTCAATCGTTTACCATATAAGGAGTTGTCGGGTGTCTTTAGATTTACAGTGAATTGACTACAGTAAGCTTAATGAACGAAAATTTCCGATTTGATTAATAAACATTATAAATAGATTAAATAGATTTTTAAAACAAATTTTCGATTATTACTAATATCTTTTCTAAAATAAACGAAAATCTGTTTAAGAAATATGCATATAAAGTTATTAAAGCATTATAATCAAATGTCTTCTGACTGATATCCGAACCGTTTTCAGTCGTAACAAGAACACCCCCCAAAATACTAGCAGCTTAACAAATTTATCCTAAGAAGTACAGACATTCATATTTAAAGATTAAAAATTATTTAAATGGGGTTGTTCTGAAAATATTAATATTGTTTTAAAATTTTAATTTGGACAACCATACTAAAATAATTTTTATCATTAAATATTATTGAGTTTGAAAAGTCTTTTATTTTTTAATGAAAAAATACTTCTTACCTACTGATGGTATTTGAGCTGACGAGTGTCCTAGCATGCAAAGGACGGCTGCCAAAATTATCGAAGGCAATGGAGTTGCAGAATACATTTTGAAGACCTAGAAAGGAATCGCTGTTAGTATGATTTGGTCTTAAAATAAGAAATTTAAATGATCGAACAAAGCTCCACGGCTTCTACACAGAGCGAATGTTAAAATCTCGGAAATTTTATAACTTCAAAACCCCACAGAAAAAAAAGAAGGTCTCTATAGATTTGGGGATCCCATTTTAATAAAAATAAACCAATCATTATAAGATTTATTTCAAGAAGAGAAAAGGAAAATTGGCTTTATATAACTAATTCCTATAATAATTCTGGTTGAAGTCAATATTAGAAAAAAGAAATTTTTATGTATACCAGATTTTAATAAAATTTAACTTATAAATTACGATCGAATTCTAGAGGAGACCTATAACTTGAGAATCACACAAGCTAGAAACGAGTTCTCAACGGCTATGAGCTAGTCTTGGTGAGACCTTTTTAACGAGATATAGATCATGTCTCTAGCATATGTCGTTCCTGAGATATGAATTTCTCGGGATGGATGGACAGACAGAACGGGGATATAAGGCTTCTCCTGCTATGAGCTACGCTCTGTATAGAAGCCTAAAACTGATAATTTGAATTTTACCTTTAAATGATAGAAGTGCAATTGTTAATTCTAATATTAGTGATAAATTTAATATTTTTTATTATTTAATTATTAGGTTTCATGAAATTGTAATATGCTGTAACTTTTTCGTTTATTTAGAAAACTTTTATCCTTATCAAGTAAATATTGTTTCAAGGCTAAAATATTTACTGCAATAAAAATTTTGAATTAGCATTTCTGAGATATTTTAAGTAATATTTTATATTGAATTATCATAGGCAGATCTATTTTCAATGGGATTTTAAACGAACATGATTGAAATGTAGTTATTTACATCAGTACAGAATTTAAATTTAATTTATAAAATAAATAATGATTTTTTTATTATTATCTACATTTTTGTAATCAAATGTTAAGAAAATAATGAACCTGGTAGAAAAACAAAATGAATTGGACTTGTATTCCATTTATGTTTTAACTCTTAATTTGTTTCTATCAGCTTCTCTTTGTCACTAGGTAGGGTTAATTGATAAGGAAAAGCAGCTATGTAAAATTCGAAGTCGCCATGGATCTCATTGAACGAAATAGACGAAACTGGATAACAAGAAATATCAAGAAATGTCTCTAGATAGCAAGAGATGGGTGGTAATAAATACAGTCTTTAGGAAAAACGAAAGAACCCCAGAAACTCCTGTTCTACATGCAATTAATGTAGATAGGGTACGTATATCCACTGTGACCCGCTGTGGCCCATGGGGGGGCGCTGGAGGTAACGTTCCCAACGTTTCATTGACCTTGGGACTGAGTTGAGATCGGGTGGTCAATCCAAGGCTCGCCTGCCTGTACCCTCTGGAAAGAAAGCCGGTATCTATTCTAAAGAGGGCTGAGTTGACCCTAGGATCCGTTTGGAGTAGAAATTAGCGTGGAAAAAAAACATCGACATCCGCCGAGGTCGGGGAATGAAACCGTCTCCCTCTAAACTGAAGTCGAGCTCCTTACCATTTGGCTACCCACCAATTAATATATATATATATATATATATATATATATATATATATATATATATATATATAATGAACGAATATCGTAGAATTGTGATCACGAATTTCAGAAAATGGTAGATTAACGTTGGAACAAAAATTTAAACCTTCAGTATTTTCAAAAAAATATTTTTAAATAAAATTTTTGAAATTAAAAAATTAATTTTTTTTTTTTACCTTAATTTTTGTCCGTATAGTATTTAAATATTCTTCTTCATGAGGATCAGTTGCAATTCCTATTAATATAATCAGTGACTTCAACGAACACAATGTGTATTTTTTTTTCTTTTCAGCTGATAAAAACATTAAAACAAGAACTAATAATAATATCAAGATGGACTGATAACGATTCACAGTAAGCTATAAAAATCGATAAATTATCGATTAATAAGTTCATTGTTCATTGTCTCAATAAAAGAACAAAGAATTGATAATCAAAAACAAGTTTAGATTAAATTGTACATTTGGATTATGTCTTCTTATCAAGAAATATTCTAGTTATATCCAAAACTACTTAAATAATGGTGACTACTTTAAAATATCGCTCATAAATGTTACTTTTGAAGATCTTTGATTATTTGTAATAGAGATAACGAATGATGGAATAAGTCACACAATATAACAATGGGCATCATCAAGTAATATCAATTGAATCTATTAAGGTTTCTTTTAGGTACAGACAAATTTCAAAAGAACATAAATCCGAACAAAGGAAAGAGATTTAAAAAAATGTATATAAGTTAGCTCCAAAAGGCAACACCAGGAGAAAATGTAGAGCTCAAAACGACAGAAGTTGTAAGTCTAGAGTTATAAAACAACAACATGTAAAGTTAAATCGAAAAATATTGTGACGTTCGTATCATGCAGATTAGCTTTACAAGAACGGCAGCACACCCTGGCGGTGGTTTTTTAATTTTTTTTTTAATCTCTTCCCCATGTTTTGGGAAACGTTCCTACCATGTATCGCTGCGTAATATCACAAAATATTCTCGTTCCTCTATCCATATTCAGACATATTTTCAGAGAGAGCACATTTTCTCACATTGGCTCTCTCTAAAAAGTCACTGAATATGGATATAGGAACAATAATATTTTGTTATTTTCTTGAATTAATTCACTACTGAATTCCAATACACTAATTTATTAGCTGACATTTAGCTCTAACTCCTCTCACGAGATGCAACTGTATATAAATCTAAAGAAGAAATTCTCCAGTTCAATGAACACACTTTCTTAACACAATACTGCTAAAATAATGGATAAAGAGACAATGAGATATAAGTAAGAAATCTTCTTACTTTGTAGCAATAACATTTACTAATAAAGTATTTCATAAATTCAATAAACTTTTGCGTTTATAAATAATACTATGAAATTTAAATATTTTCATCAACACAATATTGAATTTTAGAATTGATATAGGAAACAGGTTAACAAATTAAACAAGCCAGAACTCATTATTAAATGACATACCAACGTGATTTTTAATCACTCTATATCAGTCCTTCTGAAACCTCAAACTTAATCGATATTTGTCCCATTATGTTCTTGTCACAATTAAGATAACAGATAAATAAATGACACTGGTGCTGAATACCTGATTTTTTTTTAAGGAAACAAAAAAGATTTTGATAAGATAATATGATATTACAACAAGAACAAGGTATTTTTCCTCATCTTTTGCATTCCACTTTTTTCGGTAATGTTTGAAACAATATAAGAAAGAAGACATTAAATGATGAAGGTAAGTCCAACACTTCAGTCTAAAGTCATATATTTAGAAATCTTTCGTAAAATGTTTGCTTAAACTTAACCAAGACTTTATGTTTTCAAAACACTGTAAATTCCAATGCTATTCCATCAGATATCAGAGCCACATAATCAAATGGGGAATTGGGAATTTAAAAAATATTAAAGATTGTTTATAATTTACAATTTAACAAAAAAAAGCTTGGAAGAACTTGAAGCGCACTTTCCTTATAATATTAATTTTAATTTTCTTTCTTTCTTTTTTATTTTAAATGTATAAATAATGAA
>JAFIDM010000002.1:62656593-62718788 GCA_023159025.1 Thereuonema tuberculata
TTAATGATGCCCTGTAAGCACGAATGCTTGCGACAAATAACCAGAACGCTGCCCTAGCAGTAAGAATTTCTCGGATGATCCAATAAATATAAGAACAAAATTTTGAAATTTGTTTGAAAGTAAGGAGTTCTTCCCAGCCACATTTATATTTCATTCAGCTTTAAAACTCCAAAAGATAAACTTAGATAGGAATTCAGATTACGTTACCTTTCTTTAAAATGAGAATATTAAGATACGAATTCTTGTAAACTATAGAAGGATAAAACTTTCGTTAGAGGAATACCTTGTTACATTGATTGCAATATTCTTTCTAAACCGTTAAGAGTCAGTGTTCTGTATGTTGTTTTTTGTAACATGATGTTAGCATAATTTGTTAAATCTTTAATACTGAACGTCAGTTGATTGGTCTGTTTGAAATAAAAGATAAGTCTAATGCATTTCGAATCCTTATATTTTCAGAAGTTACAGTTTCGATGCATTACATTCACTGCTTTTGCAGTATTACTAGCTTTTGAAAGTGTTTCATCTGCTGAAAGTAAGTAAAAGCCATTTTGTTTCATCTGTAAGATATAGTTGCTTCCAATTTTATGATTATTAGTATTTTTTTAAATATTAAGCTTACTTTTCAAACATTATTCAAAGCTCCATCAATAAAAGTGTTAATTTGTAAGGATAAAATATTATACTGTAATCTGATAGTTGATGAGTTACTGGACTTTGCAAAGGAATTTTGGAATCTTTTTTCTAATATTCTTTTTTCGTCGTGATACAGATGACTGTTGACTTGGATTTATCTTTAGAACTCATTTGTTATTTGTTATCTTGTGAGAGAACGGTAAGATTTTATTAACAGGAAATTCCAAAAACGATGTAGATTTCTTCTAATCTTGACTAATACACATATAAGATATTGGTTATTTATTCTGTAACAATCCAAGTGCTCTGTGACAGAGAGTTCTTATTATCAACAATTAGTTTCTATTACTTTTCACTTTCCCCCAACTAAAAAGTAGTGATAACTCTACGATAAATCATTTTCACAGGCTTGAATTTTGTGCTTCCAAATGCATTAACGGTATTATTATCAGTGAAAATGAAGCAGCGTGTTTTGAGTCGCATAACTGTTAAATAGATGGGTGATGAACATGCAAATTTTCTAATCGTTACAAGTTATAACGATTTTATCTAGAAACGAATAAAACAGCAGGTTAGCAGGTATGTGCAAGTAAGTAGGAGTGTTCCAGAAGTTCGGTTGGTTCCATAGGGTGGTACTGACAACGGCATGGTCAGTAGACAATATTTAGATGACTTCACCCGGGATCGCATAATTGGAAAGCTCGAGGAAGGACGAAGTATGGGGAGTGTGGCCGAAGAGTTCATCAGATCGCATCCGTGGTCAGCCTTCAGAACAACTGACCGGTGGTGATCGTCCACGCACAACAACGCCCAGTGATGACCACGTAAAACAGGCTAAGAGAGACACACACCAGATAGCGAGACCATTGCAAGTCTGCTGCACAGGAGCACAAAGCGTGGGATATCGCGGTTTGCTGTGGCCAGTCGACTTCACCATGATGCTAGTATGCCTTGTCCCATTAACATCTGCCCATCGACGACACCGAATTATAGTGGTGCAACGAACACAAAGAGTCTACAGCAGGGCATCTGGGGTAAGATACTCATTACTGATGAGAGTAGATTCAGTCTCTTGGATGCAGCTAATCTGGTGAGAGGTTGACATACGCTGTAATCCTGCAAACATCACTGAAAGGAATCAGTATGTTCTCATATGGGGAAGCATTATACTGAATGGATTTACAGAGCTCCATATACTGAACGAAGATACCGTAACTGGTGAGTGCTACTATATTGAGATTTATATTATATACTAATATACTATATTTTTAATTAATTATATACTATATATACTTAATATATAGTATATTATTACTATTAATATATAGTATATTACTTATAAAGAGAGAACAAGAGTGGAACCTCCAAGCTTAAAAACAAGAAATAAGAAAACACAATAAAAAGAAAAGAATAGAAAACCATGTGCCAGGCTCCGCTGGCCGCAAATTGATTTTCTGTAGGCATCAAATTAATCGCCTAAAAAATTGTAAACACATTAAAAGAGGACCCAGTGTTTATTTGTGCAAAGCTCCATTCCCGTACAGCTGTTTCACGGTAATATGCCAATCATCAGCGGGAAGCAGAGCATAAAACCCCTAGGTCCCATTACGGAGGTGGATATTAGTTAAAGAGAGAACAAGAGTGGAACCTCTAAGCTTAAAAACAAGAAATAAGAATCATGGTTTTCTATTCTTTTCTTTTTATTGGGTTTTCTTATTTCTTGTTTTTAAGCTTGGAGGTTCCACTCTTGTTCTCTCTTTAACTAATATCCACCTCCGTAATGGGACCTAGGGATTTTATGCTCTGCTTCCCGCTGATGATCGGCGTATTATCGTGAAACAGCTGTTCGGGAATGGAGCTTTGCACAAATAAACACTAGGTCCTCTTTTAATATACTCATGGACAAAAAAATTAGCGCACCAAGAAATAATTGCGGGATCTTAACGAAACTTGCAATGAAGGTACATGTCGGGGAGATATGCAATTGATTAGAAATGCAGCGTGATTGCGCATTACGTATAGCCGGTAGAGGGCGTTGAACATCGTACTCTGTGGAGTATAAAACAGGTAACCAAAGCTTGTTTGAGTGTGCTGAATCATTTACAAAGGAAGAGCTGAGGTAGACATGCCATTACGCCGTGTTCGAAGACAGTATACGCAGTTTGAGAGAGGGAGAATCGTCAGGATGATGGAAGCTGGGTGGTCAGCTAGGCGAGTAGCTCGTCAATTAGGCCGCTCTGATTGTGTTGTGAGGAGGTTTTGGGACCAGTGGACCCGAGAGATGTCATGTACACGAAGACCAGGCTCAGTACGCCCTCGACAGACCAGTCGTCGAGAAGACCGCCACATAGTCAGAAATGCACGCGTACAGCCAACTGCTTCATCGGCCGCCATCCAGGCACAGGTAGCACCTTCACTAGGGGCCGCTGTCTTCTCGAACCATACGAAGGTGCCTGGCTGAAGGACAGTTGGTATCGCGGCGCCCATTACGTGTGCTGCCCTTGACGCCTCCGTTTGGAGTTTTGCCGCGCACGAGGAAACTGGACTGCAGCGGAATGGAACCAGGTCGTCTTTAGCGACGAATCCAGATTCAATCTCGGCAGTGATGACAATCGTGTTCGCGTGTGGAGAGCCCGTGGTGAACGCTTCAATCCTGCCTTTGCTGTACAGCGACACACCGCTCCCACAGCTGGTGTGATGGTATGGGGTTGCCATTGCCTACAATACACGGTCACCCCTAGTATTGTTCCGTGGCACCATGACAGCCCAGCGGTATGTTCATGAAATCCTGCAACCACATGTGTTGCCACTCATGCAATGGCTCCCAGGAGCCATTTTTCAACAAGACAATGCTCAGCCTCATACGGCAAAGGTGTCACAAGACTGTCTCCGCACTGTTACTACCCTTCCTTGGCCTGCCCGATCCCCAGATTTGTCTCCAATCGAGCATATCTGGGATCATTTGGGACGACGAGTTGGGCATCCCACGAGTTTGAACGAACTAGAGGCAAGGTTACAGCAAATATGGAACGAAATGTCTCAAGACATCATACAGAACTTGTATGACTCAATGCCCGATCCTATCGCATTGTGCATTCGCGCTAGAGGGGGTCCAACGGAGTATTAACTCCTCCGTTCTTTTGCCTTTTTCTCTGAAATAAATTATCCTTTTTCTTTGATTTTCTTATCATTTACTTATATCAAAGTAGTCATTACGTATGTAAATTTTCGTTTCATTTTGACGACTCCTTCTTGGTGCGCTAATTTTTTTGTCCATGAGTCTATATTACTTATATACTTAATTATATACTATATAAACTTAATTATACTATATTGGTCACCATTTTTAATTTGACCACAAGTCAAATTTTATTTGTTCTCGAATATCCTCTTCAAAAAGAACGGTTTAGCTGATCAACTACTAACTACTGAAACATTCATTTCAACACTATTTCATTTGTAGTCTGCGTAAATCGATAAATAAATAATTATTTTATTATAGATAGAATATTATATATTATAAATAGGATATTAAAGAAATAGACTAACTATAAAAATAAAAATCCATAGCTAAATGACTACAATCACTTTTATTTAAAGATGAAAATTCTTATTTAAAATGCCTGAGCTGGAAAATGCCTTGAATTCAGAAAGTATGACATTAGATTCTTTTTAATTTAACCACTTTTTTTTTATCATACGGAAATGTCTTGATTACATTTAATAAACCGCGTCTTTAAAACTATTATAAAGATGCGATAACGTAGAACTTTAACACTTCTTTTTGGAAAATCATATTTTCAAGTTCCCAACAAAAGAATTTCGTTTGATTGCTTCGTTATAATGTAGCAAAATCTATGTTCATTTTTGTACTCAAGTTAAAACCAAGTTAATAAACCAAGTTAATAAACCAAGTATAAACCAAGTTAATCTTGGTTTTACGCTAATCTTATTTAATTTCATTAAGTTAGAAATAATAAACATTTCATAATTTGCTGCTACGTAGATTATCTCTATTTTATTTTAGAAATTTTTGATAAAATTGAATTTTCTTTTAAATTGTGTTCAATTCTTTTGCAGAATGGGAAATTCCGAAACTTCCCCCGCTTATCCAAGCTCGTGTTGTCTTAAAAGATGTGACAAATAACCCAGTTACAGTAACAGAAGGCACAGTACATTTTGATGTAAATCAGCAGAAATCAGTTACCAGAAAGGACGATATAAATGGCAATTGGATAACTATCTGTGATCCATTAGCAAATAGAACGGTTTTAATACGAGCTGGTAAAGTATTTGCATTTGTATTTTGTAACAAAACTTTTCACAATAATATAAAGAAATAATAATATTTTTTATACTTAATTTAACTTACAATAGTTAATTATAAATGTTAATAAATAGATGTATTGTACATTCGGATTAAATTAAGTGAAGAAAAATAAGAATATGCACATAATTTTGCTCTCGCGTTCCTGAGCATCATCGAGGGAATCTGGAACAGCTGTTTTATACTTATTGGGACTCATAAGCCAGAGTCTTTCTGAGCCTATCATTTCTGAGAATAGTACTGGGTCCTAATAAGGACGAAACAGCTGTCCAAGATGCCCTCGGTGATCTGGAACGCGAAAGCAATGTTGTGAGCATTTCCTTATTTTCCTTGATTTAATTTAATTATAAACATTGTTAAAGTTCTAATACAATATAATAGTTCTAATAATTGTATAATTGGAGGATAAAGTTTTACAGAACCTCTCAGAAAATGCTTTCAAGAAAGATTAAAAATTGTATTCAAATTAATGAATAATTTAGGAAACTTCGATAATTCTTTAACAGGAATGACAAATCCCTTCTGCTGACATATGCTTTTATTTGAATTCTTTTTGCTTTTATTTTTATTTTAATTCTGTCTCCTTTATCATCTCTGCATCTGAGTTATGTCGCATTTAATTGAAAGGAATTTGTTTTGAATTTCCACTATGAAATTAAAAAAAAATGCCATGTAATGTAAAGGAGATGAATAATTTAAAGGAGGTGTTTTCAAGTCAAATGTGATACTGTAATGTGAAATTAAATAGTTTAATTAAAAAGAGCTGAAGCTGAATCATACTATTAATAGGCAAAAAATGTACGGATGTTTGTTTGTCATCACAGTGGAGAGAGCGGAGACAGTCGGAGAAAGAATATTTTACAGACCAGCAATAGTTAAGAGTTCGTGACTGTGAGGACGGAGGTCATCGGTTCGAATCCCATGCAAGGCGAAAGAAAAAAGATAATTTGACTTTCTCAACAAGGGAAAAAACAAATAGATAGAATGCAGCAAGGTTTATACATTTTATTCCTTTTAAAAAATGAGCTTAGAACATCTTTTTCAATCTTGTGTTGTTGAAAAATTTCACGGTATTTCAAAAATGTGGAATTTGTTTTACTTTCGTGAATTGGTTGCACCTAGTAGTTTTTATCCATTAAAACGCTACGTTTTCTTATTTATTACTTCTGTTAATTTTGTTACCATTTTTAACAGAAATTGGAAAACTTCGACTTCGCTTTTGTAACATAAATTAAATAAACTCCAGTTATTAAATTTATATTTAGAGCTTATATATTAAACAAAAATAAAGTATGATCTCCCAGTTTAGTAACAATGTTTCTCGAAATTTCCAGAGACGGGAGAATGTGATGTAAGAGGCAGTGAAGTATGCGCAAAAACTCCTTCTGATCTAGGACCAATGATGCAAGACACATTGGGGATTTTTCCAGACACGGTAATTGCTTATTTAAAGTCAAATTATCTACATTATTTTTTTTTCGTTCTCTCAATTTCCTCTTTTGTCCCCACTTTATCCTATTCCTACTTTCTTCTTATTTATCTCTTTATGTCCCTAATACGTAAAATGGGAATTTTTTGACAGAAATAACTTTTTTAAGTGAAAGAGTTTTTTTTTTTATATATACCATGTGTCCAAGAAATAACGTGAGGTGTTTGAAGCGCCATAAGTTGATAAATATTAGACGCGTCGATCTCAAACTTTGGATTGTAGGCCTAAAATCACGGGGAGTGCAATCATGAAAAAAAAGTATCTAGTTCACATATTCACCACCAGGGAGCATTTGTTGACTACTGTCGGCTATGCAATATCTTCAGGTTTTCGTAGCTTGTTCGAATTCGGAATTATGGAAAGAACGGCTCGTGACAGATCTTCAATGTGTCCTCCATCCTCATAGACTTACATTGGATGCATACCGTGCTCTATAACTCGATGGACAATTGAATTGGTGAGTTGAAAAAGGTACATATTGCACAAATGTAAACTTTTGGAAAACTAAACAAAATCTGTTTTTTAAGAAAACTAATTTTTTTACCAAAAAATTTTCTATTATCGATATATATTTTTAAGTGAAGTGAATTCATTGTGCTTTGTAAATATATAGATACATAACTTTTTATAGCATAAAACTATGAAAATATATCTCAGTTTAGTTTGTCAATTTTGTGGAATATGTACCTTTTTCAACTCATTCAATTCAAAATGCAGATGCCTGCAATTTACATCCTGTGGTATTTTTCAAGTCCTGTAGCGTGTAAACCGTACCGCGATAGACCTTATCCTTGAGATAACCCCAGAGCCAAAAGTCTCAAGGATTGATGTCACGGGATCGTGCGGACCATTCATAAGGATAATGTTTGCTTCTGGCACCATCATTAGGGATGCGTCTGCAATCGCTCCTAGCAAAAGTAATGTGATGTGTGCGGTGTACTCCATCTTGCATGAAGACTACTGTTTAGCGCACCTTTCCATAAGCTGCTGCAGGAATGAAAACACTTAGTTTCAAAATAAAGATGCGTGGTGAACCCCTGTAACGGTGCAGGTGAACCAAAAGTCGTAAATTTGTTCTCGATAGTGGTCCTTGGCCCCTTCTGATGCCTCTGATACTCCTCTATTCACGTAATGCTCTAGTGGCATTCGAATGCAACTGATAATAAAGCTTCACGAGTAAAGAACGGTCAACAAGTGTTAACGGCATTGCTGTGCTCATATTGAAGACTAGTTCACGAGGTTGTGTGCTAGCCTTTTCAAGCAGAGCTCCATTTGCATAGCCACTGCAGCGCCACATGCCCCCTGTTGGGATAATATGAACTAGGGACTTTTTTCTCTTGATTGTACTCCCCATGACCCAGAATCCTACAATCCAAAGAATGATGCAGCTAATATTTATTAACTTACGGCGCTTCAAACACATCCCGTTATTTCTTGGATATCTGGTATTAAACTTTCAGTTATTGGATACACCATGAAGAAGACACTCTGTTTAGAAACATGAGCCATTATCCACAATTTGTGGCTTTGTAAAATTAATGGTATCTTCAATATTTTGATCAATGATCTTTAACATTTTGGTTTTCTTATTTTGATACTATTTCCAAAGAGATATCCAAAAATATTTCTAGTGACAGAAGCCTTTAGATTTGCAAAAAAAAAAAAACTAAATGTGTTATTGTTACCCCAATACATTTAACAAAAGCGGAATTATATACTTAGTCTGCTGATTGTAGTAAAATTTTAAAAATAAAAAAGGTAATTTTATTCTTTTATTTTTAATTCTAACGATAACTTTAGTTAATATTCATTTTTACTAAATATGCCTTTGATCTCTTGTAGCAAGTTACAGAATTCTCTGAGTTTCATGGAATAAAATCAGTTTTGCTGACAACTTCAGTCAACAGAAATTCTTGGAAATTTAGTGGATTAGTGAAAGCTAACTGGTCTGGTAAGTGAATTTAAAAGAAAGAATTAAAAACAACTACCTAACAAGTGATTAACTGAAAGCAACCAATTTCTTCACCTGGAAGCAGTGAAAAAGTATTGTCGAACTGTATCTTCTATTAAAAAAAATAAAGAATTAACCAAAATTAATTAATCAGAATATTAAATAACTGCTCAATGATTACATTAAAGATTAACGACAAATTTACATTATTGAAAAAGCTGAAATAAGTCAGAAAACAATTTCTCTTTTCAATTTTTCTTCCCTCTTGGGAATTTCTAGATGCCAGATATTTCTCTTCTGACATCTCACAGTATTTTTTAGGTGCCTGGAAATGTAATAAAAAAAATCTCTCTTGCCGTTTTTTTTTCCCGGAAGTTTCGTTGTTCTTCTATTTCTTCCACAAATTTTAACTTTTTATACCGATAGTTAAGAAAATCTTAACATAGACAGACCTCATAAGATTTTTTTAATACACTGAAGCAGAACAATAACAACGAGACAATATAGGCCTATAAAATCACCGAAGCGATCAGTTTGTCCCATTTCAGCCTAATCCAGATGTTGAAAATTAAAAATTATTACAGACATTCTTATGGTTTAGCGTAGCAATCCGCTCTCACCAATATTTTTGTATAATTTTCCGGATAACTTCGGTATTCAAGCAGTCACTGTGCCAGCTGTCTACATTAGGAGAAAGTCGAAAAAAATTAATTAAAAGTTGGGGTTTTAAATAAATATTGACAAAAAGCCTCTGGCCAAAAGACAAATCTCATTCGTTTTTATTAATATAAATATTGTATTAACTTTATTATGTTAAAATATTTAATACTAAAAGTTTTTAGGTGTGTCTGAAATAATTTCACTGAAAAAGTTCCATTAACACAAAATTCACAGCAAATTTATATTTAAAAAGCAAAGATAGAGCGCGCAACCAGTTTCGAGCCACACCCCATGGCTCTTCCTCAGCCTGAATATATTACAAACTAAAAATTGCATTTACATCAATATATACAAATAATTTTTTTTAATAAATTCTAGATTGTATACAAATACCTTCATTGACGTAATAGAACAGTGACATCACCAGCGGACAGATGAATTCAATTTGACGTGATGATTCAGTCATTGATGACGTCGCGTCGTTTTTTGTTTATCTGCTGTGAAGCTTCGTTATTTTTATTATTAAAATAATTTTTAGCGGCCCATTTGCTAGCTGTTGTGATAGCGACCAAAATCGATAGCTATTAAGTTTGTTCTATCCGTCCATTCGTATCTGTCCACCACTAGCAACTCCAGAACGGAAGGTCAGATCGACAAACGGATTTCGCCATCATGTTCAAAGATCCAAAAACTTTAGGAATGGGGCATTTTCAGAGGCTAACGTCCCCCCATGTTCGATATAATCGATATTGTTATCGTTATACCTTCCTAAAAACTCCCCGAACCAAAGGTCGGATTGACAGACGGACTTCACCATCAGCCATATGGTGAAAAAAGAAAACATAAAACTGGCCCCAATAGGCATTTCTTTTTGTACTGTATTATTATTTTCGGTCGTTTTTTGTTTGCGCCATCTTGTATTATAATACAATACAAAATAATATAATAAATTATATTAAAATATTAGACATTTTGAGCTTTAGAAGAATTACTTTTGATACCTCTGAGTAATTAATTTATAACAGTTTAATTTATTATAGTTCATAATGACTTATAAACAATATTGTATTTAATCGTGAATTATTAAGTGCACTTTATTGATTGTGGATTCTGATACTGATGAAGAATCCAAGAATAGTGGTAATCATTTGAATTATAATTTTAGTCTATATATTAAAATAGGAAAAATGAACTAAAAGTTCTTTTTTTTTTTTGAACTCTTAGACTACGGACATAATTTCTCCTACTGTGGTAAGAAGGATGATTGTAAAGGTTGGTCCGCGCCCTTAAAAAGTGAATTTGATGGAAATATTCCTGAACAAAAAGTTCACGTCTTTCATGAATTTACTGAATTTTTCGACTACGTAGATCCTGAGGCCTTTTCGGTAAGTTCTGGTAAAAGAATTTTTTTCTAATTATAATTTGATGAAGATTTTTAGTGACTCCATACAGATATTAAGGTTCCGTTTCTGTGTAAGTGTGCATGTATAAAACGTCGTCCAAAGCCCAAATCGGAAGTCGGCCTGGTGGTTTGGGAAGTAAACTGCCCGCGCAGATTATATAATTTATAATTATATAATTTATATATTATAGAAGTAAATACACTTCTGTAATATACAAATAAGCGTTACGCCACACTCATTTGCCTATCATTGTTGATTGACATTGAAATTCTATGTCAACGTACTCAGCAACGTAAACGCAGTCTGAATAGAACTTCAGTCAATATTGATAGGCAAATGAGTGTGAGTTACTGATTGCACGCCATCATTCTGTGTTGTGCTAACGACAACAATGGTGTACGCAACAATCTACTGCTCTGCATTAAGTAAAATACATAAAACTGTTGAAGTACAGGGTGACATTCGAAAATCCGGCAACCTGCGGATCTGAGGAGTGCCGGATTTTGAAAATGCCGGATTTTTTGTAGCATTATGAATGCTATATATACGTAACAGAAAATGACTACCTGTATAGTCCTTTAAAGAAAGAAAATTAAACTAAATGACGAGCAAATGGAATTTTAATGTTCATGAACTAAATAAAACAGTTCTACGGAATTTTAGTTCAACTGAATAAAATAGTTCTACAGAATTTGCTCTCCGAAATCCATGCCGGAAATCTGAAGGAACCGGATTATCGATGGCCGGAATTTTGAATGTCAACCTGTAATGTTTTAATGTTTTAAGGGGTATAACTGGGAATCGGTTTATTCCCGGACTCATTCTACATCATTTTCACAACCATATACGCTCTAGAAGTTTGTTGCATGTATTCGTTTACATCCTGTATATTGAGCTTTCTTTGTAAGCCAATTAAGTATCCCAGGATACTTAAACCTTAAAGAACGGGCCATACCAATATGAAGAAGCGATTGACATTTGGTTGAGAGAGGATGAATTTGACGCATCACTAGTCCATTGAGGCCCTTAAAGGCAGATTAAAAGAATAAATGGTTGTGCATTTTATCGCTCTTCAGAATAGGCGAAACAGTCGAATTGTCAGGAACTGAACAATCGAACTGACAGCATTAACTGTCAGGGAATCTTTCATAGAAAATAATTGCTTTCATTAAAAAAAAAAAAAAGTTGTATTTTAATGATCCTATTTAAGATGCAAAGAAAATAAATTCGTTGAAGAAGGATAGATATACAGAGTGATTCTACATTCATAAGACAAATCTTAAGTGGTGGTAGGGCACATTAAAACATTTTTTGTCAAACATTGTAAGTCCGCAACTGTCGCATTTACATTCTATGACAGCTTGAGGAATGTCCCAACACAAACACCAGAGCGGTTGCATGTATTCGTAGATGTGAGCCAAACCACCGTAAGGAGAATTTTGCACCAGGAGCAATTACACCCATTCCATTTACAGAGAATTCACGCATTGAAAGCTGAAGATTTATCGTCGGCGCTAGACTTCTGTTGCTGGTTTATTCATCAGAGTGCAGTGCAGCTGGATTTTCCAGCATATGAAGCATTGTTTATACATGAGTGAGTGTTTAATGTGCACAATGCTCATGTGTGGGCAAACGAAAATCCACACGATACACGACCACATGCTTACCAGCAACGATTCTCTTTCGATCTTTGAGCGGGTATCGTCAACGACCAAACACCGCCCTCTACCATGTAAAAGCAATAGTTACGGGATATACATTGACAAAAAGGTTTGTTTTAGTGTGCCCTATCAGTGTGTGTTTTTAGTGTGTGTGTTTTACTGTGCCTTTAAAATTTGTCCTATTAATTTAGAATCACCCTGTATGGGTGAATCTACGGAAAACCTGTAATTCGTGTCACAGAGCAATAAATTGAAAATGATTGAAAATATTTGTCATTTTTCAAAATCACACATTCAAGTACAAAATATACTACAGTTTAGTATATTTTTTTCTTTAAATTTTATGGAATTTCCAAAAAAAAAGTTGTCCACAGATGGTGATTCGTCACTTCCGTGGACTGTCACAAGCCACAGTTGGATAGCTTCTAAAGACCCAAACTGCTTTATTTTTAAATATTTTTCAAATAATTTATATACAGTAAAACCCCGTTATTACGCTCCCGCTTATAGCACTATCCCGTTCTTTACGCTCCTTTCGTGCGGTCCCTGGAATTTTCTATATAACTCTGTATACTTTTACCCTCTTATAACGCTTCAAATCCCGCTTGTAGCGCTTTTTTATATCGGAAATTTTGTATCGAAAAGAAATGTAACACTGTAACGAATCTTTTCTTTCCCTGGTAGGAGGGAATCTTTGAACTCTTTGAAGTGCGGGTCTGTGATACAGTAAGTTAGTGCAAAATGTCGAAGCGGAAATCCCTTTCTATAAGTGAAAAATTGCAAATTCTTCGTAAGTACGACGAGAATTCTACACTAAATCAGAAGGTTTTCGCAGAATCTAAGAATTCCCTGATCCAGTCTGAGAACAATAATAAAAAATAAGAATGGAATTATCAATTCAGCGAAGGATGGTTGCAAACGTAAAAAAGTGGTGTGGAAAATGTGAAGATGCCGAGGAAATTCTAATTGAATGGATTCATCAGTCCCGTGATGCATCAGTGCCATTAAGTGACCCAATCATTCAAGAAAAGGCGCGTGAAATAGCGGGCAGTGCACTAAAACTGCTCCGAAAATATGTTTGTATTGCTCCTAGTGGAATATCAATTGATGTTAATAGTTTCTTGAACCGCATTGAAAATGTCATAATTTATAACAGTAGCATACACACACGGCAAACCACAATCAAAGATTTTTTTAATAGGAAATAAGCTCACATTTGCACTATATCTATTTCAGAATCAAGTATCTTTCCTGTAAAATGGTGTCTAAATGTTTCCTCATCATATAAATCATTCCCCGTTTATAGCGCTATCCCGCTTATTACGCTTGTAGGTCACGGTCCCTTGACGAGCGTAATAACGGGGTTTTACTGTATTGTGAAATCAGAAAATACATAAATTTAACAGAATATTGAGTGAAATTTTTTTTCGAATTATCAGTAAAATTTTTTTGCAATCTCAAGTCTTGTCACAAGGTTTTGCCATCACTTTTGTGGACATTCCTAAACTTTCTAAAAAATCTACCCGATGCGCTAGTTGTCTTCCATTTCACTTAAAAACAAAAGTTTAGACGGCGATTTTGGATTGGGAAGTGATTTTTATTCGTCTGAGTCGCACATTTGTCAGGAAAATATTACCATTTTATTCATTTTCGTCATTTGCACAGCTCATCCCATCACTTCTGTGGTCTTGTTTAGAACCTAATTTTTTATCGAAAAATAATTATTTCTAGGCATGATAATTGAAATATGGTAAACTTAATTTTCTGAATGACACGTGTTCCTAACCTCAAAATGAAGAGCACATGGGTCAAGAAACATAAGTATTCGTCACTTCCGTGGACATCACTTCCGTGGACATTTGGGATCTATGGAAGTGAGAATCATCAACAATAGCGGCTACTATGTTTTTCACGAAGACTTGTCTTTCACTTCCAGTCTTTGTTAAATGCCAATAAGGATATTTATAATTACATAAATATATATAATACAATATATGATAAATGTAATTATATATTTACATTTTTATAGACGTTTAAGATTGATAGTCTGATTCATTTTTATTGTACATGATTTCCTCTTTTGATAAAAAGTTCTTTTAATTCATAAATTAGTCTTTTATTTATTTATTTCATAGTTTTCCCACGTAAATTCACTATTTCGAATATAATTTATATTAAAATTCGACATCGTTATTAACACAAGTCACTTCTGTGGACATAGCCTATCATCATTTTTTTTTTAAATAACAAAAATGCGTTGACCTGAACCACATATATCATGGATGTAAGAACGTCAAAAGCAATCATCTCAATTTTTTTGAAAAGGAAATCTTGAAATTTAAAATCTCAAAAATTTTTGACTGAAATTGCAGGTTTTCTGTAGATTCACCCTTATATATATATTGGTAATTCAAACTATACACTTAGGAAAGAAATAATTCACGGAGTTTCTTATCTTTCTTACTACATTTTATGAAACTCTGAGACATTTATCTAAACTTTTTTCATTCAGTTGTATTAATGTGAAGTGAAATGTCTGTAAAATAATTTACACTTCTTTTAAAACTTTTATTTTAGATTCCAGATGGAGTTTATTGTAAGGATTATAATCTGGACATAAGTAAGAAATTTCCGATCATCCATCCCTTCCATTCTATGAAAGCAGAGATTTACTTTCTTGACTCTTTTCACATCAATAGACGGGAGAGAAAAGTAAGTATGTGTTTAATATTCAAATTTAAAAGGTTGTATTATTTGACATCGAAGTCCGAGTTTACATTATAAAGACCGACAAATATAGTAACTATTGTTTTCATTTTTGCAATACAGTGGAACCCCGCCATTCGTCCGCCTCGCTATTCGTACAACTCGTTATTCGTTCAACTTTTTCAAGTAAAATTGAACTCGCCATTCGTACGCTTGCTCGCGATTCGGACAGCGTGACTTTGTTACTGGCCGCCCCACGCGGTCGCTTCAGTTCAGTCTCGTGCTACTTCCGTACACTATGCATCATCCACGCAAGCTTCATGAAACTTTGTGATATTTTATTGTTATTTTTTGTTATTTTCATTGAAAATAGTGCAGCCATGGGTCCAAAAAAGATTACTGATTCAACTAAGCCTAAAAGGAAAGCAGTGAGAACGACAATTGAATTGAAAAAAGAACTCGTTGCGAAGTTTGAAAGTGGAACTCGTGTCTCTGACCTGGCAACTCAGTATGGCATGGCGAAATCAACCATATCGTCTCTACTGAAAAAGAAAGACATAATAAGAGAGGCCTCTATATTTATTGTTTTCATAGTTTTTATGTATTTTTACGCTTAAAGTATTATTACAAAGGTTTAAATAAGCAATCATCTCTGGGTTCTGGAACGGATTAATCCAATTTACATTATATCTTATGTGAAAAAATGATTCGCCATTCGTACAAATCGCCATTCGAACTGCCTCCTGGAACGGATTGTGTACGAATAGCGGGGTTCCACTGTATTTCATCAGAATTAAAGTCAATCACAGTTCAATTGAATGATTACAGAAAAACAATTATAATTTCAAGCTTTTTTGTAGTTTCTAGACAATTAGTTGAAACTTGAGAAAACTCCCATCATGACCGAAAATAAAATATAAATACAATTTTATGCTAAAGCATAAATTTAAGGGCGCCCCATAATAATAAAAAAATTAAAGATAATAATAAAAAAGAAAGTGCAATAACGTAGGAAAAAATTTAAAAAAAAGTTAGGAAAATAAGAAAAAAAAAACACATGGACATAGAGAAAAAAAGATTAAGAGAAAAAAAAAACCAGAAACAAAAATAGAATACGGATTCGAACCGACAACCTTCAGTACCTACCGATAATGGTCGCTATCACAAGAGCTCCCAAATGGGTCGCTAACAAAAACCAATTGATTCTCCAATTTTGTCGTTGATGGGGAATCTGGAATAGCTATTTCATCATTGTTAAGAATCTTCAGCAAGATTTACCCCTCAATGACAGCTGTTCCAGATTCAACGACATTATGCAAATGGCAGGAGTTATTAATAAATTAAAATGTAGATCATGTAACGGAATCTATTCTGGGAACACGGGTAGAAAGCTAAAGGATCATATAAAAGAACACGTTAGCACTACCAGGAACAACCATCTTAAGATAGGAGATTGGGCACACCATTCTCTAACATTGGGGCATAATCCGGACCCGATTGTACAGATTGTTTTCAAAAATGTGCATAATACAGAACTAAGGTTTATGCTGGAGGCTTGCATAATAAGAAGCGTTAAATGCTTCAACAAACAAAAAGGTGTTGAGGTTAGCCAAATTATATTAGATAAATTCGTGAAAAATTGTAAAGATATCACAAAATTCCAATAATGATCTAATTTATTGTCAAAAAGTTACAAAATTTTATTGTTCTACTCATAACTACTTTGTTTTAATAATAATGATCTAATTTATTGTCAAAAAGTTACAATATTTCATTGTTTTGCTATTATCCTACTTATGATTACTTTGTTTTGTTAAAAAGATCATGCAACAACTTTGCCTATAATGCTTCTAATTTCATATGTATATGATCTGACTTGTATGACTCTATATTATTCACGTTGTACTTACTGTATATTGTTACTATTCTAATCATTTAAACTTTTTGTTAATGAAGAATATTCTATATGTATAAGCCTGAAGAAGCAGATAAGTTATCTGCGAAATATAGCGATATTTTGGAAAGAAGAAGATGTTGTGTTTTTTATTTATTAGACTTATATATACTTACGTAAAAATTATTATACATTATTATTACCCGCAAATAGGCGACGACGAACCATGCGCTAGCCCAATCTGACAACGTCAGGACAAGGCTAGGAATTCAGATAGGGTGACGAGAATTCACCTCTCGTGGAGAAGAACCCTGAGAGAGTGAGTTCCAGGGAAGGACGGACGAAACTCAGAAGAAGAAACAACCATACCCCTACCAGGATTCGAACCAGGTGCCGGCACACTGGCCGACGGCAGACCGCCGTCTGACCGCTCGGCCAAGCCGGCACGGCAATTGTTTTATATATATAAAGACGAAAAATTTTCTTTATGTTCTTACCTAAGCGAATTCTACTTAAGCAATTCTTACAGCACATGGTACCTTTCCAGGATTGCTAAAATATAAGGGGCATTCAAAAAGAAACGAGCCGGAAGCCTAGGAACAGAAACCAGTACCTGTATGTCAGGAGTATTGGCCCTGGCGGTTGAGGCACTTGTCCCACTGCGACACAAGGCGGTGAATTACTGCCTTGTAAAATTCCTGGGGTTGCATTGTGAACCAGTTTCGCACCAACTGCTTGACAACGTCGTCCGAGGCGAATCGTTTGCCCCTCAGAGCATTTTTAAGGGGACCAAAAATGGGGTAATTGCAGGGAGAGAGATCTGGACTAGATGGAGGGTGATCAAGAACCTCCCACTTGAATTTCTGCAAGAATGCCGTGATTGTGTTGGCCGTATGGGGCTTTGCATTGTCGTGGAGCAGAATGACCCCCAACCACGTATAAGCTTGCCTGGTGGTTTCATCTCTAATGCGGTGAAGTGCTTGTGCTGTGCGGTGAAGACCGTCTTGGACGATTGACGCATGCTTGTATTAGCTTTTAGTCGCATGAATTGCACCCGTGATCCTCTAGCAGCGGGCTGTGAACTTCCGCCCTCACTCGTGTCCGAACCAATCTTGGTTACACATGCAATGATACTACCCTTCTGTAACCGGTTTGTCCATTCCACACTCCGGCTCGTTTCTTTTTGAACGCCCCTCATATATCAAAAAGTTTTGTACTACATAACAATTAAAAAATAAATAAATAAAAGAAATCCCAAATAAGTTGAAAGATTAAAAAATGTTCTTAAAAAAAGTGCAAAATGACTGTAATTTTTTGTATAATTCTAATTCTTCTGTCTGTTTTACATTCTTTACGAAGTCATGGTTCTATTTTGACGTCGGAGGTCTAACCGGAATCCTACGAGTAGACGAAAGATCCCTTTCCTTTGATAAAAAAAACTCCGATGCCTATTTGAAACAAATATATGATTTCAAGCAAGGTAAATATCATATATATATTTTCTGAGTTTATCAATAATCTCAGAAAACTAATTATATATTAAGAAAAAAATAATACAAGCATTCTTTTTATTCACTTTCTCAACTTTCCGTTCATTCTTAGATCACATTTACTAAGATAAAATCACAATATACAGAAAGATTGCCATTGTTGAATTTAGAGATGTTCTCTTTTATTTTTATTGTTAAAAAAATATGGTAGTATGGCCAGAAGCTACTAGATATATAGAGTACTCAAGAGCATCCGTATTCCCTGTTTTTCTCGAAAACCACCCTTTCCATGTAATCGCGTGAAGATCTTCATTTCCAAATAGTACCTAAAAAATCGAATGGAGATGTCCGGTAGAAGCCGGAAGTGGGTGTAATTGGGGTCAGCTTTGAAATTTCAAATTAGAACGTAGGTATTGTGTGGAATCGTTGGATAGGTCTTTTAAAAAAAAAGCTTTTACTACAACTTTTTTTTCTCTAAAGTTCCATATTTAGTAATTCAGAAAAAAACAAAAATGATGGAGCTTCACATCAAGATACTCATTTAATTGTAATCACATCTGCAATTGTTTCCGATGAGTATCTTGATGACAAGCGCCATCATTTTAGTTTTTTTCCTGAATTGTGACATTCACAATGCCATCATTTGATTCTTTGGGTACCATTTGGTAATGAAAATTTTCACGCGAACAAACTGTACCCTGAGGTTTCGAGAAAAACAGGAGATATGAGTGCTTTTGAACACCTGTATATATAGGCTCCTTGAACAAACTGAGACATATCGATGGCTTAGCGCAAAAGTAGCGAATATCCAAGATGCAAGTTTTGAGAAAAAGCTAATTTAGTGGGAAATGTCCCTCAAAACTCAGGAACAATTCCTGGAAGTCTCATATTCGATACAGATATTGTCAATGGGGTATACTACAATGGCATGGGGTTAAAAATTTGATTGTTGCATTTTTCAAGCAGTTTTGTTCGATTCGATAGTTTGGATCTTACAGAAAGTTTGTGCCATTGAGATAGCTAAGGAAGAAGTAGCGAATGTGCAGATTCGCCACTTCTGTCCTTATTAAAATTCATCACAACCTCCTTAAATGCTTGACCAAACCTAGCGAACTACACTATTAATTACGTTCATTGTTAGGGATTGACTAATACTAGCATCAGTATCAGCTAATATCCGTACGTATCGGATCGGAAATCGAAGCGGATACCGTTCTTTACATTTTGGCCAAACCAAAGCGGTAAATCGCTTTGAAACTTCATTGTTCAGTAACTTTGGAACAAAAACAGATAGAAACATGCAATTTGAGACATTTTAAACTAGAAATTGATTAGAATAATCTTAGATAATTTTTGATAGTGTAATTTTAAGCTAACGTTTTTCAATTAACAATTTATCCAAGGTGAGAAGGTTAGAGAAGGTGAGAAGGTGACAATGACCACGTGGCGTCATCTAGGGACAAACTAGCGAATACAGGCACATTCGCTTGTTTTATCACAGAAAAGTGTTCAGTCAAGCAGAGATGAAATGGTCAAAGTAGCGAATATGCACATTCGCTTCTATTGCCATTTAAGTTTTTGAAAAAGGGTACTTTTTCGCTAGTTTAGGTCCTAAAATCACAGGAAATATGCCATTTTGAAGGATTTGCTAGTTTTGCCCTACAAGAAGGCTCTTCAAGACACCTATTCGCCACAAAAAACTAATTTTGTATTTTACTGGATATTCGCTACTTTTGCGCTAAGCCATCGATATTTAGTAGCAGATCTTTTCCTGCTGGTGATGATTGTCATTGACAAAAAAGACTAAAATTGACTGAAACTTCAGCCTTTATGTAACTGTTTTTAACTTTTTTCTCAAATTATTAATTTTAATCTGAATTTTAAAAAAAAAATATATTTACACATTAAAATTCGAATATTAATACTACGCTTTCACAAATTAAAAATGTTAAGTTCTATCGTGCCAAGTTTCATAGACAACTTATTTGTTTAGCAAACACATGCGTTGCGGCATATCTAGAATAATCGATGAGTTAACTGAAAAATTCAGATCAATGGCAAGATTTCTCTTAACTACAAAATAGACTGCACTATAAATTACAAAAATAAATAAATCAACAATAAAAACGTAAAAATGCTAAAAAAAGTACATTAGAGTCCCGCTTTGGGGCTCTTCGCTCATAAGGTACTTTGAATTACACCCATGGATAAATAGCATTTGATTCGTTCATTCGTCTCTTTTTGGCTTGGCGTTGTAATATGCCTTTCACCTGAGACCGAGTAGAGTTCGCCTCTATTTCGTTTCGATTCATTCAGTTACATCGTGCGCAGTGCATGTCTTTCTATTGTAACAAGTGTTTAGGCTTTTATATACACAGGCAAGCGAAAAAAAAAATTGTATGCTTTGCTTTTCGGCGATTTTCGTTTATCGGCCCTAACCGCCGTATGAGCGGAGCTCTATTGTAATAGCAATATATCCATTACAGTTATATTTTATTTAAAATTGTGAAACAACAAAAAATATTTTAAAACTAAATAAATTAATCTATGTTCTTTATTTTCAGAGGTTTTATATAGCATAGCTGCTGATACAGGCCAATGTCAAATACTTGACCTAAATAAAGCAGTTGGCAATGTTTCAATATCATTTCAAGATTTAATTGATCACTTGATATTACAAATAGATTCACCCGATAAATTTACTTTCATCGGAAAGGTATTTATCAATTTAATTTTATTATGAATTTTTATTTATATTTGAGATAATCCTATAAAAAAATCTCTTTGAAAGCATCACTTGCGTGCGGCAATATGTAATTGATTCTTCCTTTATAATAACAACTATCAGTAATTACGCTAAGCAATCATATCTAATTTTGTAATATGTTTTATATTTTTAGGCAAAAATTATCCTATTATTTTTATATATCTTCTTTATAAATTGCATCTGACTTTGAATGTTTATTCGTAGAAAAAATGCAGATACGGTATGTGTGACGGATGGGTATCCAAGAATGGATTTGAAACTGTAAACATTTATTTTAATGAAACGGTAAGACTTTATATTATTTTTTCTTTACGTTACTGCTTCCGATTAAATGTTATTTTAAAATTTCATCTTTTTCTGATAGATGATCTAATATTCATTTTTGAACAAAGATTACATTTTATGTTGAGATAAAAATTCAGACAATTTTAATCTTTTTTTGGCTGCTGTACACATTCTCAAAAATTTGCCTAAAATGCGCTAGAAAGCTTACCATTTGCCAGTTGCTGATAGACGAAAACGACATCGCTTTACAAATGCCAGTGGCAAATCTCGTTTGGTTCTGGTTGCGATCGCGATTCAAAATGCCATTCAGAGAAGCAACAGACAAGTTGATTTTGCAGCTTTTGTTTTGCTATTAATTTTTAACTCACTCTGCAGCATAGATAAAGAAACAAGAAAGAAATAGCGTGGGAGAAGAAGGTAGTGGATGAAGCTGTAGATGGAAATCTCGAACAACGGATATCCAGATTTCAGAGTGAACTTAGCACTATCGCAGTATTTCAAATAAACGTTTCTCTCCACTATGGACACTGTTGTCGAATTGCTTCTAAAATTTGCCTGCAATTAAAACGTGCTTTATTTACAGCAAGTGACAGGTTTTTCGAGCTAGTGTATTTTCTAACAACTTATCGGTTTCAGGCAAATTTTCGAGAGCGTATAATGCAGACGTTACTTCTTACTTTTTTATTCTTATATCAGGGGTGCCCATGCGGGGGAAGTCACGGCGCAGATTTTTTTTGGATCTCGATTTGAAGAATCCTTTTTTCTGGTTGTTGATTTGGATAATCCATGTTTTCGGGAGGTGGAGGGGGGACGCCAAAAAGGTATTGTGCCCCGGGCGCCAGTTATGCTCGCTAAGCCACTGAATGAAATGGAACTAAGCGATTTCAGCGTTCTCAGCCAGTGGCGGCTAGAAATTTTGGGCCCTAATGCAAATGTAGGCCAAGCTCCCCCCCCCCGTCAGATCTTTGAGGGGGGGGGTAAGCCATAAGATCTAGGGGGTTGAGCACCTCTGCTTATACTTAAAAAAATTAATGTGTTGAAAAAAAAAGCAACTTTTTCTTTTAAAAAAGCAACATGTTTCTTAAAATATTACATTTTAAAGATATTATGTATAATAAAGGTTTTATTAAAATGAAACATTTTGATTTTAATAAATATGTTTCATTTTAATATTTCATTTTAATAATTTGGAATTTTTTTTCTATAGACAAAGTATCTGAACAGTGATGGTCATTTGATTGAAACCCAATCTCCTGTTGCTATTTTTAGACACAATGTTTCCACAGGAAAACAAGTAAGATTTTATACATATTCAATTGACATTAATGTAGTGCTAATATGTTCTTGCCATTTTAAATTATAAAAGCCTCGACTTTGAAAAAATTGTTCTTTCATGTAGTACAATAAGAAAACATGCAATTTGACTTAGGCCCCGCGAACACCATCCAACTTTCCACCAACTTTAGTCGGCCGACTTCGAGTCCGCCAACTTTTGTCAACCGCGAACATCATCCAACTCGCAAATGAGTCGGCCGTGATAAAAGCAATCCCATAATGCAATGCGTTTCCCCCAGCAGATGTGGAAAATCCGAAAAAATTGAGGTTTTGAAACCACTCTGATAAATTCTGCCGCATATAATTACTGCATTTCAGTATAAACTTTATTTATGCATGAAAGAAACTCGCAATACTCTGAAATTCATTGTGTACGCGCTTGTCTTCGACTCGAATCGGCAAACTCGTTATAGACGCCATTTCTTTCCATGGGCGTGACGTCACGACTGACGTGTTCCAAGGCTACCCTGTGATTGGGTAATTCCGACCGACTTCCAACCAACTTTCCGAGTTGCCGGTGCAGAACCAACTCGAGCCGGCGGACTAAAGTTGGTGGCAAGTCGGTGAAATACTGGCTCAAAACTGTCTCTACCGACTCGTGATGTCAAAATCGGCCGACTAAGTTGGTGAAAAGTTGGATGGTGTTCGCGGGGCTTAATGGATCTCATCTGCATTAAAGCAACTTGAATCTGTGAACTTGTAGCGTCATTGAAAGACGTACTTAGTTGCAATCAGTAAGGCTCTCACGTAGCTTACATAGAATTTTTTTTTTTTAATTAGAAATGCATTGTTGGAGATACTTGTTGTAGAAATGTAAATAATGCATGATTATTTTGGTACATACATTAAGAATTAAAGCCATCGTATCTGTAAAGCAGAAACATGCCCGATAATGTTAGCAAAGGCAATAATCAAGAAAATGTTAAAGCTAGCCCTTGACAAATTTCTTCTGGACGGACTATTACTATGTTCTGTAAAAATAATTATAAATATTATCTCTTTGAATAATATATTCCTTACTGTATTTTGTCTATAAATTATTACCTATCATGATTAGTAAGAGTAGACATTTCTATACTAAAATGAAGCTATGGCAGTTAAAAATACTCAATAGAATATTAGTAAAAACAATTGTGCAGAAATTGAAACTCTGAATATATTAACTGTTTTTACCATTAGCTAATTTTTAATACTACATACTCTTGTATATTAATATTTCCTTTATCACAGAAAAAAAAATTCTGGATAAATTCATTTTAAATTTTTGATAATTTAAATTAATTACGTCAAAATGAAGTCTCTAATTATCTTCGAAATATTTTTACTTTTCAAAATTTTTAGGACAGATTTATAGAGAGCCAACATATTTTTGACTATATACCAGAGCAGCCCAACTGGGAAGTCTTTGACACCAGCGATTGTTTTGACGAATCCCAGAAACTTCGATTCACAATAAAATTGAAAGGTACTGT
The DNA here is from genome assembly GCA_023159025.1 of Thereuonema tuberculata. Lineage (NCBI taxonomy): Eukaryota > Metazoa > Arthropoda > Chilopoda > Scutigeromorpha > Scutigeridae > Thereuonema > Thereuonema tuberculata. The sequence goes on from JAFIDM010000002.1 coordinate 62,680,670, forward strand.
TAAAACTTGTGTATTTATCTTTTAAATAAAGCATTAAGAAATAAAGAAAACCACAAAATCATATTGTGTAAATTTTTAGCTGATTCTCACTTTTCACAATCTAGAGAGAAAACGGTTCTGGTTCTCTATAAAACAATTAAATAAAAAAATTAACAAAACTGAATGTAATTTCTTACTAAAAATTTGTCATCTGTTGGCATTCTATTAAAAGTTACGGTTAAAATATCTTGCAATTGTTGTTCAATAAATCAGCTTAAGGCATGTTTTCAAATGGTGCAAAAGATTTTGAGAAAAGTTATTAATTTCCAATTCTCGTTCAATCGATTCTACAAATCAAAAAATGCAACAGCTAAAACCAAAATCGTTGATCGGAATCTTTATATATATTCCTTTCGGCTATCTCTGACGTTGATCGACAACTCTGTTGACTTATATTTAATTATATCAAACTAAAGTACTACTAACCTAACTTTTTTAAATGTTTAAATTTCAGGTTTTTACAACGCTGGTATTCAGGATCATCTGGAGACGTTCAAGAGAGCCTTCATCAGTGCGATTGAGAGCTATGTTTTAATAAACACAATAAGATTAACGGATATCCAGGTAAAAATTTTCATTTGATTATAGCTAATCCAAAAATATTCAAAACTATTAGTATTGAAATACAAAGAGGACCTCTACGCATTTCAGAACTTGTCTTGATACTGCATCTCTAAAAGTTATTCATTGTTCATACTGAATTAACATACTGAGATATCTTATTAACTCAGGATTAAGTATACATTTATCCTAATGAAATTCCAATATTCAATAATGAAATTTACATTTATTTTGAAATATTATTGGCGTTAAGCAAAAAGGAAAGGTATAGGCTAATTAAGTAAAAATTAATTAGCGTATAGGCCGACACATCGTTCTTGATGATCACGTTTGCGCGAGATTTTCGAAAATTACGAGATTTGGCCATTAGCCTTTTCAGCAGATCTCGAGGAATGTAGAATTTTGAATGTCTGTCACTAGGAAATTGCTACCTGTCGCTGCAGCTACTCTGTCTTTAACTCTTTCTAAAGGAATGAGAGGTCCTCCATTTATTAATTCTCTACGAAAATAATCTTCAACTTGCAATATAATTTTTTGAGCGCTGCTTTGAATAGCAATGTTTCTCGCCATTTTGTGAGAAGACATGGATAGAGGCTATTCTCGCGTCAATCACGTGAAATCGCGAAAATTCGGGATCATCAAGAACGATGTGTCGGCCTTTAAATATTAAGTGTAAATTATCTGCCACTTACAACATTTTTTCTTAACATCATACTTTGAAGAAGAAACAAACAAAACCCTACATTTATCTTATTGCGTCATTAAATCGTCTTCAGCTACTGTTAAAAATTAATAATTCTACTAAAATAAAAAAAAAACCTCTCAGCATGCACAAAGTAAACACAATTTCATGCCTAAGTTGTCAATGACGGAGAAACTAGTGTAGCTGTTTCATCATTACTATGAATCATTAGCCAGATTTACTCCTTGATGACAAGCTCAGAAGGCATTAAAAGTTAAGGACCTTTACCCGCTCCTGGATGTGGGCTCTACCAAGAAGAAGCAAGAAAGGAAAAAAGATTCTTCATTCTTCACAAGCTCTAAGCACGAAATTGTTGCTTATATTGTCCAGGATAGGAAATTTCCCATTTTCTAACAACATTTCTGAACGTTAAATTTGGTTTGCTTCTGCTAAAATAGTTGATGTACGACAATCAACTCATCAATTTGTTAATAGGTTTTTTATTGCTAGCAAACAAATCCTTGGCTATTGTTCAACTTTTTACATCGCTTCCTTTCAAGAAACCAATTTTAAATGTTTATTTATTAATAAATGAAAAAATAAAACGCTTTAAATTTTAGAAAATACAAATTTACTTTGCAGTATAAATACTTCCATGCAAATTATAAATAATCTTAATCCAAACGTATTATAAAGATCAATGTTTAATAAGTAGTAGTGTTAATCATATCGTAAAATATTTTACCTCTCTTGAAACAAACAATTACGACAAAAAGAGAGAGAAAAATGTTTTACGATATTATTGTTATTGTTTTCACTCCTAAGATAGCACAGTCAAGAGGAGAAGACAGCAAATGTTAAATTCCTTCATTTTTACTCCAGTGGAGTTTTAGTTACAGCTTGGAATTTGATATTTCAGAATCATTTGCTACCCTAATGCTTCAATGATATCTTCATATTTAGAATTAAAGTCATCTTTCGTTTTTATCGAAATATTGGTTGTCATTTAATTGTGACAATAAATTTGAATCCATATATAAAAAAATCCACAAATATGAATTATTCATTAAATTCTATTCAAATGATCCAAATCACCAAAAATGTAGAAAATTAATAATTTTATAAGAGGACTAAAATAAAAAAGTAGACAAAAATTATACTTCCGCACAGTCTGAACCATCATGATCTGGATAGCTGTTTCATCCTTTATGGGAATCCTCGGCACGATTTACCTTTGATGATAGGCTCAAACCGTGAGAAACGTTATGGATACCACTTCAGCTCCCAACGATGGCATCAAACTTCAAAACAACAGAAATAAAAAATAAAACTGTGAATTCCACAGTAATAAACAAGATCTTGTCCTTTTTTTCACTGAAAGGCTAAAAGGAATGTAATTATAAAAATCAATAAGTAATTCAAAACAAAATCGACAAATAATTTATTATACTGAAAATTCCATTAGTGGACAAAAACTATGCTTTTGCACAGTCTGGACTATCATCAGCGGTTCAGTAAGATGGGTATTCGTAACCTTTCACATGGTCTGAGCCTATCATCAAGGGTAAATCCTACTGAGGATTCCTAATAAGGATGAAACAGCTGTCCAGGATTCCCTTGATGATGGCTCAGACTCTGCAAAAGCATAATTTTTGTCCATAAAAAGCAAATTTTATCTTAATAATTTATTTATAGACATTATATTTTGTTTTCAATTTTTTTAAGAGGATCTTGATCATAACGACTAAACAAGTACTGTATAAAATTTGAAACTTTTCAAATTTTCATCCTATTGTTTTATTCTTTTTTTAAAATTCAGTCTTCATATCGGAAGCTTCTTCAGTGTGTATAAATTGTTGTATTGGAATAGTTCTGTAAATTTTATCAAGTTATTAAAAAATAGTGTATCATATGTTTAAAGGTTATAATAGACTACATGTCTAGCAGTACTGGTCTCTTTGATATGAAGTTGAATCACAGTTCTTCTAGTAAAGGCGATTCATCTTGGAAATCATATCTTCGCCTTTATACACCTCAACCATTAAAGATACGATTCCAGATACGTATAAATCGCCTTTGTTGCTATTTCTTTTAATTTTGATATGTTTCTATTTCAGATAGATCACATAGGTAACGATATAACTTTAGGTACAGTCACTCTGTTAGAAGACGTCTACAATATTGGTCAGTAGCTCTGGCGTTTTTATATATTTCACTATTAAGGCACTTGTTTTACTTTCATTTGAATACGAAAGAAATTTAACTTTTTTCAATTTATTTGTTCCGTTAGTAAAAGATTCCTTAATTCCTCTATTTTCAATTCCCCTTTGCCTTAATATAAAGAGGGAAAAATCTAAATATCTATTACTGTAGAATAGAATGAAAAGGTTAATTAGATGATTGTGAATAGCACAATATGAAAGGAAATGCATAAAAATAATGTAGATTAATTACACATGCCATTCCCACAGAAATTGGATTAATGTATTTATTTCTTTTGTTTGCCACAATATAGACTAAAGAAATACTTAAATGTAAATTTTAATTATGTAAGTTTCATTTTTTTCTATTAAATTGTATTATTTTGATGGGTTTATTTAAATGTGAAGAAAATACATTTGGCTTAGTAAACAACTGAAATAGAGTTGACCAGAAAATAATAGGATGAATTAATTGTCTACATTACATAATCAACTAGTACAGAACATGCATACAACTAGTGATTATGAAGATAAAATGAATAATTAATAGGATACAACAGAAATATTAGAATTGTATAATTCAAAAATATGTCAAAAATTCAACTTTAAAATTGTCAACAAACCCATCGTGATTTTTAGTGATGCTGCGCTCATCAAAAAAACAAAAAATAAAAAATAAATTGCGTTTTGGGGTAAAAATACATTTCCAGTGTTTGCTAGTGACATGGAAAAGTCTAGAATAAGTAATATCTTACGAAACAACTCTACAACCAAGTCAACTCAAAATTTAAACACCATCACACCAACTGCGTACAATTTGCAATATATCAGACGCTCACATAGTTAAATCACTACTGTTGATTGACCAGGAACATTCTTTTATACAAGCTCTTGTTATGCAAGCGTCTAATTCAATTTCAAGTGATACACACATTGACTTTATTTCATATGATCTAGACCACATTTTGCACTATTCGGGCATTGGCCACATTGGATTGAGGGTATCATATTTATCCTGAGAATAGTCAATTCAGTATAAATAGACCCCAATTTTATCCAATTATTGCCATTTTTTTTACCGTATGAATAGGCTTCAAGAACCCGAAGTAATCTAGACCAGAAGTCGGGTTTTCTCCCAAATCTTCAAACCCCGAAGAGTTAACATGTTATGACTCATCGGCTACGACTATCGGTTTGAGATATAGAGAACATTACATACACGCACACATACACACACACACACACACACACACACCGGAAAATTTTACGGAATTCTTCTCGCTTAAAAAGGATTGCTAAAAATATGGGTAATTAAATATACTTTGTCATTGGGCATGTAAGATCCATTTACATTAACAGTTAACTACATGGCTGCCTGTTGCTTAGCTCTGGAAGTCTCACACATGACTGTAAGTAATAAATTATTAATTCTAAAAAACAAATTACAACAAGCAAACTAAAAACTAAAACATAAACTAAAACTGAAAATTAAAGTTTAAATTCTAAAAAATACATGCAATACAATTATAATTTTGGTAAGAGTTATTTATTTTATTCCCTAAGTTCTAAAGGAAGGCCGCGCGGTTAGCGTTGTCACTAAGACATTGGCCTGTCATCTCTGGGTACCTGGTCGCTTCCCATGTGGGTTTGATGATGGTAGACGATCCGCGCTGGGCAGGTTTTCTCGGCGTTCTCCGATTTCCCCTGCACTTTGGTGGTTCTCACCCTCATTTCCGTGGGATATCACAATAGATCTACAGGTCGCGGTGCTTGGCTTCCCTGCCACCCACGTTCACCACAATCAATCAATCAATCAGTACAGTAGAAGAATGATTATATGCCTTGTTTAAGAAGAATGATAAATTTATTAAAAAGTTAAACAATGGCCTGCTTAACAGGCTAGGCCTGTTATCATCTTCAACTTGGGACATGAATGATTTTTTTTTTTTTTTTTTTTTTTTACAAATTTATAATAATCTATTTATTTTTTTTTTTTGATGTTTGCCATCTAAATTTAAAAATAAATTGATTATTCAAAAATTTTTTTTTTTTCAAAGCAACTGAATTTTAAGACATGGTAATGAAAGATCAAAAAATATACCTTAGCTAATATTTTTGATTTAAATAATTCTCCCTTTATTCAAAATGAGATTTCATAAGCAGTGGCGTAGCAAGAGGGGGGCGGGGAGGGGGCGTACGACGAGACGAATTCATATTTAAAATTTATCATTAGTCCTATTCACAACGTTTTTTTTTTGGGTTGTTGAAGGCCCTGGCCTGGGCGGCCCCACCAGCCAGCCTAGGGGCCCCATTCAAGGCCCTGGCCTAGGAGCCCTGCCAGCCTAGGAGCCCCATTCACCTAATTATCCCTATCAGCCCCTTTACCTTAGCGTTTTTTTTTTTTTTGGTTGTTGAAGTGGAGATCTCGTTTTTTTGTTTTGGTTGTTGAATAACGGAACTCCCGCCCCCAACGGCGTTGCTACGCCACTGTTCATAATTAGATTATGCATAATGCTTCAGTAATATCTTACATAAACTAGTAATATAATAATATATCATCAATAGAAATTAGAACTACTTAAATGTTTGAGTTTGATAGACAGAGGAGTTGAAATCAATTTTTTTTGTGTGGGTAATTGTATAGCATTTAATTACCTTATATATTACTAACCAATACATCTTTTTTCAAAAGGTAAAAGCACTAAGATAACTGACGTGAAACCACTATCTAATAGATATATTTATGACAAACTAGCAAAGAGAATATTTGATAGAAATTTTAAAGTCGTATTCTTTCCTGATATCGAGAATTTTCTGAAGGTAAGTAATTAATTATTTGAATAACAATAGTAAATATTAAGAAGAAAAGAATAAAGCTCTTTTTTATATTTATATTTGACATTAACTGTAAATAATTTAACCTTTAATTTGGCGGGCTTTTGGTATTTTTGTGGATATTAAGGTTCAATTACAAAAGTAACGCATTGTTACGAGTGACAGTAAATATTTCAATTTCATAAAAAATTTTTAGAAAATAATAAAAAAAAATATTCTAAATCCATTTCTTAAAATCTGTTTATGGAAGTTAGCTCTTATTTACTTCTAAATCCTGAAGCAATAAATAAAATTCTATTCGGTAAATTCTATTAGGTTTCTACAATAATAAATAGGAATATTTAAAATCCGTTAAACAAAAAAGTAAAGATTTTTATAAAATGCATTAAATATGAAACCATTGTTGGCTACGAAACCACTCCATTAGTAGAATGTTGAAATTAATTAATTAATTAATTAATTGTGAAATTAATTGTGTAGTTCGTATATCTTTTAAAAAAAATACTAAAAATCAAAAGTTTTTTGTTTCAATTTTCAAGTATAATAAAAAAAAAATCTCAATTATTTCCTAAGGGCTGTGCTTAAATGAAAAAATAAAACGAAGGAAAAATCCCAACAATTCTTTTATACATAAGCAGAACTTCAATCTAGAAGGACACGCAACCCTGCATAGGGACATGGCCTAATAGTGAAAGTGACCCATTTGTGGTCAGAAATGTCTATGGGCCCACCTCTCCAGCTCTTACTGTTTCGTAGATAGCGCTAGGGTTGCCACCTCTCCGGGTTTCAGTGAGTTATCTCCGGGCTCCGGGTTTAATTATTATTTCTCCGGGTTGTGTAAGTAAAATTGAATATGTGCATATAAATAATAAAAATATAAATAAACTTAAAAAGTAATACTCAAATTTATTATAGTTAGAACACGGTAGAGGGTTGAAAGTAAAAATTCAGATATTTCCGACGTTGCAGAACATTGTTTAAAATTAGGGCACATCATGGATCCAAATGTTAAAATTATGTTTACAGAAAGATTTAAAATTAAGGAAAATTCTAGAAAGCTGTATTATTAAAAACGCTAAACTACTACTCCGAAATCATTAGAATTATATATTTTTTTTTAATTTGTAGGAATGTGAGTTTTGAATTTGTTAATTTCTAGGAATAAAAAAAATTGCATGTGTGTATGTTTTTTTTTTTTTTGTTTTTTTTTTGGGGGAGGGGGGTTAGTCATCGTCTCCGGGTGAGACTTAGTTCTGAGGTGGCAACCCTAGATAGCGCCCATGTCAAGTTTGATTACAATTTGATTGCAAATTGCTCGGCCATCGCATTAGGTAGAGCTCTGGTTTTTGTTGCATTCATCTGCCCTGGAGATACTGGTTCTAACTCTATGCCACATGATCCCCCCAACAAGGGCAGACGAATGCAACAAAAAAACCAGAGCTCTACCTACTATGTTGGCCGAGCAATTTGCAATCAAAGTTGTACCTTGACATGGGCGCTATCTACGAAACGGTAAGAGCTGGAGAAGTGGGCCCAATAGACATGTTTCCTTATTAAAACCCCCTTAATCTATTTCTGACCTCAAATGGATCACTTTCACTATTAGGCCATGTCCCTATGCAGGCTTGCGGTTGTCCTTTAGAGTAAAAATAAAGACTAGATGGAAATTCATATTAAAGTTTTCAACAATTTCAATTAAAACTGTTTCAGTAATAAAAAACAAAAATTTAAGGAAATGATTTTAATATAATTTTATTGATTTTTTTTTCTCAGGAACTAGAATATATAGGAGTAGATATCGAAGAAGTTATGTCAGAAGAAAAAACAATGGAAAAATGTAAGTATTAGATGTTTTTTTTTTATTGAAATTTATTAATCTCTTCTACAAGAAGTTTTAGTTGGAATTTGAAAGATTAATCTGCTTCAAATATTGTTGCATCGTCTTTTTCTTTTGTTGTATTCAAAAATTGTTTTTTTTTAACTTGGATCGAATTTTTGAGATTTCGTTTTTAAGTATCATAATAATGAATATATTTTTTATAGAAATACATAAGAAACGAATTGCCAAACTGTACCCAAATATTTTCATTTTCTTCCATGTTTGTATACCGAATCACTATTTTTCATATACAGTAAAAACTGGTTTATACGAAACCCAGTTGTACTTAGTCCTAGTTTGTGCGTAATTGTTTGTAGATCCTGGCAAAAAATTTATTTAATATAATTTATTTCTGAGATATACGTATACAAAAGTTTAGAAAAAATTTGATCTAAGCAAACATTGTAATGCAGAACAGCACTATGCAGATGATTAAAGCAGAAAAATAGTTTGTATAAAATGTAGAGTTAATTATAAAAAAAAAATATAGAAGTGATAGGCAAATTCATATACTTTGTTTCTCGATTAAGACCTCAACCGGGGCCTCTTTGAAGTCCGGGGCCCCGGTGCTGAGGAACCAACTGACACCTTACTGCCATATATAAGAAAAAACTATAAAAACATAAAAAACATAAAAATATAAAAATTTTAAAATATAAATGTAAATATTTCTTTACATTTCTAAATAGCGCACAATTATCATTTGCAACTCTAATAATAATAATAATCATCATCAGCAGTTAATAATGACTTTAACAGAAGATAAATTAAAACTGTAATGGCAGTGCATGAATCTTTCATGGAATATTCCATTTATCGAGCAGATACTGACACACTAGGGCTATTCAAATTATTTTACCTTTTGATTGCATTTACATTACGAGAAACGTTACCTTAAAGTTATTTTTATATTAAATTTTTACTTTTCTTCTCTTTACTTAGCTGATATAATGAAGCAATTTGTCGAGATTCAGGATAAGGATGTAAATTCAAAGAGCACAGTTGTATTTAGAGGCGTCTCAGTTGACGAATGTGGAGAGGCCTGTGACAATGAAAGAGTTTTTGAATGTGAAGCCTTCACTTACTGTGCAACAGGGAAATGCCAGCTTCTATCTATGCATTCAAACGAAATCTCAACCAAATATATCACAACCTCAAGTGGATGTTCCATCTTTAACAGTAAGGATAAATCAAGAGAATTCAAAACCCACACAAAATTAATTACCCAATTAATATTGAAACATTTCACTAATAATAAAGTTTATTAAAATCGATCATTCATTTTTTAACTTGCAAACATATAAATTATTAACAATTATCATTGCACAATATAAATGTTAAAAAGATTTTAAATTATAAAACATTTAAAAAACTTAAGTTTCGAAGCTCATATTTCATCGAGACTTCATTTTCATTAAAAACAATGGAGCGTCATTCATTCAAACATGGATAGGACAAAGTAATTGGGTTATCACATGTTTGTTACAGGTTAAGTTGTACCGCCATCTGTTGCTATCTTTGTTGAACTGATATCAATTGTCTGCTATTGAAGCTTTAAATAAACGATAATAATAATTAAATATAGTCATAAGTGACATATGTTGTATAGTCGTATGTTGTACTGTGCTGCATTGTTGATAGAGATATCTTGGTTACAGCTTGTTTTTGTTTTTTATAGCTAAGGATTCATAAAAGTTTCTAAGATATGCATCTTAGAACTCTATATATGTTGGGAATGTACCTAATACTTTGTCCTATCCACGTTTGAATGAATGATGTTCCATTGTTTTAATTGAAAATGAAGTCTCGATGAAATATGAGCTTCGAAACATCTTACTGTTTTTAAATGTTTTATAATTTAAAATCTTTTTAACATTTATATTGCGCAATGATGGTTGTTAATAATTTATTAAAATCGAGTTGACAGTAATAAATTATTAGTCTACTATAAGGATTTCTATTTATCATAGCCATTTTTAATTTATCAGACTATTATTTGTCTTTAGATTTAAATAGGCCTATCTCTTTGGATATTTGTGAGATTCAAATAAATATTGATGGCATTTTAGCGATTGCTCTTTTTAGCGATTCGTATACGCACGGCTCTTAACAAGGTTCTGTCCGTCTATTACCATTTCTACATCCCAAATTACGAGTGGGACAGAGTTATTATTGGAAGCCTATGTAGAAGTACGAGTTTGGTTTGCAGTCACTTCTTGTTTCAGGAAGTGCCCAAAAATTAAACATTTACTGGATTGCTATGGCTTCGTAATGTACCAGTTTTCCTTATCCTTTCTTTTTTCCTTTTTTGTTTTGCGATAAATAGAATTTATTTAAGGGGGAAAATAGTCGATATACAGTATTTCGTACTTCAGATAAGAAGGCCTAGTTTATTGCAATATTTTTGAAAATCATGTCATTGAACAACATTCAAGAATATTCAACACGAACAGGTTATTGAACATACAATGACAGCTTACTTTCCTTTAAAAGTGAGGCTCATCAGATCATCCAGTCTGTGTGTGTGCGTTTCTTTCCCTCCCTACTAACTCTGGAACCCCTGCTTGATCTTTTTTAATAAACTTTCTTTTTAATGAATCATTCAATCCAATCGTTTATATTTTTATTTTCTTTTAAGATTTTACAGATGATCTTAGTTATTTCCTTTGTAATAACAAAACTTTAGTAATCATTTAATGTCCAGATAACTTATTTATTTTTATTCATCCTAACTTTTTAAAACTGTTGAATGCGAGGGTGTAAAATCGGGTAAAATGTTTTGGCCCTTCTCTTTACAGAAATTCAAGAATTCCTGTCCTTAGAACATCTATTGAGTTGCTAGTTTAGTAATTAAATTAGTTTTTTCTACAACTGGTTAAAATGCATGTAATAAACTGGAAACAAAGTGTCTTTAGACTGTATTTTACCGAGAAATGTATGTATGTAAGTCTCTGATTGTTTTGTACGATTGCAGAAAGAAAACTCCAGGAATCCATTCATCTATATTGAACTTCATATCCTTGAATCCGTTCACTATATCTGTAGACGCACGTGATCAGAAACCAATCGTTATCATTTCCTTTCTTTACTAGGATTATTGCTTCTTAGTTTATGGAATGTCGTTGTGGGCTGCTCCGTTGTTTTCATCGACTTGAAATAACAATAAACATTCCGAATGATTCCTCTAGATTGACTTTTCATGTTTTGTTGGTACAAACGAACAAAGATTGGTTTTCAGCATCCGCCATGTTCAAAACCATAAACGGAACTACATGGAGTAACTAATGCTCAGTCGTTCACCATATATGGAGCTGTCACGTGCCTTCACAGATATATTGAAGGACTATAGTTAATAGATTTCACAGATGTCACTTTCGTATGACTATATTTTTGTAATATCTTTAATAAGTACAGCAGATTAACGAAACGTATTTTCTTTAAATAGAAAACACAGCATCTTCATCTTTTTAAAACATTGCTATATTTCGCAGATATATTTTATCTGCTTCTTCGGGCTTAGAATATTCTTCATTAGCGAATGAATGATAGAATAATAACAATATATGGTAATTACAATGTGAACAATACAGGATCATACATGTCAGATCTTATACATAATAATAATTTATAATTATTAAAGTTAATGTCTGATTTTTCAACAAAACCAAGTAATCATACGATTGATAATGGCAGAATAATAACATTGTAACAATAAAATAGTGGTTAAGAGTAGAACAATGAAATTTTATAACTTTTTACAATCAATTAGTATATTATTGGAATTTTTTGATATCTATACAATTTTTCATGAATTTATCTAATATAATTTGGCTCACTTCAACACCTTTTTGCTTATTAAATCGATTCTTCTGAGGTTGACATTAGTGCTTTTTATTTTGCATCTTTAATTTATTTAATAACCTGTTCATAATTTGATGTTTTATCTCTTAGGAAATTACACTTTTGATTATCAAATGTATTTGGCTGACAGTCTTTTACCACAACCAGGAGATACGAAAAAAGAGAATGTGGAAATGGAAGACTGTGCACGTCTTTGTGCCAGTCCGAATAGAAATGTTGTATCAGGGACCTGTAGGTCTTTCGATCTTTGTACGGATCAGGGGGTAAAGAAATACTGTGTGTTTCATTCTCGAACCATTCATGAAGTGAGCCATTCCGAAATGGTAAACAATCCAAACTGTCTCCACATGTCTAGTAAGTTTTTTCGATATTACGTAACTTTATAATTATATCAAGATACATTATAACATTGTTGTTTACCTTGCAGGAAATGCGTGTTTTGATTTTTTGTTTTAATGCATTTTTGATTATGTTATGTAAGGGTTCACATTCTAATCAGCATTCATGTCATACTATCATATTTTCATTCGTTTCTAATTTATATACAATGTCGGAAAAAAAAATCACTTAAGAAAAGTGCCCTGTTTAAGCACAGATCCACCAGAGGGCGCTGTCACTCTGTATTACAGTATTTATAATTAAGTATTCTTCCTGTATTATAAATTTTCAAAGCAACATCATAACAATATATTCCAGAACCTTTTAATTCATAACTTCAACTCAAAGAAGTGTGTAAATTCTGATATTTATTTCCTTTACATCTCCTGTTTTAATTAGCCTTTATAAATAATTTATTTTTATAATGATATTTCCAATAAATAATATTTTCCAGTGCTTTATTTAAACTAGATATCAATTTTTTAACAAAGAAAATATTTTATCCTGTACAATGTTGCTCAAATGAAATGTGATGAAATGTTTTGTATTTAAAATGATTATATTCTTAATTTCAGCATTGTACGAATATTAACAGAAAGTTTACATCCTTAGATGAAAAAATTAAAAAAAGATTCAATTGATCTTTCTTAGAGACAGTCTGTGAAAAGACAAGATAATTGCCTTGACTTCCATCTTAATTTTTTGATGATTCGGAAAGCCGACTTTGAATTTGAGATAAATGTTCAGACATTCTCTACATTGTTTCTGAAAGTCATTCTATTACAAATTCAACTCTCATCCCGCTTTATTTTTATTGCCATAACAGTACAGGACAGTTTTGAACGATATACTTTATGGCTACTTTATATGCTCTCGAAAACTTGCCTCAAACGCGCTCGAAAACTTGCCGTTTGCCAGTTGCAGCTTGGAGAATATGACGACGCTTTACACGTGTGAGCGACAAATCGCGTTTTGCTCTCGTTTAAATCGCGATTAGAAAGACTGGCCCAACTAAGTTTATTCTGCAGCTTTGTGTTGTTATTAATTCTCAATTCATTTCACAGCAGAGATAAAGAAAAAGGAAAAAACAGATCCCGGAGAAAGAGAAAATGGTGAATGAAGTTGGTGATTCAAATCACGAACAAAGAATATCCAGATTTCAGCGTGAAGTTAACACTGACGTAGTTTTAAATAAATGTTTCTCGCCGCCAAGGGCGCTGGTGTCGATTTGCTTCTAATATTTGCTGGAATGTAGAACTCATTGTATTTAGAGCAACTGGAAGTTTTTTCGAGCAAGTGAGAGATTTTCGAACCATTTGCCGGTTTGAGGCAAGTTTTCAAGAGCGTGTAAAGCAGCTATTAGCAAAAGATATTATGATTATTAGACGAATGGAATGTTAAATTACGAAATCGTAGAATTGACTACTAAGAATGTTATGCAGTATCTAATGAATCTTACTTATGGATCTTACTTTCTCGAAAATGATTAGAATCAATTATTGTCGTGATAATAGCTAAGTGTTTTTCTGCAAAATCAAGGATTCACAAATAAATCAATTATTATAACTAAGTGTAATCTAGAATTTATATTGGGCTTTGAAAAATTTTACCAACTGAAAAACTAATAAATTTGAATATTAAACATGATCTGTTATCACCGAAGAATAATTGACTTATGAATAAGCAAATCTGCAGAGACTTCTTCAAAAGGTGTAAAAGATGCATTCCGACGGACAGAATAGAATTCCATTGCATACAAATATAGTGATATAAAGACAGACATGTCAAATACATGAAAGGACAATGGGCACAAATGTATGGGAAGTTGCCCCACCCCTGTATAGTGATAAGATATATACCTATAGAAAGATCTTCTTAAGTAGAACATATTTTATTATTACGACTCGTCGCAATTATTAGTCCGTTCGGAGTTATATACGTCTAGATATGACTTATCTAGTTGACATCGTAATTCTAGAATTTATTATTTAATAATTATTATACATAATTAATAATTAATATTATCATTTATTTCAAGTAAATAATAATTATTTACATGTAATAAATGAAAATAATATTTACTGTTACTGAAAATAATTATTAAGTGATAATTAATTAATACATCCTGGAATTAAGATGTCAACTAGATAAGTCATATCTAGACTTATATAACTCCGAACGGACTAATAATTGAAACGAGTCGTAATAATAAAAAATGTTCTATTTAAGAAGATCTTTCTATAGGTATATATCTTATTACTATACAGTGGTGGGGCATATCTGCCATTTTCCTTTATCAGTCTTTTCTCAGATGACTTTCTAGGTTTCAGCATTGTTGCATCCAAATCTTCAATGATGCTATTTTGGAGCTTTAATGTACAGAATTTTACTAGGCTAATTTACTTTTTGTATTTAGTGCTTCGACTAGGTCTATTAATATCGTCCTCAAAAGGAGTATATATGTAATACTTTTATCAGACACTAACATCATTTATTTTGATAAACAAAGAATAAGTCGAATTTCTATTTAATTTTAGATGCTTAAACCTTTATTTAGTAATTGCATTCAGAGAATAAGGTCTACGCTTTACCAAAAGATCACAGTGAAATCTAGCATAGAGGTTGGGTAGATACTCGGCACAAAATGAGACCCTGCTGGTTTTTTAATAGAACAGTAATGACTGCTTTACACTTTCTCGAAAATTTGTCTCAAACAGGGTAAAACAAACTCATATTTGCTCTAAAAACCTACCACTTGTTCTAAATAGAATACAATTTAATTGAGGTAAATTTTAGAAACTCGACACCAGCGCACTTAAAAATAATTCAAACCTATAAGAGCGGTAACTTCACGCTGGAATCTGGATACATGTGATTTCCATGTACGGTTTCATCCACCACCTTCTCTTCTTTCGGGATCTCTTTTTCCTTTTTCTTTTTTTCTCTGCGTGTGATGAGTTTCGAATTAATAGCAAAACTAAAACTGCAAAATGAACCTCGTGCCGCACAGCATTTTTAATCACGATGTCAACGAGACCAAAACGAGATTTCTCGCTCTCAAGTTTACTCTCTTGTACTAAGGCAAACCGATTTCGGCAAGTTGCAAATGGCAAGCTTTCTGGTGGGTTTTTACCAAGGGAATATGTAAAAAACAATTCTAGAGACTGTGTTAAGCAGCTGTAAGACCCTGTTTTTACTTATAAAATAATAATAATAAATAAGTTACCATAAACCCTTGTGGCGGCATTTTTCTTTTTCTTCTGAGCGCCAAAAATCTAGTTTCGCGACTGAGCGAATTACCAAAGCCAAATTCATTCACGAGTCCAATTGCTTCACTGGTTAGATTTTCACTGAATATGAAGCTACGAAAGACTTCTCAGAGTTCATGCACAAGGAAATAATATTTCAATATTGATATTTATTTTAGAGATAACAGAAGATTGATTTATCTTCTATTTGAGACTCGGTCCCTTTTTTACGTGAATCCAACTTTAAATTATTACTGGTCAAGGTATCTTCATTATTCTGATCTTCTTTCAGACTATTAGACAAATGCCAATAAATCAAATAAATCAAATAAATAATCCACATAATACATGAAATCTGATCGATTTTATTTCATTAATCAGAAAACTAGGAGTTTTCATAGTTTTCCTATTTTTTAATTGGCTTTTTAACCATTGTTAGTTATTTACTTGGAATATAAAAGATAACTCTATTGGAATGTATTTTTAAACGACTTAGGAAAGTCATCAGACTGATGATTGTAGAACAGTTGATAAAAACAAGCTTCAAGGTTGATATTGACGGAATAAGAATAACGACACTGAAAGAAAAATACGGCTCAACATCATTAATAATGCATTAGTATGAAGATGGTTCTCGTTGCTTGAGGGATATTTAGTCAAGAATATTTCATTTCAGGAAATTGCGAGATATGAGATTCAGTTTCTATTTTTTTTTTATTAAAATTAAGTTTGAAGATGGTCTAATGCAATTCTCGAATTAATCATTAATAAAGTTGTTTTATCTTCATAATAAGAGTTATTAATAGTAAAATATGTTTCTCTAATGTAGTATATGTCGCAAAACAGAAAGAACAGAATGAAAACAATTTTCATGATCTAAGTTTAAGTTGAAATAATGAAGCCAGTCCTTCATCATCGATTAAGAGTAAATTACTATTTTTTATAGGAAGCTGAACTTCATTTCGCGATTGGGTTTAAAATTATAGTCATACAGGGTGGGCAAGCAACAATCACTATGATTCACACTATACAGTGAAGACGGTTGCTCAGAGAGGTCTAATTTTCAGGGACAATGATCTCCGCAGGTCGCAAACTCATCCCAAAGAAAAAAAAATAGTTCCAAATTCTGCTCACAGATGGCGCTAATCGCTAGAATACTGTATTTAAATGTCTGTACAGCGGATTCCAAGTAACCACAGATGTATTCTTCATAGCTACAGTAGTGACACTTCGGAAGCTTGCGTAGTCGCGCCGTAGTCGTGCTTGTGACGTTACTGCAGTGATTTAGTTTTAACGAGGAACAGTTTCGAAGTTTGCTGCAAATGTGTATAATTTAAATGTTGTCTTTTCTTCTCGGCAATTATGTCTAGACTGGACATTAAGAACAGATAGTGTCTTACTTTACTTTTATTAATATACTAGACGGGTACCGTCGCTTCGCTCCGGAACCTTGCATGTATAGCATTAAAAAAAAAAACAAAAAAAAAAAAAACAAACCTTTATTTATTTAGCAAATTAATATGAAGATCGGAGAATACAGGACTTCCCAGCTCGTTGTGGGCTTCTCCGCTTAACTCTGTTGTATTGCGCGTTGGCACTCACACGGGGGGTTGCCACAAAAACACTTCATTTGTTATAGGAAGTTCAGCTTCCTATAACAAATAGTAATTTACTCTTGGTCGATGATTAAGGACTGGCTTCATTATTTTTGCATATATCTTTCAAACGCAGAAACGTTTGTTAATGACTGATATACCGTTCGATAGAACTTTCAAATACCAACATTTTCTCAATATAATGATCTCTTCCAACTTTTATACTTTTCGTTTAAATTGAGAAAAAAATCAAAATTTGACCCTTTAAAAGGCGCCATCTTGGAAACCACAAACTTTTACCGAAAGATTTTTGTAGCATTTTATTTGTCTTAAAAAGCTCTACATTTTATCCAATTTACATGACAACAATGAATTTGGCTTGTGTATGAACGTGGTGATATCACGTTATAAGTTGTTTGTTTGAGAAGTTATTCTTGTTTTGTATTATTATTTTCATTTTAGGATAAGGAGACATGTTCTTTCCAAAAGGCATGAATAAGGTTTGAAAATAGAAGTCGAAATATTGCCATAGGTGTTTGTGTGTTTTTTGAAGAAGTTATTTATAAGATATTAGTTATGTTTAACTTGTTTTTATTTATATACTTTAATATTATCTATTTTGGAAAATTGAGCTTGATGCAGGATTATTACAATATTATTTTTTGTTGTCTTGTTTTTTTGTGATAATCTCAAGGGTTTTGGGAACGTCTGATAATTATCAAACAACTACAAAGTTGACTTTAAAAGCTTTGATTTTTGATTTTTCCTTGTTGGAATATTTTACAGGAACAGACCTCATTGACTTCCAGAAAATGCCCAACAGAACATATAGTGGTGATGACTATGACCGGTATCCTTCTGAGCAAACAACTGATGGTTGTGCAACCCAATGTTTCTTAGATCCTGATGGTTGCGAAGCATTTGAAATGTGTGGCACTGATGGCAGCATAGAAAACAAAATATTGTGCGTTCTTTTAAGGCCCAAAACCAAGAAAGGAAACAAGCAGATGTCTTTGACGACATCCAATCTTTGTGATTTTTATAAACGTAAGTTATGAAATTCTTCAAGTTCTCTGTTAAATGCCAGTTATAAATAAAATTTCAGGAATCAGTTTATTTTAGTTCAATGGAATGATATTTACAAAGAAGAAAATTCTGCATTAAACTGCTGAGTACTTTTTTGTTTAACTTATACTCCAGAAATTTAGAATTATTCAGAAAAATTCTCTATTTTAAATGCAAAGATATCATCGCAAGATTTTAAGTCTCATTTATTCCAAAAGGGATAAGATCTTATTAAAATATTTTTTTAAATATTAAATAAGCAATGTTTTCTTAAATAGTTCCTCATTTGCGTATTACTCCTATTTCGATTTAAAGTGACTAAGCAATAATCTTAAAAATGATTAAAAAGACAGCTCTCGTTTTACGTCGGTGTTGTGTTTCTACAGTGGCGTCGTAAATCGAATCTACGTAAAACGAACCTATAATATAATGTATCAGGGGAGATGCCTTCTCACGCCTCCAAAAATATATTGTTTATTATTTACTTGAACCATGTTAATATAAGTTTTTGCGACTAAAATTAATGTAAAATATTTAAGTACTTTCATAGATCTACTAAATTATTATAAAATAATAAATAATAACTTCAGCTCATAATCAGACATGAGCACCTTTCTTTTTAAAAACTTTTATCATTATTAATTGTCCTACGTATTTATCACAGCATTCACAGGCAATCAACCGGAATGTTAAAAGTAACGGCATTCACTGTTTATGACTGATGAAATTTTTTTTCACATTTTTGATTTTTTTAAAATATATTTTTCCTTATATTGACATAAATTCTAAACCGGCGTAAATTGAATCGTCGTAAATTGAACCGTCGTAAAACGAGGGTAGTCTTTATTGGTACTACTAAGTTCAAAATTGGATTTAAGCAAAGTTACAAATGTACACAAATGCATCATAATAAACATAATTGAATAACTAAGTAACTTAGCAACATAATTTAGTAAGTTACAGTTAATTTTAATAGAAAAGAAAGGTATGACAGCAATTAGGAAGAGTTCTAAAGACCCTGCCTGGGGCTCTCCATTGGAGATATGTATTCTTTATCATCCTATTGTGGATTTGTCAGTGCAGAGCTATAGGTGAAGGACAAAGGCGTTGATCATTATTTTTTTTTCTATGTTCATCACTCATGAGATGTGAAGAATTGAGATTGACATTTACTAGTCGACAAGATAATGGATGGAATATTTTTCTGGTTTTGTGAAATTGAAATTAGGAAAGAAGAGAGGGAAGACGGACGCCTAGGAGATTGTCATCAAGCATTTGACTAGACATTGCTGCAGAAGAATTGTTAAATAGAAAGAACTGCGGAGAAATACGGAAGATTTTTCTTCTTCACCTAAAAAAGAGAAAGAAAACAGTTAAATTTATTTTGATTTCTTTTTACGATTCAGCAACTGAATCTTCAGTTATATATTTCAACTAATTGAATATTCGATTTCATTTTTTAAAGAAAAATATAAAACTAATTTAATAACAAAAGTCGGTCACCTTTATCATTTTCAAATTAAATTGTTTTGGAGTTAAATCTTCTAATTCATTAAAAAAAGTCTTTTGTTTATTTTATTTTTTTTCTAACTATATTTCAAAAGTATTCTG
Source organism: Thereuonema tuberculata (assembly GCA_023159025.1). NCBI lineage: Eukaryota > Metazoa > Arthropoda > Chilopoda > Scutigeromorpha > Scutigeridae > Thereuonema > Thereuonema tuberculata. Next base: position 62,700,625 of record JAFIDM010000002.1, read on the forward strand.
CTCTGGCAGAATAGATTTTACTGTGTAGATAGCTAAAAAAAAACTGATTTCCAAAACTTCGGTTCAATAAAACAATGAATTTTATCTAATAAACAAAAAAATAAGCTTGTTATTTTTAGTTTTTTTTTTTATTTATTTAGATAAAATTCGTTGCTTAATATTTATCAATACAATTTCATGTAGAATTTCATGTATTCATGTTATGAATACTAGTTTGCATTGAACTAGCAGGAAATATATTTTGTTTCTATTTAGGTTCAATAAATAAATCAATAAAATCGATTTTCATTGCCGAGAAAATTGCAATGAAAATCATTTCTAGGTGTTAAGATGAACTGTTAACTAAACTCATCATCTAATAGTAAATAATAATAATGATTGAACAAAGAGTGATAAATCATTGCTATAAATAAATAATATGATTCAGCAGTTCTTAATTTTTAGAAAAGATTCTATAAAAAAAGATTTCTGTTTAGATCTTGTATTTGGAAACGTTTTAGGAATTCAACTGAAGTTTAGTTTGAGATTTTTAATTATAACTGGATTCTTTTTATAGAAGTTAATGTTTAAAATATTTTTCTTGCATTCGTCTATTACAGGAAATAGAATTACTAATTGGAAGTACGGCAATGAATATCAATCTCAGAAAGATCAACAATATTCCTCAGGTGAGTGAAAAATTGAATTTAAGCATATGAATAAAAACAGGAGTAAAGTTAAATTCAGTGATAGCTTAATTTAATATTTACTTAAAATTGTTACAATTTATGGAATATTTAGGCACTACTTAATGAAAGCTAGGCTATACTGAAGCTGCTTTTGGCTTTAAGACATAAGATTTACAGCAGTTAGAAAAAAGTTATGGACATAATGCTGGACAATAATATGACTATAAGTATCTAATTATTGTCTAAGTAGCTATTGTTTATCACATATCTATTACTCAAAAATTGTAGAAAGTTATTTCATTTTAATTGTATTATGTTAGTACTTCAAAAATTATAATGCTAAGTTCTTCAGTGTTTAACATTATCCTCTTTTCAACATCTTATAAACTTCCAAAATATCTAATAGAACAGAAGGACATTAAAAGCTAAAATGCAAAACTTTTTTGTTTTTCACAACAGCTGCATTACTATTTTAGTCAATATGTAATATTAACATGTAATATTAGCATGTTTAATGAGCATGTACATTACATTATTGCAAAAGAAATGTATACTTTAATGTTTATTTCTCACAGCTTTCAATAGCTTTTAACATCTCATAATTATTCAGTAGATTTTTATCTCTCTTTGCACATTCTAATAATTTGGACATTGTAGATGGATCTTACTTTACACCAATCCATTAGAATATATATTTTTTTTTACAGATTATTAAATTTTTTCCGGGGAACTATCAAAAAGAGATGTTCTTTCTCTTTGGGTTTTAAATAATCTCACTTTAATATAGATAATTATATAACTTAAAGTCTTACGGTTCAACTTGAGATATTTTATTCCTAACTGGACAATACTCATTACATCGTGGGTGAGATGTTAACTGCAGATTAACCATACGAATTGCATATCACAAATTGGAATTTATTACGTTCTAAAGTCTGACGCCTCTTAATACACCAATACCATTAGTACTTTTTATTCTCTTAGAAACTATAATTCCATTAATTTACGAAAATTAAAATGAAACAAGGTCCTTTACAACATAATACTATCAGTATTGCTGGCACTTATGACTACTGTTTTAATTATTTTTTGATACTTGAATGGGATTTAAAAGATTGATATAAAGAATATTGAACAATCTAAGTGGAAATTGTTCAAAAAATAAAAGTTACTTAGTAATTCCAAATACGATACATTCATAAATTCATTAAAAATATAGTATTATTATAATTCCCTACATTGATTAAATAAACCATAAGTCTAATGTATAAGTTTTGGAACCCAAGATTCATTGAATTTTCAGCTACACTGCAAGATAATAAAGATGATTATTAAGGAAAAATAAATTAGACTATCTAAGAGGAAAAACTGATTTAAAATGATTCGTAATCCAGCAGTAATGAAAATCATGGGATTCGCCTGATCCCCAAACCGATATTCTTGTGTACTTCATAAATATTAGACAAAGTTCCATTGGAACTCCACAATGTATTCAATTTTTCAAGAAGGAATGTTCCTGAACTAACAAATAACAGCATATCCAACAATCTTTTGAAAAAGTAGAACTGTCCAACACTTGGATAAGCTGCGGAATTCATGCGTTCCGGAATAACAATGATAACATTAAAATGCGGAGACCTATCAAGAGGTGCGGATACGCTTCAGAATAATACGTACAACAAATATACATTAATCAGCAAGATTTTACGAAACATACTTTATTAAAAAAATAAATTTGCTTCAAAAAAGTTAAAAGTTAACAGGTTTTCTTCAATCTGAGGAAGACCTTCTTAAAGGAGATAGAAAGCCAATTAACTTTTAACGTTTTAAAGCTATTTTTTTTCTTTTAATCAAGCGTGTTTCGTTAAATGTTGCTGTTCAATGTTAATGTGACACACGTTAAATTGTTGCTTTTTAATCATAAAGCTACATGCATTTGCGGAAATAAGTTACAATATCATCCATAGAAACTCGCATATTATCACATGACCTAATAAAATATATAATTTTACTTAGATTAATTTTTAAAATTTGTATTTTCAAATGTAGGAAAATATTATTTTTAGCTTCAATTTTTTTCTAATTTTCAGTGGCAAATAATCTAAAAATACGCGATTCCCCATAATTTTTCTCTAAAATATAAAAAGCCTTTAATAAGAGTAAATAAGCTAAAAAAAACTTCATTTTGATGATGAAAGTGGAGTTAAAGTTTTTATCATTAATATATCAAAGTTAGGGGTGGAAATGGGTGATTCACTTGTTACAATTTTCAGTTTTTCAAATAATTTGATAGTTTAAAAAATTAACAAAAAAAATTCCCAAATTATCAGTAATTGCTTTGCATTGAAATGAGGCAAATACAGAAAGAAACGAATACATTAATCTAAAAATAAATGGTCAAATCTTCCAACATTATTTTTTTTCCATCGTAATTGTTCCTTCAAACATTTATTTTTTATTATAGGGTCTTTTGCTGCTCTGGCAATTTGCATGACTATAATTGGTGTGACCTTCGGGATGGTTGCCACCTACTATTTCGTGATGTACAACGTGAAAAGGAACCCTAATCATATTGTCGTGGTCAGTCTTTTAGGGAGTGAAACGAATAGACGTGGATAAATGTCAGGAATAGACATCTAAGTAAGTGGGAGTATTCCAGCGAGTCATTTGAAGTCATTCACAAGCCAAATTCTGTTGCTGGATTTCAAAATATTTAGCAACTCAAGAATGAAACATAGTCTAATGATGTATGAAGCTATGAGCTACAACTCTGTGATACAATGATTCTTATTTTTTTGTTTTTGTTTATTATTTTTGTAAAAGTTGTTTTCTTGACTTTAATTTATAAAGAATAAAATAAACTGAACTAGTAAATTTAGTTATGTAATTAATTTTAATTACTACGACTCTTATATTTATCAATTAAGAGTAGGTTTTAGACGTGGGCAAACTAATGTAAACAGACCTTTCTTCATTAACAGATTAAACATTATTAAACATTAAACATTATGTAATATTATTAAATCCTTTCATTGTTAGTTTGTTTGTATTTTCCATTTGTTGTTTATTAATGTTAACCCAACAGTCCAGATCATTATTTATAAGTGAATCTACAAGAGACTTGTAGATTATGATTTTTGTCTAAACGGAAACACATTTTTAATATGATAGAAAAGAAATGAACATCAACTCAAATTCCCATTACAAAATTACTCTGGCTGTTCCAAGAGAATTTGTTGTCCAAATAGATATCTAGATATCTACTTGTTGAGATTATTTCAATTTTACTACAGTTATATGTATTAATAAAATGATTTTGTTACTTTGATTAATATTTAAGCATTCTCTATCATGTAATTTAATTCTTAATTTTTTGTTTATTATCTTATTTTTATTTTTAATTAACGTTATTTTGGTTTTATTCCCTTTAATTTTCATTTTATTTAAGAATGACCTTTTGTTTATATTATTTAGGTCTTTCTGCAGTTTTTTGTGCTTGAAGTTGATATATACGTATATCAGTAGAAATCAAAATAACATCATCAACGTAAACAAAAATTCTTGAAATTTTTACAGAGTGGCCGGAAAATTATGTTTTTATTATATTAAGGGGGTACGGGAACTTCCCGGCTACCCTGTATATTATCACTTATTGAATTTATATATACACTAAATAAAAGAGGGTCCAAATTTGTACCCTTGGGATCCCTCTTTTTGAATTATATAATCTACTGATGCTATTCCCAATTTTAATTTTAAACTTTCTCTTTTTCAGATAATTTTCAATAATTTTATAGACATTTCTTCTTATTCCCATTTGATTAATTTTTTAAAGTAAAATTTTATGATCAATTGAGTCAAATGCCTTCCAAAAATCAATAAATACTACATATATTTAATGATTTATTTATAAATTCATTTAAATTATTAAGTAAATGTATAGTACTTTTATTTTTCTGATAGGCATTTTGGTTGCTATTTAAAAGATTTTTTTGGCTTATGAAATTATAGATGTTTTAGATTTATAGCTTTCAAGAATCTTTGAAATAGTTGATATTAATGAAATAGGTCTACAATTATTTAATTCATTACGATTTCCTCTCTTATAAACTGGAATCGTGTTTGAAATTTTCCATCAAATTGGGATATTTACCAGTATAATAAACGTTTTGAAACAATTCAACTAAACATAGAAAGTTTTTTTATTTTTTTATATATATTTTTTTAAGGCCAATCATGTTTATAGAATCTGGTCTATTACGTCATTTTTAATAGGAAATACTAATACCATGAATTTCAATTCAGATATCTGTTTTTTATCGTTCATTATTGCTTTATTTTTATTTTTTTTAAATTATATAAAATAAAAACATGGATATGTAGATACTTCTTGACACATCCGTTTTATCTTAATTCTTTTAAGACAATTTTTATCCTAATTATTTTTTGAAAGTTTGTTCTAATTTGATTGGAATGTATATTTCCAAACTACTTTTTTTTCAATAAAAAGAAAAAAAATTAAAAATTTCTTCCACTCCACCAATATTTTAGTATACAGTTGTACCTCGGATCACGAACTTAATTCGTTCCAGAACTCGGTTCGTAGCCTGAAACGTTCCTAACCCGATACATTGAAATCAATGAAATAGAGACAATCCGTTTCAAGATGAAAGAATCGTTCCTTTTTAGTAACATCCGGTCGTTTACCTGACAAAAAGAGTACGTGTACTTCACGTATTAAATAAAGAGAAAGAAAACAACCAAATAAATTATTATCGTTCTCAAGGTCGTCATATTTATTATACAGATGAAACATGGATAATTTTTGGCCTTACGTAGAGGACAAGATAAAACTGTGATCTCCAGCCGAAATGCATTTGCATCTGTTCTTTTTTTTTTTAAATTGATAAATATACAATAGATATATATCGCGATAGCGGTAATGAGAATTCGTCTTGTTTACATCGGAAAAAGAATCATGTGGGCGCGGAGAGATACTTTCAGAAGCTAGGTGAGACACCTTTGGTGTGATTTGGCTCCGTAACTGTTCCTGTATTATCAGGTAAGAATTGTCGGACTGTAGGCTAGCGCTAAGCGATTTCGGTACTGCGTGGACTTCGTTTGTACTGTACGCGATCGTTTGTCTCCAACGTTAAACCTTGATCTCTCTCTCTCACCTTCGTTCGTAACCCGAGGCACTGTTCGTTCCCCGAGACCAAAAAGTTTCGAAGTTGTTGTTCGTAACCCGAAATGTTCGTGACCTGAATCGTTCGTAACCCGAGATATCACTGTACTTAATTCTCAGTATAGTGCTTTACTGCTTTTTGTAGTTCAACTACTATACAGAATAAGCTTTACAGTTTGGTAAAAATAAATGAACTGGCAAAGTAGATTTCAGAACTTATTAATAATTATTGATTTACAAAAATGTTATGCTGTAATAATCCAAAGAGCAACTTTCAATTTAATGTAAATACGTTTGGGATTTTATTAATAAAATGTCTTTGTCTGTTCAGAGAAATTCATTGTACTAACAAACTTGGCAAATTAATAAGGAAACAGAAACATGAATAAAACCAATCTGAACTAGCTCTACGTATAGTAGCCAGGCTATTTATCAAACACGAGACACCGAAAGAAAAACGTAGTTTTCCATTTTAAGATATATTACTCTCACAGGAAACAAACAGATTTTTTTTAGTTATGTTGAGCAACTCTGTCTTCCTCCAATGTAATCCATCTATTGAGGACCAAAAAGAATTGTGGAAATAGCGAACGGTCTAGAACCTTTTCTCTGAATGAACAGACCACTTCGCCATTCGAGCAGATTTCAAAAAACTAGTCAACAATCGGACCACTGGACTTCACCCGGTCAGTTGCGGCTAATCTCTGGTAATCTTCCAGTTTCTGCAATTTATAGAAAATAGTACAACGATTTATATCTATGGTAACATTAGAAATATTACCATTCTATCTCAGAAGTTCTATTTACTGCTGCTTTATACGAGTTCTTCGTACATTTCTTGGAAATCAGATTTACAATAATTGAATATATCTATGGTAAAAACTTGAAGATTAAAATTTCAGTCAAATTGAATATTCTTTTAAAATACGTATTCATATGTTTTGATTTATTAATTTTTATTTTTATTTTTTCCAGTATCCAGCCTGAAAAAACCTCGTTTCTGTTAGTCAATCCTCAGTTCTTTCATTAACCATTTAAAACCCTATCAGTAATTATTTCGTCAAATTTTAAATTTTATATAGAATTTTGATAATATCTTACTTTCTAAGAATAAAAAGAATACTTGTAAAATTGTTGATATAAACATAAAATTATTAAATAATATTCTTTTCTTTTCAATTTTGATAAAATATCTTCTGAATATTTCTCTCTATTATAATATTTGTAAATTAAAATAATAATTTATTTATTAAATTTTAATTAAGTAAATTATTTTTTATTAAATTAGATCTTTATTTATAAAAATTAAATTTTGTTTTCGTTTATTAATTTTTTGAAGCCACTTGCAGAAGCTAATTCTATAAGTAAAATTCGATATTCATTTTTCTTATTGATTTTTATAATTATTAATAATAATAAAACATTCTTTTTGCTAATTCTGCAAGTAAAATTCGACATTCATTTTTCCTATTGATTTTTATTATTATTATTACAGTAAAATCTCGTTAAGTCGTCACTCAAGGGACCAAACATTTTTGACGACTTAAGCGGAGTGACAACTTAGACGGAGTCGGAATTTTTGAAAAAAAAAACCAACAAAAAACAAAAAAAAAAAAACCACTGAAATACATTATTTTTATGAATTGCTATAGGATTCGGTGAGAAAAACAAGATTTTCAGAAATCAATACATGCAAATGAATGAGTGGAAAATAAAAAAAAAAAAACACACACACACACTTTTTATAGTTATCATAATTTAATCGTTTTAAAAGAAAGGCAATGTCTGTCTTTGAAACGTTCCAGCCAATTATTGCTGCCGCCGAAATCTTCAATGTTCAACTCCTTAGCAATTTCCATGGCTTTTTCTTTGAGAATCATGGCAGAAATCGGCACATTTTGCGATCTGGCATGTTTTAGCCATCGAACTAAAACCTCCTCGATCTCGTCAAACTTCGATTTGCTCATTCTCTTTCTTTTGTCTTTGCAGTCAGCTTCTTCAATTACTTGTTTCGATGATAAAATATCGTTTAATGTAGTCCTGGGGATATGGTGTTCTTTGGCAAAAGCTGTTTTCGAAACATTTGATTTTTCAAAAAGTGCAATTAAATCTTTTTTTTTCTTTAAACGATAACAAGGTAAGTTTTCCTTTCCCTTGCATGTTAAAAACGTAATCCAACCACGAAATTGCAAGAGAAAAAATAGCCCTTAAAGCGGGGCTTACTCGCTATGAAATGAAGTCACACTCAGTAGCGGTCAAGAAAAACGTCTACACGCGACAGAGTCGCAGCGAGAAATGTGCTTTGAGTGATTAGCAGCGAGATTCCAAGAAACCAAATCTTCCGAAGAGGTAGGAAATGAATGAAGTGACAGGCATGGTCGAAAATTCCCCGTAAGGTTTAACTTTCTTAAGGTGAAGGGGCGGAGCTGAAAAGACAACACGATGGCATGCAAAATGGAAAAGAAAGATGCTTTTGGCCATTTTGAGGGTGATGAGTTATCCGGAATAGAATTAAATTTGGTGACGGGTAAAGGAGGGTTATTTAACATTATTGTGTATGAGACCTTGTCGGGACCAAAGGAAAACGACGACTTAAACCGAGTGACGACTTAACGAGATTTTACTGTATTATTAGCGTTTCATTAACTTGATCCATTTTTGTGAATTTAAAATCAATGCTTTTTAATTCCCTTTTTTTTAATTTTAGACTTCTGATAAGGATCAGAAGTCTTATAACCTGATGTTGTCCATCCGTTTGTGGACAAGTATTATTAAAATATCATTAAATATGATTAGTAATAATCGCAACAATCACATTTATAACTTCAACAACTATCATTAAAAGTATCATTAAAAATATTAAATTATCCTTTGCAACAATCGCAAAAATCACAAAAATCGCAAGAATTGCGCCTTTTGCATTGCAGCAATCACATAATAATAAGGAAATTAAAGTCAATTCAACATAAATTCAACAAGTTCTGGAAGCTGTTATGGTTTAACTTTCATGTAGCATTATTATATTTTCTTATATAGAAAATTATCATTTTCTATTGCGAAGCATTGTGATTGGTTTGCTAATCGCTGTCACTATCTTGTTTTAGATTTAATTCGTTAGCTCTACTTTAATTGGACTTTACTTAAATCTAACCAATTGCAAGTAATTAATTATTCGAAATTAACAATCATTTAAACGAAATTAGCGTGATGAGTTGGTGTTATTAAGGACTGTAATTTAAAATTACATTTACACCAGAAAAAAAAGGGTAATTACTGTATTTCTTTTTTAATTTTTGATCGATTTGATTCCCTTCTTTTTTTTTTTTTATAGGAATGAAATTGACCCATTATTTTTGATTGGATTGCTTAACTGCTCATCTAAGCTAAATAACATTCATAAGAGCAAGCTAATGATCAAGCATCCGTTTACAGGAAGTTCTAAAATATACTTGTATTTGTTTTCCTTATTATATGATAAATTTTCTTTCCTGTGTAGTGCGAATATCGTTTTGCTGTTTGCTTCAAACTAAAGTTTAAATCATTATTCCACGTTTCTGCAAGCCACAGCACACGGTGATATTGAAGAAACAGCAGTTTCCATTTCCTGTTATTTTCAAGAAAATGCATTTTAATATTTTTCTTTTCCGACTGCAGAAAAATTTTATCAATATAGAAACCGGCAATCTCAAAACTATGGGTCTTTAACAAATCAGAAATGAAATCATTTTCGTTTTATTATTTTTCATTAGTCAATCTATCAAACCTAACATTAGAATTGAAGGATTACAGGTGCTTGTGAAAATAACTTCATTGAAAATTTCGCTTCAAGAAAAAAGAACTACGGTACAATAAATACCTAATGCTAGAATTGTTAAATTGGAAATTCGTTTTCACTCGAAAATCATGAGAATACTGAAAACGCGTTGTAAAGGAATTTTAAATCTGTATTTTTTTGTTTTGTTAATTATCTAAAACTGGAAAATATCTGTTTCGCACATCTACCGCGTTAAGTGTATTTCCCAAACGTTAACTACCTTGAAATTTGTGAATAGTATTTGTTAACAAATTTTAGTAATAAACTTTGATATTCAGTCATCCTAAGTCAAGGTTAGTTTTAGCTGAAAAGCCCTAAATTAATAGAAGTTATCCACGAAACAACTTGGAAGCCACCTACCGCTTCTAAGCTCCGCCCCCTAAAAACCTGTGAACAGATGTCGACGTTGTTCTTACTTATTTGTAGTTACACAAATGCCCCAACAGCTGTGAAAAGTTTGTAGCAAAAGCTGTCAAAACAACGTCAGCATAAGGGTTTGAAGATAGGAAAAACGTCAAAAAAAAATGACATTCCTGCGGCTGCCATTTTGACGGTTGATCCGATTTAGCTGAAATACAATATCAGCACCCACCTTAGGGGTATCTAGCACCCACAGAAGTTTGAAAAGGTTTTTGAAGATAAGAAAAATCGTCAAAAAATGGAAATAATATACATAAATGTATATAAATTCTTGGATTACTAAATGGATTAAATTATCTTTTGTTATTTAATTTACTGCTCCGTTTTTAATACGTTTCTGTTTCTAAAAGTTGCCTGAAATCTTTGGATCCCCATAACCTGATTTTGTTTTATCCATAAGAGCCCACATAGAAAAAGTTTAAGTATAAAATACTATAAAATTCGCTTTTAAAAACACTTTAAGCATTTTAAAAAATAACAAACATTGACAAAGCGCTGTGGCACAGGTCGAAACTGCGTCTGGAACATTTTTTAAATATTGATACATATGTTATTTTATGCTTGTGTGTTGACCATTTATTGATTTTACGAATCTTCTCTTGTTCTTAAATGTGTCTTCCATGTTTCAACAAGATCCGTCCAGCAGTTCAGAAGTTATTAAAGGACTCGCACGTACACAGAGACTGACTGATTTTTTGATGATCCTCAATTTCCCTGAAGGTAGGCCTAAACAACGTTGCAGATCCACCTGTTCTCACTCCACTGAGAATCACGAAGCAACGCTTCTTATGTAATACCGATTAAGCGGTTGCCAATTTGTTGGAAGAATACTTTGTAAATTTTAATACATTTTCGAGTAGGTCAGTCAAAAATGAGTTTTTGATAAACTGTACAGAAGTAATTTATATTATAATTATTAGCTTGAAATTACTGCTGCTACAATGCTAAAGAAAATAAGGAATTTATACAATCTTTACTTTATTGAGATATCCTGACTGGCTGAGAAATAAGAATTGAGCTCTTAATACAGTTTTATAAGTTTAGTAAATATCATAAGATAATAATAAAAACTTTAAAATTCTGAAACTGGGTTTCGACTTTTGCGCAGTTTCAGAATTTTAAGGTTTTGTTATTATCTTATAATATTTACTAAATATATAAAAGTGTATTAAGCTAATATTCACTTTTGAAGTGAATTTTATACAGCACTTTTTTTGTTTACATAATGGCAGTCAAGTATTGTGGTTGAAATGATTATCGTACAGATTTCTATTTAGAGGTAGTTAAAATCGTGTACTTTATGCTAACTGAAAACGGAAATTACTTAAGTGATTTTTAATTAATATAAACTGATTTTGATGAATTACTGTGCTATAATGAGTCTTTTGAGTGAAATGGGGGCGTTACTGATTCGAGGTTAAATCAATTTAATTCTGTGGGGTAATCAATTTCTTGCAAACATTGTGACACAAATGTCTCTCCTCACCTGTCAAGGGCAGAATTCCAAAGAATAATAACTATTTATTTAAGGTACGACAACACTTACCGATGTTTACTTTCTCTCTCAATTAGAAACTACCTAAAATTAAGAAGGTACACAAAGTCAATAATGACTCTTCCATTAGAGGAGTCTAATCTATAATCTCCATTACCTGTTGCAAAAGAGGAAGAGGATGAATGAAGGCTTTGAACCATTTAAACTCATTATGTATAGTGTTTTGTGTGCGTGATGACAATTGGAAATCAATATGGTAATGCTCACAGGTGGCTGAGACGTGCAGTTAGTGAACGAAGACCAACAGAACCAGTAGAAAAATCTTGGTAGGCCTCGCGCAGCAAATGACTGGGTGTCTGCAATCGAAAGCTATTAGTGACTTAGAGATATTAAGAAAAATATGCTTCAGTGAAACACAGTAATTTGCTTCCTCGATAACATGACCTTTGAAACTACATTCCTCTACGCTGTAGGAGCGATCACTATAAGTGCAAATTGCCAACACTTCAGAGATGGGACACCTGGAGTGCAGTACAAAGAAATTGTGCAGCTTTCAACTTTATTATTAATAGGATTTTAACAACACTTGGGAATGGAAACTTTTCATGTTCAAGAGAACTTAATTTGGAAGATTTACCTTAATTTTGTGCATTATTCAATTGCAATGCCAAAACTAATGTTTAGACGGCAATGTTATCCTATGTACAATATTACATAAATGTTACATCGAAACATCGCAAATAGAAGAGGAAAGGACTAAAATGTGAACAAGAAAAAATAATTTGTACATATAATGGATTACTGAATACATATATTACTGAATTGCAAAATATTTCTATTTCTTCTTCGACTAAGTAGTAATTAACAATACCATAATAGGAATATTTAGATATTTACAAAGAATTGAAGTTTTTCCATTGAAGTGAATAAGAATATACAAATTCATCCATTCATCAAAAGCTCATTTGAATTTATTTAATCAACTGTTGTTATTCATCATTGTAGAACTGTAAACTGTTACAAAGCTAAGAACTATTCAAAAATTATGCTCAACATTGGCGAAGACATAATTACGAACTTTAGGTGCTGGATTATTTTGTTCCTTTCCATGGTTTTCTCTTCTTCTTACGTTAGGTGAGCAAATTTACATTCTTTTAATCAATTTCGTCCTTTTATACAATTCCTGAAGTAATTGTTGCCCTTACAGAACTTGATATTAAGAATAAATTTGTGATTTTTATTTAACTCCCTTCCTATTAAATGGTTTTATTATTCAAATAAATTTGTAGCGTCTTGTTGTTTTGTCGGTGTGTTTCTGCAAAGCTAAGTTTATATTTTTACAGCCGTTCAGTCAATAAAAACAGCGCCTCCCGCCTTCTGCCCCTCTTCAGCTACGCTCCTGAAATACCCTCAATAAATTTGTACGAAATAACTTATTACTCCTACGATAATAATGAATTGAAATTGCTTTTTTTTTGCGTTAATATGTGGTGCATATACTGTGGTGCAGTATTTTGGAGTTTTAATAAAGTTCTATGATATCTTATAGAAGATCTACGATTTATGCCCAGGTGCACCAAACTCCAGTTAACTTTGATGACTGCTTTTTGGACGTAACTAAAATTATTGGGGGGGGGGGTGCTGCCTAGTTTTAAAAAAAAATTTTAGCCTTCGTTTTAAAATTGTGTGAAAGGAAACAAACATGTATAAAAAGAAAATTTATTCAGAAACTTGATAAGTTTGTTTTTATACGTGTTTGTTTCCTTTCACACAATTTTAAAAAGAAGACTAATTTTTTTTAAAAAAAAAAAACGTAGGCAGCACCCCCCACTAATTTTAGCTACGTCCAAAAAGCAGTCATCAAAGTTAACTGGAGTTTGGTGCACCTGGGCATTAGTATGTTTATTTTTTATTTATTAATTTATGAGGTTTTTTTTTATTCTTTCTTTTAATTCCTTTTGAGCCTGGCAGTCTGCAGGACAAGGATTTAAAGCTAAATTTGTTATAATTTGTTTTTTATTGTTGTTTCATTTGTGAGGTACTACGTCCGGGAGCAGAAGGGGGATCCATGGTCTTTCGCACTGTTCTGAGCCTATTTTCGAGGGTAAATCTGGCTGACGAGTCCTAACAGACGAAACAGCCTTCCAAGATTCCCATTGATGATGATGGCTCAGGGTGTGAAAGCATTCTTCAGTGCCTTATTTTAGCTTTTTCACATTCAGTGGAAGTATTAACATAGAACATGAAAAGTATTTTATTATGGAAGAGAAATTTAATGTGCAGAAAATCAATAAGAAATAGAAATCAAATACTGCATATAAATAAACATTCATAACCTTGAGTCTATCATCAGAGGGATTTGGGAACGGCCGTTTCGTTCTTTTTAGGGACACATCATCCCGATCCACCCTCCTCGACGATGATAAAGTATTTTATTAAATTTAATAATACTTCCGGAAAGCTTACAATTTCATTATTTTTAATAAAAATGTGTTTAATGTAAACATTAGTCCATACAGCATCTTATTTTGAGTTGCCCAAAATATAAATTGTTTGAAATACATATTAGCCTTGTACCGGTACCAATTACAAATAAAAGCTTTAGATAAGAAAAGAATCTTGTCATCACTTCGCCACGATTCGTCGATTTAATGGAAGCAGATTCTCTATAATTTTATTCTTATTTTTCAAAATGGTCGTTACTGTAGAATGAGACCATCCAAAGTCATTGTGCGATCACATTGACGGGCTTACCAGCTTCATGTTGCTTTATAACTTACAACTTCGTTTCAACGTCAATTGCTCGTCTCTTTTTCTGTGATTCTTCACTAAGTTTTTTGATTGGGCTAATGCCAAGTTGCACAAAATATCACGAAGTATTTAAAGATAATCTATTTCTCAAACACAAAATCAATAGAGGAACTGTTGAAGACATGTACCGATTCCCGAGTGCAGACCAAAGTTGCCACTGAATGGGATGTTTCTACTGCCCATGACACATTGTCAATAAATAGAAACCTTTTTACTTTACCTTCGCTTGCGTCTTGCTCGAAAGTATAGTTGACAATACTCTCTTACGGGATCATGAACGTATCTTGGAGCGGATGTAACTGACATAAGTTGAGGAATGACTGTATTTTATTTTAAAAGTCATAGACGAGAGTTTGTAGGGGACAACAAGTTAACTTTAGGTGAATTTTAGGCTAGAAAAATCACTGAAATATACAGGGTGAAATATATAGGTTCAAAAGTTTAAATGCTTTACTTAAGTAATTTGACGCCCTAAAATAAAAATAATGTATCAAGATAAAAAAGAATTCATATGGAATAATATCATCCAATTCAGAGCAGAATTATTTTTACGTCATCGTATTATTTTGGCAGTGGCTGATCGGTAACAATATTAACACAAATATATAACACAGCCCATTGGTTGAAAAACAACATCTAATCAATTCAATTCAACATCAATTTAATTCAAGATTTTAATCAACATCTCGATATTCATCAGAGCAACAGTATTCCATTGAAATTTATTTATTTATTTCTATTCTTGTAATTTCTCAAATCAATTGGTATATATTACTTTTGACTTATACAGTCTCTTTTTTTATAACAGTATCTTTATTGGTAGCATCTTGAGCATTTAGTATGACATATACGGTAACCGCCGTGCTGGCGTGGCCGTGCAGTCTCGGCGGCGGTCTGCCGTGGCGGCCAGTGCGCCAGTACCTGGGTTCGAATCCCGGCAGTGGCATGGTTGTTTCAATTTCATTTCCTGTGTTGTCCAGCCTCTTCTTCACTTTCTCTTCGGTCTGACGTCATTCCTTAATGGCGTCCTGGGGAAGGCCACGGGAAACCACCCCAGTATCTTTCCCTTGAAATTCTAGGGAGTCTGCTAGGGGTTCGCCATCTTGGGAACACTAGCGCTCCCTGGAACACGGAGGCTTCGGCTATGAAGCGCGCACTTCGGTGCGTACCGGCAATACAATATACTGTACATGTGCATTGTTTCCATTGTAGTCTGGCTTCGTTTCATTGGATTGGAATAACTCAACAACCATGCACTTCCGGTCATATGTTTATCTGACCTTTTTTACTTCATTTGGTATGGCGAACCCGTCCCCGATGTTTGCCCCCCTATTTTAGATTTACCCTGTATAAAGTAAATTTTGGACTCAAAGCAAGTAGGTATTCATTTTGGTATTGATAATTAAAATATATTTTTTTATTGTTAGTAGATTGCGTAAATCGAGCTAAGTTTTCAATAAATCATTTCAGATAAAACTAAACCTTAAACACAGCCTGTTGAAACAATCAAGATAAAGAGCCCGAAAACATATCCACTTAAGCAATTGGCGTAAAATCATTATTAAAACACTTAAAATCCTGTTCGTCTATTGGATGAAGTTATCTTGAAACGATCAATGTAAAAGTGGTTCATAATATCTTTACTGCATTTAAAATTCAAATAACTAGATATTTGCCAAATGACCCAGGGAAATGACTAATGCCAAATAGTTCCTACACACGAAAACAGAACGACAGGAAAAAGAAAATAGCAGTGGAAATAGCAATCAAAAGTTGTAGAGCATCAGAAATATCAAATGTTCTCTCTTCTCGACAGATTACTAATATTAGAAGCAATAAAACAAACAAAAAACTGTGGTAGAACACAATTACCTTTAGAAAAGTTTATCAAGAATAGTACAAGGTTTTTCCTTTCATAAACTTTATCCATAGAAATTTAACATTTACAAAAATACAACTTAAAGCTAGAAATTTTAAAATTTAAAATAAATCCAATATAACTGTTTTGAGCTTTCGATCCTGGCCAACTGTTGATACTGGTCAACAAATCTTAAAATAAGCACAACTCCAGCATCTGTAAATGAGTCACCATACATAAATTAAAAAGTTCACATTTAAAAATCAACCGGTTTCACGTGTTCAGATTACACGCTTCGTCAGAATGTATCTCAACACGTGAAACCGGTTGGTTTTTAAATGGATTATCTCTAATCAAATTTCAAAACCACTTGAAAATGATCAACAGAAAAGGCTGTTCATTAATACTTTAGCCTAAACAAAGTAACAAACGGACCACTACCAACAAAGCTGATTTCGGGTCCGTGGACACAAAAACAATCTACACACACAAACCCAAACACACATATTAATAAAAAAACAAACAAAGAAAAAAAAACAAACAAAACAAAACAAAAACAAAGCAAAACTTAATCCTAAGGAGAACACCTTAATCTAATGATGAAGGATACTCAAGGCAGAGCAGCACCCTTACCCCACTGGCCGTCAAAGACCCTACCAGTGGTTCCAGTAAAGCTCGCGACTCCCCGTGACATTGCTCTCACATGTTCTTTAATACTGTGCGGGTCAATGCATACTACTGTCATGTAAATACTTTTAAAGAAGTAAAGGCTTACGGATATTAAAATGAATTTGTGTAGTAATTGCAACGTTTTTCTTTGTAAATTTTGATGTAAGAATTTCACCAATAATGAAATTTGTGAATACCCTACAGTAAGCTGTCATTAAATAATTTTGTTTTTCAATCTTCATCTATTTCTTTAATAATCCTAACAACGTTGAACTATAATGTATTGTTATGCTATTAAACAATGATCATTGTTGCAATATTTGAATATAACCCATACCGTACTTGATGTGTGTGTGTCTCAAATAGTAGAAAAACAAAGCAGTGGTAATATCTCAACCAGTCAAAATTACACTCATAATAACCGACACATATAATTAATTTCAGACTCATACAATATTTTACGATGGCTATGTGGTAAAAGATAAATCTTAAATCTGCAGGATTATTAAAAATTCCCTGTATAAACTTTAAAGGTAGATCAGGAATCCAAAAACAAACCGTGTTAATAATAGAAAATATTCCTCAAACACCCCCGAATGTGCTACATGGGGTTATTTCAAAGAAACCCCCGTTGCGTCTGTCAATGACCTAGTCGCAAGAGTCGCTGTAGCAGCTGGATATGTCCGCGAAAGGCCTCGCATTTTTGCACATTTTCGGCAATCCATGCATCGATCTTGTAGGAGTGTGTTGCTATTGGTGGAAGGAACTTTGAGCACCTACTGTGAACCTATAAGTGTACACATTATTGTCATATTGTGAACATAGGGCTAATAAGCATGTTGTCTATCTTACTTATCTTTTATTTCTGAACCTTAATGTATCTTTTAGCACATTCGGGTTGCGTTTGCGGACATACGTTCCACTACGAATACGGTTTGTTTTTGTATTCCTGACATACCTTTAAAGTTTGTACAGAGAATGTTGAATCACCCTGTACAGCCCATCTCAGATTTTTATGGAGCATTGCCACTATTAGCTGGTTTTAAAGTGCTTTTAATTTATGATTTCAAAAAAAAGTACTAAAAATTAATCGTTATGATAATCTAATAGAAAGAAAAGATGCATGAATGATATTATTAGCCTTCTAGTATTGAATCACAGAAATCCGAAACGGACTATAACAGTTACGATATTATAAGTCATAAGATCATAAATTTTTTTGTCTTATTTTCAAATATTTCCAG
>JAFIDM010000002.1:62719188-62766401 GCA_023159025.1 Thereuonema tuberculata
TTTGCATAAGCCTGGAAATATTTGAAATTTAATTAATCGAATGTCCTTTAACAAAGAAACAACAGACTACTCAGTACAATTAAGTAAAATGAAAATAGTTTATTATAATTTAGTAAATTGTTGTCGTCATTATAATAACTATATTCTGTCATTGCAGAAGTCATTACTCTAAAATTAAGCACTGTTATCAAAGATAGGAATTTCAATTTTATTTCATATTCGTATTAAATATTGTTATTTTTATGCAAGCTCGTAAACATTTTAATTTTTAAAATGTTGTAGATAAACATGAGAAAACAAGATTTCAAAATTTTATTATTAATTTTAATAATAACTAAGCCTTGCATATATAGCATTAAAAACAAAAGCTTTAGTTATTTACCAAATTAATATTGAGATTGTAGAATATACGACTTCCCAGCCCGTTGTAGCCTTCTCAGCTAATTCAGGTGTATTGCGGGTTGGCGCCACACACTTCATGGTCAGATTGCCAGATTGGTTGACGTTTATGTTTACGATTTAATTTAACAATGCAATCGGAAACATTTAAAATGCTAAGTGACAGCAGCTGTCCGACATGAGCAATGTTTATTATTGCGTGTGTTGCTTTTACGTCCTACAGATGGCGCTGTTTTTCAGAAAAAAAGCCTGTTTTTACCTGTCACAGGTGTGATATCTATGTAATAGCTATATAAGCATGCGCGTATTCGAATGTAACGTTGTGTCAAAATTTCAAAGCAATCGGTGAAGAACTTTCGGAGATTTAAGATTTTGAACAAACGAGCATTTTATACAGTAAACTCCGGATTATCCGCGGTGGCGCGGCAACCGCGGATAAGCGAATTCCGCGGATAAGCCGAAATAGTACGAAAAATGATGAAAATCAACACAAAAATGCTTTTAACATGTTTTATTTACATTAAAATGGCAACACATACAGTTACAGCACATATATTATAAAGAATTATTTTATTTTAAATTATTTATTCATTTTTAAATTTTATTATTACGGGAAGGCTCTCCCGTAATTTAGTGTAACCTGTCGGCCTAAGCTCCGCTCACAAGTTCTTTAAATTGTTTATCTATAATTTTCTTCACTTACTTTGTAAGCCTCTTTTATTGTTTACCTTATTATAGATTTAATTTTTTTTAATTCCGTAATTTATTGTATAGTAAAAAAAAAATGGAAGCTGGAGAGGTCAGCGGATAATCCGCCACGGATAATCGGGAGTTTACTGTATTTTTATTAATACAGATGTGGATTACTTTAAGAAACTTTTGGTTTTTATTATCAATTTCAATATTCTTTTAAAACATTTTTTATTGTTTCTTCTTTATATATTTAAAGTGAAATATATTCATATGGTAATTCTTCGTATATTTGAATGTAATAGATTATCTTCATTTAGGAATAAACTATTAAGAGAGAATATTTTTTTTCGTATGTCCTTTATATATTTACTTAGCGATTATATGTGAATGATAATTTATTTATTTAAGCAAAATGAAACGAGTTTCCACTGTTTGACTTAAAGAAGGATTAGCAATTTCGTTAATGTTTAAATAAATAATTCATTTTAATAACAGAAATGTAAATACGGATTCATGAAATGTTCCAATATCAAAACAGTAAACTAAATCAACTCATACAATATTCTATAAACTGGTTCAAGATAGGAATGAATGGATTCAGTATTCTAATGTTTTTTGGATTCCACTTTCAAAAACCACAAAATTTTTAAAATTAAGAAAAAAATCATTAAGATATGGCAATAGTTAGAAAGTGTCTGAATTTGTCAATTCAGATCGAATTATTTGGCGAAAAAGGACACGAAATGGAGGAAAACAAATTACCAGAAAGATAATGGTTAGGCCTAAAACTTTCAGCATTTTATTAGGAAACTTAACGTGTGCCAAAGTAATTAAAAGTTAAAAGCGCTATAAAACACACTTGAAATCTCTTAGATTTAAAATTCTGTTAAAACCGGACTAGTTTTGGACCTTTTCAAGGCCCTTTATCAACACCTAAAGACACAACGTGGATCACCATTATTTCAACCCAATTGGGCCAATCACCTTTGACAGTCCAAATCGAAAAAATTAGGATGGATGCAATTTGACCAATCAAAAAAGTATTCAAATCAGTACTTTTATTAACAATTCAGAGGATGAATTTGTAATCAGAATAATAAATAATGATAATATCAATAATTTCAGTATATTAATAGACATCTGAGATAAAGAAACAAACACATTCTAAAACGAAATAGGCTTATCTGCTCTTGTGTCAATTACTAACTATCTTATGAAGCTGAAACTTGAATAGTATATTTGGGTCAGTGTTTCTTAATCTTTTTCACGGGGCGCTTAGGTATTTGGAAAAAAATCCGGTGGTACACTAAACATTCTTCCTTATATCACGTAACACTCCAAACTCTTTCGGTTGCTTTACTACGTATTCGACGCCGTATTAACTAATATAGACAACTGCAAATGTAGACAACTGCCGTAAATTTTTAGCGTTTGAGGTAAAACTTTTATGGATGCTATATACCCTTAAGGCCGGACGATTAAAAAAAGTGAGCACACTTACTTAAAAAAAAAATTAAGCAAGTGTGTTAGCTTTTTTTAATTGTTTGTAACTGTATTCCCACACGTTAACTTTTTATCTTCAACTTCGATATCCTTAAGGACTCGGCTGGTATTGTATTTCAGCTAAATCGGATCAACCGTTCCAAAATGGCGGCCGATAGCAATTTCAACTTTTTGACGTTTTCACTATCTTCAAACCCTTATCTGATGTTGTTTTTACAGCTTTTGCTACAAACTTTGTACAGCATTTAGGTCAATGGAGTAACTACAAATAAGTAACATCAAAGTCAACATCTGTTCTCGGGTTTTTAGGGGGCGGAGCTTAGAAGAGACCTCACAGTTGTGATTTGGATACTTCCATAAGTTTTGGGCTTTTCAGCTAACTTCAAATGACTGAATATCAAACTTTATTATTAAAATATTATTAACAACTTTTATTGTATTAAATTATAATTATTAACTTATCTTCTTTCTGCGTAATGTTTTCTGAATGAGAATTTAATTTCTGGTTACTGTTTTCACTTTAGCTATGTCGACATTTACTTTTTTTAGATGCCTTTGTTAGATTAAAGTCAGAAGATATAATCTTTTCTTAAATTATAGTTTTGCTCTATACATTTTGTGTTGAAATGAATAATTGGTAATTTATTGATTTTAAGTTAGAATTTATAATGGAGGAAAAGTCTTGGTCAATTATAACTAATAATAGCTGACATAGAAAATGATTGAAGATGGGAACAGTAAAACCAGGTAAGTTAGCAACAGTATCTAAAAAACTGAAACAAAATTGTTGCTGGAAAATGGAAATTAAAGGTTAAGTGCATTTTGGATTATAAAGGAAAAAATCCATTTGGAATTTCCGCTTTTTGCTAATGGAACCAATGCACGAAGAACTATAAAAAGGAGAAGGAATTTTTTTCCCTTTTACTTATTCCCTTTCTTTTGTATGAATGTTGCAACATTCATAAACCTAAATTACATTCCATTAACATCAAGAAATTGGGTTGTTCGTGAGTAGCTGCAATTATCAAAATACTACTCAGAACCTTATTGCAGAATTTGCATAAGATCTGATCCAATGTCACACATAATAAACACTAAAATAATGTCTTTAGTTCTTTTATTAAATATCTTGTTGCCTATTAGTTATAGGCTAAGGCTTTTTTGTTGTGTGAAATAACACGCCAATTAATATTGCTGGTTCTTTTGTTTTCGGAAGCGACTGCCTGGTGCGACAATGGCGACCAGATATGTTCTTGCCTTTCCGAGTCTTTTTTGTCGGGGAAGGCGGATTGGGCTGATGAGTCCCTAGAAGGACGAAACGGCCGTTCCCAATTCCTTCCGATAAATTGACTCAGAAAGGCAATTTAATTTATCCAGATGCTGTTTTTATTCTGGTTATTTGTTTAAAATAGATGTTTAAAATAATGTCAGTGAAATAATATTTTAAATAATATTTTTTAAAAATAAATAATAATAATAGGATAAAATTAAACAAGACCTTTTGCTGGGAAAAGATCTTCCAAAACATTCATGTAAATTTTAATAGGAAATTTGTTATAGATTTCTATCGAAAGTTACAGAATGGATGACTTATTGAATTCTACGTAGTGTATCATCCTTACAATGTCTAAAGCTCGCCAACGTTGGAATCTCATGGATATTGTATTTCTGTTTTGGAAATGAAGGAATTGAATAATTCAAATTAATTAAAATGAGATAGGTTCTCAACGATTCGTGATCCATCAAAGTTGGATCCGTTTGATCAGTCCTCCCGAAAAGACATCCCCGTAGTAGAGGGTCGGGTGAACCCTACGACGAGAAACACCCAAAGGAAAAATACACGTCTCCGCCTGAAATTGTATACGAATCTTCCAGCCCGCAGCCCAGCTTCTATATCACTGCATCAGGGCGCCCATCTACAGAGGAATAATGCAGTAAAATTTTATATTAAATTAATTAAGCATTTTTTAAAGACTTCGAAAATTTTTTGTATGCTGATCTTAGCAGAAAACCTACCTTTCAATAGAAAGTAGAGTAATGTAATCCATTTATGCTTTAAATAATCTCTACAGCACCTATCAACAAAGATTGTGCAATAAAAGAAATGAAAAATAAGAACATTTGAAAGTTTGCACATATTTTCACTAGAATTCTTTGTTCTTCTTCTACTACTACAATATATTATGTATCAATATATATGCAATATTTCGGCTATATATCACTATCAGCCTTCTTCAGATGATGTAAAGTCTTAGTTACAACGCCAAACTGAACTTCACACTTGAAGAAGGCTGATAATTATGCATATTCGAAACATTGTATGAATCCTCCTATATAATATATTGTAGTAATAGAAGAATAATGAAGAATTCCAATCAAATTGCTGTATAGGCAATCATATAGTTTATGCGTGAATTTATTTTATTTATGTTAAAATTTTAATTCATTTTTTTTTTGCCTTTCAGAGCAAACGATATAATTCTTGATGATGAAGCCTGGCAGCAAAACATTGTATCTAGGGAATACAATAAAGAATTGGTTCCCGCTCAATCTGGTAAGATACTTCAAGACAAAAATTAATTTATTTTGAATTAAAATTTTATTTTATTCTTTCTTATCATTTATTATTTATTTTCCTTTTTTGTTAAAGTTAGGTTTGCAGAATAAGAAAAAGAAATAACTCAGTTTTGCGATTTGTCCCATTTTATTGACCATAACTGCAGGAAGTTCACCTTTTTTTCTTATTATTATAATCAATTAAATTTGAAAGTACAGAATTTTACTTCCCACCATAAAAATTATATAATTTGAGCCGTATAATTTGAAAGTGACGTAAGTCCATTTTTTATAATATATAAAGTATATAAAACGTCGGAAGAAATATGGGACCCGCAAAAGCTAAAACAAACAATAAAAACTCGCCGAAAGGGACAAATGGCGAGAAAATTCATGGGCCGATACATGCGGCCTCTATGAATTTATTTAGCGCATGAAAATAAGAAAGCGCAGGTAAATATTAATAATAATAGCAATGGGTGAGACCAAACATTGTATACAAAATGACATCCTGGTAGAGCTGTTTCACGCTAATATGGGGATCATCAGCCAGGAGCAGTCATCAGTACACAACCAAGTCTCGATACACGGGGTCTATAGGATATTTTAATGCGCTAAATAAATTCATAGAGGCCACATGTATCGGCACATGAATTTTCTCGCCATTTGTCCTTTCGGCGAATTTTTATTGTTTGTTTTAGCTTTTGCGGGTTCCACATTTCTTCCGACGTTTTATCATATAGACCCGTATCATTATTTATCATATAATCATATCATATTATATATTTTTTAAATGTTGACCGAAAATATTTTTAAAAAAAACAAAAGTTTTAAAAGACGAGTTCTTATAAGCACGAAACAGCTTTTCCAGAGTTTCATTGTTAAAAGCTCGTGATGCTGTTTTAAATTACACATTTTTTTATTCTTTTTTAGGTTTCCATTTTCGTTCTTTAAATGCTGTATTAATGAATGTATAAGTAAGAATTATATTGTCACTTATCACTAATTTACTGTCATGAGCCGAACTCTTGATAAATCGAAATGTGGGTGTTTTCAAAGACTTCGTTTCTATGGATTAATAACTCTTGAGATGGCTGCATAATTAAAGTGTCATCTCAGTTTATAAATAGAAAGCAGTCTGTGTAAATTGTAAAGAAATGACTATTTTTTATGTTTTGCAATGTTGCATAAATTCAACCTTTTGTCATTCCTATGTGCATCCTGTCATTATCCTGAAGACTTCAAATATGTACATAGAACATTTTTGCTAGCCAATATTTAAAAATACAAACAAACTTATTATAAATGCTAATATAATTTTTTCTAATACTTTGCGTTTTTTGACATTTATTAATTATTTTCATTATCTTCTTTGGTTGAAGGATACATTTTATATCAGTAACCTTTTCAATTCAATGAATAATGGATAGCGATAAAAATCGATTTGTAATTTATTAATTGTAAATATTTTTTTCCCCTCAAAAAATATAGAATTATTTCAATTTCTCAATGCATTGCACCGGTTCTTAAATACATTATTTATAATAGCTAGTTTTTGTTTATTTTCAAATGCAAATTTGGTATTTTTATTTTCCTCCTTAAAAAATAGACATTCATTAGAACATAATTATCACTAAATTTACTCACTGTAATATAAAACCTTGTAATAAAAAGAAAAGGAGAAGAAATTCACTACAACACTAACAAGGGACTAACTAGGTTCGAACAAAGAAACACGCACCAAAATTGAGGAATGGTTATTTTCTTACCTGTGAATTCACAGGTGATTGTCGTTTTTCTGTAAACCTCTGCAGTTGTTCACTAGAGGTCTCTATTCCGTCAAACCTCGAACCCGTCGCTCGACTGCTGCTACGCCAGTCGAGACAGTTGCAGGCATCTGTATCGCATTACGCAAGATTGCTTGTTTCTATACTGAAACGAAAAATGATTAGAAGATTGGTGGTCAATTCCAGTTAATGTATTGAGATTGGTTGAAATCTTGTTAGAACGAAAAGTGCGCCACGTAGATGGTATTGGTCTGGAAGACGACTCATTCGCACGTTTTCTTTACTCTTAATGCTTTGATGATTTATTGAAAGGCCTTATATGCCGTATCCTTAGGACAACTGTACAATTTCCCCAAACTAAACAAAATCGGTAACGAAGTCAGAGACACCCCACTGTTCTATGCACAGATTTGCATGCAGATCTGATTCTTCAAGCTTCAGAGTGTCCCTTGCGCTCAGAGACCTCTAGTGAACAACTGCAGAAGTTAACAGAAAAACGACTATCACCAATGAATTCAGAAGCTAGAAAATGATCACCCTCTGAATTTCTGTGCGTATTTGTTTGTTCAAACCCTTGCAATTGAATCTCCCACTGATTCTCGTCATTCTACTTATTCTGTAAAGGTAAAATGTCCCACTGTGGTCTTATGCAGGCCATTGAGGTCGCCGGCAGTAAGATTGCTTGAGTTTCGTGACCAACGTGACTAACTTGGGGTCGAGTGGTCAGCACGATGGCCACCCCCTGTAACCTCCGGGAAAGAAATCCAATACCAATTCTACACAGGACTGGGTGGAACATTGAATCAGTCTGGAGGAAATCTCCAGAATCCCTAACTCCTATCGGGTGTCGGAGATTGAACCTGTCTCCTCTAGGCTGCAGTTAAGCGCATTACTACAAGCCTACTGGCCTTATTACTTATTGTATTTAACATTACTTAATACACTAAAATTAAGTATTGAAATTATACATAATATACTAAAATCGCCGAAAAGTTTTAGAAAGGCTATTAAAAACTAATTATAATTGTAGAATAATGTATAAATTGTTTTATATAGTGACTAGCCGGATACCGTCGCTTCGCTCCGGAACCCTTGCTTTATAGCATTAAAAAAAAATATTTATTTAGCAAATTAATGTTGAGATTGCAAAATATACGACTTCCCGCCCGTTGTGGCCTTCTCCGCTTAACTCAGATATATTGCTGGTTGGCGCCACACACCTGGGGTTGCGCCACACATATTTTTGCATGTATCTTGCAAACGCAGAAACGTTTGTGAATGACTGATATACCGTTCGATAGAACTTTCAAATACCAACATTTTCTCAATATAATGTTCTCTTCCAACTTTTATACTTTTCGTTTAAATTCAGAAAAAGTCAAAATTTGATCCTTTAAAAAGCGCCATCTTGGAAACCAAAAACTTTTTTCGAAAGATTTTTGTAGCAGTTTGTTTGTCTTAAAAAGATCTACATTTTATCCATTTACATGACCTATCTATCTCTTATAGTTTGGTCACAAAATTGGAAAAACGTAAAGTCTTATGAGAATGACAGACAGAATAACGTTTTTATATAATATAATAATTAATATACGATCCTTTTCACTACATCTCGCATCTCGCATCACTTAGTTCTACATTTGACGTAAATTTATAATCGAAAAGAATATGAAATTTCAATTTCTGATAGGCAAATCTCTTTTATCAGCCAGTCCATTTTGTTTTTACTTGTGTTTACTTGAAGCAAATTTTCTTAAACTGTTGAGTTTTTACTTTTTCGTGTTTTTTTTTTGTTTTTTTTTTTTGAGATCATGAAAAGAATATTAATAGAAAGGAATCAACACGACCATACACACAACATAAAAAAAAATAGCAATATCTAATAATAAAACAAGATAATTAATGCTTTTAGACAGTGTCAAAAGCAAAGCGTTCCCATAATATGCATGTAGAAATTCAATATCGAGAATTTCTAGGCTAAAAAAATAATAACTGGTGGAGCCACCTAATAAAAAATATTTAAATTTTAAATATTAAATAACAATACCAACAATTACAGAAATAATTAACAAAGTAAATGATAAAAGGTAAAAAGCTTTGTTTCATATGCAATTTTTTTTCCCTTCAATGGTTCTTTTTCTCTAGGCTTATTTATGAGTCTATCTGCTTTTGCTTCATTGGCCGAGCTTTGTATGATTTACATTGAAGAGCAGGCTTTTCTTATTATAGATGGAAGAAATCTTCTCATTCCCTTCTATTGCCGATATGTTGATGATCTCTTCTTCTATTCTAATTTAGCTATACAGCCATATAGCCATATGGATGCTTTTAATCAGATTCAATGAAATATTATTATCAAAAATGAGACCAACAATTCTATTCCTTTTTTAGATGTTCTTTTAACTAGGGGGTCTTCTTCCTTTTCCAGTTCCGCAAACCTACGGCAAATGGGTTAACTCTTAATTTTCATTCGGCCTGCCCCTTTGCCTTCAAAATCAACATCATCCATATGGCTGTTAATAGAGCTTTTAAAAGTTCAAGCTCACAAATTAATTTTGAGTCTGAACTCTTTAAGATCCATCAGGTTCTGATTACTAATAATTACTCACCTGCTTTTATTAATAAGCAGATAAGGGTTGCTTTGCAACGTATTTACAATCCTCCCCCTCCACCGTTGCCAGATAATGTCATCTATGTATCTATCCCTTTCCACCGTACTTTGTTTCCTATCCTTCAGAAAAAGTTGAAATCATTGGATATTAAGTTTACTTCTTCTATTTTATTTACCCTTGCGTCGTTTATCAATGTTCGTTCCTGTAGCACCCACTCGAAACCAAGATGTGTAGTTTATGCTATAGGGTGCAAGTATTTTAATTGCAAGTATATTGGGGAGATGCCACAACCGATCTTTAAGCGTTTTGCCCAGCACGCTTACGCCCTTAGATCGGATGATTTTAATTATTTGACTGCCTGTCATGTCCGTGATAGTGGGCATTCCCTTGAACTAGATAAGTCTCAGGTCCTTCATTTTGAATCAAATCATTTTATCAGAAAGTGCTTTGAATCTCTCCTTAGTTTGACTGATCCTAATTGCTGTAATGATTCAATTTTCGTTAGAACTATCTATCAGTGGACTTCCCTTACAAGGATAAAGATCATTGTAATAACTCATCTTAATCCCTTTAATTGATTCCTGTAATTGTTGTTTTTAAATCTAATAGCTCATTTACTTTATTAATAATTTCTGTAACAGTTGTTTTTTAAATTTAATAACTCATTTACTTTGTTAATAATTTCTGTAATTGTTGTTACTGTTATTTAATATTTAAAATTTAAATATTTTTTACCAGGTGGCTCCACCAGTTATTAGCTTGTCCAATCACGGCTTGTTATTATTTCGTATTTTATCATGCAGTCTGTAGTTTGTTGTCATTCTACTTGAAAACGGCCGGCTAGCCCGGATCGAAACCCGGTTGTATTGTTATTGTATTAATAGATATTGCTATTTTTTTATATTATGGGAATGGCCTTGTTGATTCCTTTCTATTAAATTATACCCACGGAAAAGAATATTAAAGTATTTGATAAATGCACAATACAAACATAGTCTTTACATTTCCTAAAAATTACTTCGCAAATCCAACTTCTTTTAGCAAAGCATACATGAAAACAATTGTACATTGTTAATTATGAAATGTTTAATTATGAAATGTTTAACTTCTAATGCATTCATATAGAAAATACTGTGAGAATTAGTATTAGATGAATAAATGAATATTGTACATAAAGAGAATAAAAATAAGAATAAAAATGAAAATAAAAATAAAGCCAACAGTTTCGATGCTTAGCAAGTCATCATTTGCTAAGGTGTGAAACAAAGTAAGAGTGAAACATTGCTCTTTACTTAGTTTCACACCTTGAAAATAATGATATGTTAGCCATCGAAATTATTGGTTTCATTTTTGTTTTAATTTTTTTTTCCATTTTTATTCTTGTTATCTGCTTTAAATTGTTTGAAATTTTTTACTTTTTACTGTCATTTATATGCAATTTTATTCATCAAACTATACATTATTTGCAAATTAATCCCGTGATTAATAATAAGTTCAAAATTTTTAAAGAAGACGCACTTGAGCATATAAAAATTATATATACAAAGATTTTTATGACTCTCACTTTTCTAGAAAAGTTGGCTAAAAAGCAGCATAATTTAAGAATCATGCTGAAATTGCAAAAACTGTGAGCTAAAAAAGCAAGAAATGATATTATTATGATTTATTAGCTACTTTCTATTGGAAGCAGTGTACTTTCAGAATTTTTTTTGATTAGTAAAGATTGCTCGTGAGATCCTTTGTGCTGATAGTCCAAGAACTAAAAATATTTGAGAAACACTAATTTATATTAGTTATTGACTTAGATTTTCTTATAGAATATAAGTAACTTTTTATTATTACAAACATTCCATGACTGCACTATTGCTCCGTACAAAATACAAAGAATCATGAATAATAAAATAGTATTAAATTATTGGACTCATAAGAACTTATTAACTGGAAAAGATTAACTAAATTTTAAATAACAAACACAAAATAAGATTTCGAATAAAAATCAAAATGAATTTCATAAGCACATTACTAGCAAACCATGTTTCTTACGTATGTTTTTCTTCGAAGGGTTTTGATCAGCTTTGAGTTTTGCCTATTCGGCAATTATGCGGGTTATTATATATATACATCAGCCTGCGTAATTTTTAGTGGCTTCCCTGCTGACTGAGAAAATGATCTCGGAATCCAATGTCAGGCGCCCGTCATGTGTGTGTGTGTGTGTGGCAGGAAACCGACCAAAAATGAACGGTTTATCCTTGACCTTACCTCACGTGACTTATGGTTGACCAACGTCAATGAAAAATAAAATTCTTGTCATTAGTATTCCTAACATTTGACAAGTTATTTGTATTTCTGAGTCTTATGGTTTCGGAGGAAATAGGACTAGAAAAAAAATACAAAGTTTTTGATACTGAGTATTAATATATTTTACAAATAATATATTATATATGCACATAAACGAAAAGAATAAGAGAGGAGATTTGAAAATGATCTTCTTATCAAAATAACGAACTAGGGAAAACAAGTAATCTTAAAAAGGAATTTGGTCATTTCGGACAGCAACACAGGTTCCATAGCGCATTTCCTTACTGGTCAGAAGGTTATCAAACAGTTCTAAGGGTTTTAATTATCATCCTTTGCAACAAGAAAGTCATCAAGGCCTATGGAAGCAATAATCCATCATTCTACAAAGGTTCGTTAGGATTCAGTTTGGGAAACTGGCAATCTATTCAATCAATTCTCTGTTCATAAAGATGCTTATCCATCAATAATAGTCCATCAATAAAGTCCAGTAAAAAAACAACAACAAAAACAAAGAAAAATAAAATTCTGCTTCAAGTTCATTCTGTAAAGAAAAAATGGACTGGCAGATCAAAAACTCTTGAACTGTCAGAATTTGAAACTTTGGCTCAACATCATATCCATTTCGAGATAAGTTACGTCAAACGGAGGGATTTTTTCGTAATGCTCAGATATAGTGAAAATATCAGATATTAAGTGTTATATAAAACAATCTATATATTATTCGAAATTGTAGTTTGTTTTTAACAATTTTAGGTTTTTAGGTTTTAGTACATTAAATAAATAATATAAGTAGAGTAGGTACTCAAATGGTAAAGCGCTTAGTCCAGTTCATCCTGCAATTGGAAGAAACACTGTTAACAGATCTATCTCTAAAAAGTCCTCAAATCAAAGTTCCTCCTTCAAAGATGTGGAGATTTCTGGACCATTGGTAATGATCTCCACCTACACCAACAGATCTCAATAAATTTCTGTAATGTTAGCTGATAAAACTTATACCTTATTATCTCTAAATCATTTTCGTAATGAATTGCAGACCGAATCTTCATTCATTGTTTTCATTTACAGCAATTTTTAAGAGTACTTTTACAGATTACTGTGCAGTTGCTTCATCATGTTTGGAGATCTCAACTTTCAAGAACATCATCGTAATTTTTTTTTTACTGTATCTCAAACCCATACATATATATATAGTGTTGAAGTACTCCATTTGCTTTCATTCCACAAAAGGTTATTTAACTCCGTGATAAATTACATTTAACGTGCCAATAATTAATATAAAGAATAAGAAATGATACAGAAAAGCAATAATATCTGAGCTTCCATCGGAGACAGTCTGGGACAGCCGTTTCGTCCTTTTTGTGGCGAGTCCATTCAGACGACAAAACGGCCGTCCTAGACTCCCATCGATGGTAGTTCCCGGGCGAAATCTTTTTTTGAGTTTTTGTGTCTCTCCTGCTTATTATTTGCAATTAAATATTTAAGTAATCGAATCATAAGTAAACCAATAAACAATCAAATAATGAATGTTTATTAATAATTAATATTTTTACTTATTTTTAGGTATTCCTCTTGAAGTTAGCTGTGCTTTTGATATTAGATCACTCAGTTCTATAACAGTGAATAATATGGTAATTATTTTATTGTTATTTATTACTGTACTAATCAATTAATGTAGCAAAACTAGCTCTATTCGAAGAAATTGAAATTCCATATGCATTGCATCTAAGTAGCATAAAACAATTCTGAATAATTAAGGTATTGAAATCTGAACTAACTAACTAATTAATTAATTAACTTCATCTTCTTTAGCCTTTTTTATAGCCATATCTGTCTATAGACCTCCTCCCCCCCTCCTGAAGGGTATAGGTCTAATTTTCCACCCTTTCCAGGGAGTTGTAAGATATATTTTACGTCTATTACCAGGTGTTTTGGAAGGTTCGAACCCAGTTCTCGATGCATCAACGTCAAGTCTGTGTTAGATACATCTCAACAAGAACGACATGACTGAAAACTTTTTATATAATTCCAAATTCTCAGAACATGAAAATCTTATTCCTCCGAATATAGAACTACTGCAACAAGATTCAAAATTGATTTAATCACTCGTGTTATCTCTAGCGATAAGGTTTTCTATTTGAAAAATATTTATTTGCAATGCAAATTACAGTTGTATGCTCTTGAGAATTGTTAAGAAACGGTAGATTACCATTGCTAAGTTAGCTCTAAATCTGTGAAAATTGTCATAAAACGTTTTCGAGAATCCTTAAAGATATGATGGTGATAAAAGTCCAGACAGCTCTCATCTTAAAACATATTTTTTTGTGGAAGAAATTTGATTTCCAAAATAAGTATGATAACAATTTTTAAGGAAGCTAAGATTATTAAAGAGAAGTCGATATTGTTCAAACAAACTTGAGTACTATGAAATAAACTAAAAAAAAAATTAGAGGAATATTCAGCTATCGAAGAAAACAAAATTGAAACCAAAATTTGAAACTAAAACCAAATGATAGACTATGACTCGAATCACATGACAATTAGCAAATTCGCATTTCTGTAAAACTTACAAGAAAACCTGTTAAGAAAGTGCTCTAAGAGTCTTTTAAGAGCTATTGGTTTTTTATTTCTAAGTTTATCTTTATAAGTATTACTAAAAATTACCAAACTTAATTGTAATCAAAATTCAATCATTACTCTACCAGCAATGCTTGGAAGTTTGGATTTATATTTTGATTTATTGACTTTCTTTCTACTTTTCATAGGATTTTGAAGCGAATTTTTATTTATGGATTGAATGGAACGATTTTCGCCTTAAAATTCCGACTTCCAAAATGAATTCCAGCGAAGATTTGCATACAGACGTAGCAGAAAGACTGTGGGTACCAAGAATTGAACTTAGGAACTGTAAAAATTGTGATATTATAAGATTTAATGCAAATAAACATAAAATAATAGTGAATCACGGGAAAGTTGGATTTCGATCAAGGTAACTTTTTACATAGCATAAAATCAAGGCCAATACACAAATGCATTTATAATAAGTTTATAAATTAAAAATCACAAACGCTTTCAAAATGACCTGCATTCCATTTTCAAGTGAGAATTCTAACCAAATTTTTCGAGAATAAGAAGTCAGGACGCGAGAACTATTTGCTTCTCATTCTTCTCCTGGCGGCTTATTCTCGAAAAATTTTATGCTATGAACATTTTACGCAGGTTAAATTATTTGAAATTTCCAAGTTCATTATCTATTTGCTTTAAGCTCAAAGGAGAACAACATTATCCAGCAACACGACTGTCTACAAGTTACCATTATATTAAAGTCTGGTATTCAAATCTGACTTAACAATTTTTTTATGAAAACTTCTACAAAATAGCCCTTCTTTTTGAATTTTATCTAGTTTTCTATCTAGTTTACCTAGTTTACTCTAGTAAGTCAATAAAAAAACTATTAATATTTTTATCAGTATTCCTATATATAAAATTTAGTAATGTCTATATTGTAGAAGGCACTAGAGGTTAGATCTGATTCAAAGATGTTTCTAGATTCGGCAAACTTAGAAAAATTAATGATAATGTATAACGATTTCTTCTCTCGTCAACACTCAAAAGAAGATTTCAGTTACTATTTATTTCTACTCAGTTCAGAATCTGTACTTCTTAATCGTTTTTGAATGGCGACCTTCCATCCGAAGGCAGATTTGTAAAGGGAAAAAAAAAAAACAAAAACAAATTTTTCAATTTTAACATTATAGAAAGGTAGTAGGCCGTTCCGCCATGGCCAAGCGGTCTAGACGGCGATCTGCCATGCAGTCAATGTGTCGGAACCTGGGTTCGAATCCCGGTATGGGCATGGCTGTTTCTTTCTTCTTCTTGCGTTCGTCCGTTTCTCCCTGGGACGTACTATCTCAGGGTTATTTCTGGACGACATGTGAATCTCAAGGGGAGCCCTTCTTCAATTTCCTAGCCTCAGATAGGGCTAGCTCGTGGTCCACAATTGACCGTTGTCGATTAAAGAAGAACAAGATAGGTAGTAGGAAAATTATGATGGATGAATGAATGGATGACTTTTAAATTATCTTTTTTTTTTATAACTTGCTTTAAATTTGGAATAATTTGGAATTTTTTTCCTATTACTAAAAGACGTTTTTAATGTCATTTAAGTGTTCCTCTCCTAATGCTAAATTGTTGTTTTCTGTTAGTGTCCTAGGACTTTTACTCGTCCATGAAAATGTGGAAAGCTTCCATGAGATTTGTTGCAGATTCTGCTGCCGTACAACTCTTTTAGATCAGTTTCGTATTTAATAATTAACTTATTTAACATTAATTAATATTTTCATCTTAATTTTGTTTTCTGTACAGTGACTGTTACTAATCTGACATCATTGAAACCAGAGATTCTACATTAACATTCTACATTAGTATTTCTGATGGTTTGATTAAAAACAGTTAAATGAGTTCTGTTAATTCACTGTAAGATATCCACAGATTGTTTGCATAGAAAATAATAAAAAGAAAGTATTATTTTTAAGAAATAAATAGTAACTAATACAAGTCGTAAATACTGTTGTAAGCTGGTGAATAACATTTGCATGGAATTTGAGCTGATGTTTAGTACTAGTTGTGCAGTGGCGAACAGGGTAGAATGGAATGACGTGGATTATTTGAAATTATAGATCAAATTATGCAGGATTACATACATATCAATAAGTGGAACCTGTACATATTCTTTCCCTCACGGTATTTTCGATGCTACGAATCTGATGATACATCTTCATTTATTTTGCAGGTTTAGAAACGAAAAGACAGTTTTTCAAAGTTTTCATTTCTGTACATTGTTTTTTTTTCTAGGTCATTCTCTTGACTTTCAAATTTGAGAACCATTTAATCAAGGACAATGATTAAATTTTAGAAATT
Organism: Thereuonema tuberculata; assembly: GCA_023159025.1. Lineage (NCBI taxonomy): Eukaryota > Metazoa > Arthropoda > Chilopoda > Scutigeromorpha > Scutigeridae > Thereuonema > Thereuonema tuberculata. Next base: position 62,735,954 of record JAFIDM010000002.1, read on the forward strand.
TTTACCAGAAAACTCCGGCAAAAAATGCGTTTTAGTTTTGTTTTATTGTTCACATCTTCATTATCATAAGTGGTTTTATACTTGACTATTTACCTCAGGCCAAATCCTGATTGTGAATGGTGCTGGTATGCGATTAGGACCATGTACACGTAGTGAGTTCAGACGATCTTGGAAGGAATGTGTTTGATTTTCATTAAGAAATAAATCAAATTTTGCAACTTCTTTTATAGAATTAGAAATGATAGAATATCGAAAGTATGAAATTACAAATCTTTCAACTTATGTATCAAATTATAACAAAGTATTTCGTTATTAACAGAGGAACAAGAAGTCACTAATGATTTTTAAATACAGTAAAACCTTGATATAACGCTCCCGCTTATAGCACTATCCCGTTCTTTACGCTCCTTTTATACGGTCCCTGGAATTTTCTATATATCTCTGTATACTTTTACCCTCTTATAATGCTTCAAATCCCGCTTGTAGCGCTTTGTTAAATCGGAAATTTTGTATCGAAAAGAAATGTAACACTGTAAAGATTCTTTTTTTTCCCTGGTAGGAGGGAATCCTTGAACTCTGTGAAGCGCAGATCTGTGATACAGTTGTGCAAAATGTCGAAGCGGAAATCCCTTTCTATAAGTGAAAAATTGCAAATTCTCCGTAAGTACGACGAGAATTCTACAGAAGTCAGAAGGATTTCGCAGAATCTCTAGGAATTCCCTCGTCCAGTCTGAGAACAATAATGAAAAACAGGATGCAATTACCGATACAGCGAAGGGTTAATTGCAAACGTAAAAAAGTAAAGTGTGCACTAAATCTGCTCCCAAAATATATTAGTATTGCTCCTAGTGGTGTATCAATTGACGTTAATAGTTACGTGAACCGCATTGAAAATGTCATAATTCATAATAGTAGCACACACACACGGTAAACCACAATCAAAGATCTTTATAATAGGAAATAAGCTCATGTTTGCAGTATATCTATTGCAGAATCATGTACGTTTCCTGTAAAATGGTGTCAAATCTTTCCCCATCTCAAAAATCATTTCCCGTCTAAAGCACTATCCCGCTTATTACGCTTGTAGGTCATGGTCCCTTGACGAGTGTAATAACGGGGTTTTACTGTATATTAGAAATATTTTACCAATATATTTTTATAATTATTATAATTTTCTCAATATGATTATAATTTCGTGATTATTTTTTATCTCTATTTAAAACAGAGGTTAAAGATAATTTTCTTGTATTCCTTCATCAATATTATAGTTCTATTCTTATCTTCCAGATTTATAAAAGAATTTTCTTGTCCGTTGGATCTTCATTTATATCCTTTCGATATACAAAGATGCAATATTGAGCTTGAATCCTGTAAGTGTTGGTCTTTTTTTACTAATCCTTTTATCTCTACAAAATTAATTTTTAAAAATTTAAATTTGATTTAATGAACTACGGAAATTGCTGAGGTACCAGCTTTTATCAATGACTGTTAAGCAGTCTTATTTTCCAATTTAACTTCGAAAAAGAACTTTACAAACTGAATAGATTTTAGATACGATCAATGAAGAAGCACAAAAACTGCAGAAAGGCTACCTCGGTTTGCAGCTTCATCATGCAGCGACATAATGTTTGAAGATGTAACATTGATCAAGGTGCTTCAGGAGAAATTGCTGTCAAACGATAACAACAAGAGGCGCATGGTCGACTTCCTCTGTTCAGGATTGGAAAGCGAGTAGTGAGAACAGCGCTAGACAAGAGCAGTTCTTATGAATTATAATTGGAGAGGATGTGGACCTTTTGATATCCAAAATGGATTGGGATCTAGTGTGGACAATGTGTTCTTCCAGAAAAGTGGCAGGAGTGAATCAGGCTTTTTACAGTTTTCCTCTATATCTTTCAATCCCGGAAAGCTAACTTTTCCCCCTGGATTTCTATTATTTGTGCACGCTTTCTCCGGTTGCGACACTACTTCTGTCCTTTTCTGCCAGATGAAGATGTTGGGCGTCCTCCAAAAACATCAACGGCTGGTTGATGTGGCTACCATTTTCCTGCAGCCTGATGCCACTCATGAAGAAATAGCCGCTGCTGGAAATAAACTTCTTGTGGCTCTGTATGAAGGAGGAGTCACCAGCACTCTTCACACGCTCCGTTACGAAATCTTCGTGCGATCAGCTGCTAACGCCAAGGTCCGCCTCTCTCGTCTGCCCCCAACTGAAGAGAATGCAGCTGAACATGCATATCGAACATACCACCAGGTTCAGGAGTGGTTGGGGCAAACAAAGAACCAACCAACTGGGGCTGGACCAGTAAAATGCAGGGGCTGTTACCCGTGACTTCCACAAAGGAGCCAGCTCCTCAAACCCTCCTAAAATTCATAACAGGCAAGTGCCGCAAAGGGTGCACTAGACGAGATTGCACGTGCCAGACAGCAGGGCTAAAGTGCTCTGTTCTCTGTCATTTCTGTCGGGGCAAGTCATGCCAAAATTTCCCCACAATTGAATAGATGACTCCGATAACGAAGAACACATCGACAAATCGTTATCGTTGGTGGAGACTTTGTATATCGAGTAATCAACCGGGACTTTCCAAAAAATATAAAATTTAATTTGTAATAACATTGTAATTATTTTCTATAACATATTAAATCCCAATTACCATAACTGTTTACCTGGCTTTATATTTCGCCTAATGCCCACAATTTCATATTAGCAGTGTTTAGGTTAGGCCCATTTCTTACAAATTCTATTTTCGTAATGTTTGGTTTTTTAACGATTGCAAGAGAACTATATTGTCTACTGACCCGGTTTTGCTCTTACATGAAAGGTAATTCAGTGTGCTAAACCTTAGTTTCTTATAATTAATCTCGTAGGAACAGCAGTTGTGCCGATATTTGGTTGCCAACAAAGGGAAAACTTAATTTTTGAAACAATGCCAATTTTTGAGATGCCATGTATGGCATATATCTCAACACTTATTAGACATACGGAGCTGTGGGTGGGCTAAATTGTCACAAATTTTGTATACTTTAATAATGATAAAATAATGTCAAAATACGCATAGTTTGTGAGTTGAACTGCAAAACCTTCAAATAGTCCGAGAATTTTGCAGTTTTTCACGTATTACTCAGCTAGCACAACTTTTTTTTTTGCTTGCAAACCGTAGTTTCACACTTCCGTAACGGGTCCAAATATTCAGCTTTACATCGCGTTTTGTGTTTTTAATGTACAATTTGACTGACCTATTCCATTGTTGTAACCAAATAAGTTAAATTGGCATCTTCACGCATTGGTTTTCAACTAAATTACTCATCAATCTCATTTTCAAATAAGTTTCCGTAATTTAGAATTTCTCTCTTCATTTTTATAATAATAGAAACTTATGAGCTTAACTGTTTTCAACATCGCAAGATAGATTTGCTTATTATTTAGATGGAAACCAATAAAGAATCAAGATAATTTTCATTGTAACAACTACTGACAACAGTTATTTAGCTGTTGTCAGTACAATTATTACAATGAATACAGTTATGAGAGATACATCACTCTTGGGAAACTATAAAAACATGAATTCGTGATGTAGATAAAAAGACAAAAACATCTTTATACTGTGAAGGGAAGGAATTAAATATAGTAAGAAAACAGCAGAATTAATTAATTGAAAAAAATATATAGAGAGAATATAATTCAATCTAAACAAGATAGGGATATCGATTAGTAAACCAATCACAATGCTTCGCAATGTCAATATAATGTTCTCTTCCAACTTTTGTACTTTTCGTTTAAATTGAGAAAAAGTCAAAATTTGACCCTTTAAAAGACGACATCTTGGAAATCAAAAAAAAAAAATTCCAAAAATTTTTTATAGCATTTTATTTGTCTTAAAAAGATCTACATTTTATCCATTTGCATGACCAATTTATCTTTTATAGTTTGGTCACAAAATTGGAAGAACTATGACAGAATGACAGACAGAATAACGTTTTGATAATATATAATTAAGAAAAAGAGTATTGAATTTCAAAACAGGATATATCCGCAGATGTGAAGGGTAATGACATCTTGATCAAAACGTAATTGAAGCACTTATTTCGTAGTGGCTCTGCAGTCTACAAATCAATATGAGCTGGTACATAATTGCAGTGACCAAACAACTGCTGCCATCCAGTGACAAAATAAATAAGTTTCATTTCTGAAAATATTAATATTCCAGTGACAATATAAATAAGTTCATTTCTGTAAATATTAAACAACTTAATCTGACTCCTAAAAATCTGTCTGTTCAACGATCTTTAATATATTTTACAAATAAGTCATTTTTTTTAATTACATAATCAACATTAAATGCCTGGTGATTTGAAGAAAGGTCTGGTGTTTTCAAGATATTAATTATGTAAATAAAAATAATAAAAATTCAAATTTAACAAATCAATATTTTCCTATTTTTCTGTTCAGACAGAAATAAAGGTCATGCAAATTATTGATAAATGATATAAATTGCATTACTGAGCAACATGGAAATTGCTCTTTTATAGGATGTAGTTATAAATAGCGCTTTAAATTACATTTTTGGAAATTAATTAATTGGTTATATAAAAATGGATTATTTAGTTAAAAATTGAGAAACGTATGCTGATGAAATTCTTAATTTTGCTTTTGTAGCTGTTTTAGAAAGTTATTGATAAAGTAAAAATTTACAGATTAAATTAAAAAAAAAAGAGAAATATTATAAAATAAATTTTCAGTTTAGAAACATTTAAAACTGATCATGGCATAAAAATATTAGACAAAGGAATCACGCCAAAAGGATACGCCAAAGGAATCACAAAGGTCTGTTGTCTGTAGTTCCCGGTTGATAGGTCATATCAGATTATAACATTCATGTAAAATTTTTACAGTCGCCATATTACTGCATTATGATTAGGTGAAAGAAAATTATTCGAATTAAGATAAAATTAGCGCTGGGCAGGTTTCCTCTAGGGTTCTCCCGTTTCCCCTGCACCATACTTTCTCAGTCTTTCTCTCCGTCTATCCTCATTTCCGTGGGATAGCACAATAAATCTACAGGTGGCGGTGCTTGGCTTCTCTGTAACCCACAATCATCACAATCAATCAATCAAGATAAAATTAAGGTGGAATTAAGGTGAAAAAGGGTGAAGATGGAGAATTTTGAAAACAAGTTATACTAGACTAAACCAATTGATTATGCGCGATTTTTACAGACTTGATAAATATCTAATCCAAACACAAACTTTCTTGGTTTCTTTCTTCTCCATATCGATAATCGTTAGCGGGAAGAGGATAATTTTTATAAATGTTCTCTATAGACTGTACCAGCATTCCTCATTGTGGCTACATTGATATCTATAATATTTAGCAAACGATGAAAGATTTCCTTTTTCGCTTCCAATTTGGAAAAGGTAATTCAAATCGCTGTTCACTTGTTAAAAGTTATTGTTATGCAATAACCCTTGTTGTCAATGTCTGTAAATTTCTAATTTTAAAATAAAAACTATTACTTACAAAGCGAAACATAAAAGCTTTATTGAAAATGTGAAATGTACCATGCAACGCATTACATTGTAAATGGTAATTTAGAAATGCTGTATCTTTATAGCAACATTCATTGTTCTAACGTTAGCATGAGAAATTTTACTATTCTACTGAATATTTTTATCTTTTCTTTCTCCTCTGTTTGCCTATGTATTTGTTTTTTCTGTTGGACAGATTTCTATTAAACTGCTACATTGCTTATTTATGATGCAACTTAGAACATGGTAATATTTAAATTTGTCTCAATCCTTCTATCTCTTATTGCTGATCGCAAAATTCCTTGCTAACACTACTTCACGGATTTCTTTGAAATTTGCTAGAATTCTTATTTATAATCTAAATTAAAATATGAACTCAATTACTTTGATCTCTACCCTCTCTCCAGTCTTCCAAATTCACCTCTCAGAACTGCATGCTTAGTACCTACTATAGGTGCAAGTACTAATGTCCTCTTAAATGTGAGAGAAAGCTGAATTAGAACAGAACGCATCACAATTTCCAAATTAGAGGAATATTTAATGTTATCTACAGATTTGATCTACAGGTGAAGATCGCAGACCAAAAAACAAAGTTGTAAGTTGTTTTATAAGTTTTTAGCGACCCATATGGGGACTATTTCATCAATCCTGTCCATATCAACATCCGTCCGTCTGTCGTGTCTGTTCTCCCCTAACAACTCCCGAACGGAAGGTAGGATCGGCAAATGGACTTCACCACCATGTTTAGAGGCCCAAACATCGTAGGAATGGGGTATTTATTTCTGCTTATCCGGAAAAATGCGGACAGAGTCGGCTGTTTGTTTCTGCAAACGAACAGTCGACTGTGCCTCAAACTGTTACAGATATAGTCAAGCAAAAATATAGATTGTGTAGTAGACCCTCTAAACAAAAGCAGATCCAATTTTCAAGGCGATCGAGTTAGTAGTTGTCAAGGAAAAAATTTCCCAAACTTCACTTTTTCAGATGGACAGTCGGCTGTCGTTAAGCTGCTGATCACCCTCAAACGCATCTTATATTGCGTCACATACACAGAGGGAGTGTTAAGAGATGCTTAACAATAATTTGAATGTAGTCCTATAGTCTAATGGATAATACGTCTAAATTTGAATTAGAAGGTTGCAGGTTCTATTCTTGACAAGGACGTTTCGTTTTAGAATTTATTTGTATTTTTGAAATTGATTATGCACAAGTTCAATGTCCGCGTGGGTTTTAATGGGTATCCTTTACTTTTGTGCTTCACCACAATTTTTTTTTTACTTGTTTTTTTATTGAAATAAATCAACAACAAATTTTGGAACAAAAACTGAACGATTATCTGTATGTTTCCATACCTAATTTTAGATTTTCCAAACATTACATTCGACATACACGCTCCACCTGTAATTTTCTTATTTAATACCAAATAGAATACCACATTCGCGAAAAAATTACACTAAAAATAGTGAATCGAAATCTGGAATCATGTTTCTTGTTTGCATCAATAAAGAGCTGTAATTTTGAAGTTCTTAGCCAGATGGCGCCACAAATCATACGAAGGATCAATATCGTACATTTGCTCGGACAAGATTCCGAAAATTACTGCCACCTTGTAGCAGAAATCGTAATATAAAGTTTCATTTGAAAAATACAGAAAGAGCGTAAATGTAATAACTGAATAAAATTGACGCCTATGGCCTATGTCAAAGAGTACTTGTATAATTCCTAAAATGAAATTATTTTTAGTAAAAGTTTTAAACAAAACTCAATTATCGTTAATGAGTTTCCTTCTAATTTGACACATAAAAATCATCCGATGGATCAAATAATTATTTTTTGAAAGGAAAAAAACAAAATTATAACAAAGTTAGTTCAAAAATGTTAATCTTCTTTAAATATTGAAAAGATCAAAAAAACTACTTTTATTTACTTCAAGTGTTAGTTTTCTAATTTTCTAAAACTGCTTAGATATACACTGTCCGCCACTTTATTAGGTATATCTATCTAGTAGCGTGTTGGGCCTCCTTTAGCCCTCAAAACAGCCTGAATTCGTCGAGGCATGGATTCCACAAGATGCTGAAAACGTTGTTGAGGTATTGTGTGACATGCAGATATGAGTGTGTCATGCAGTTCCTGAAGATTTGATGGAGGTATAGGCCTGGAGCGAACAGTCCGTTCCAGCTCATCCCACAAATTTTCAATCGGGCTGAGATTCGGGACTGAGCGGGCCACTGCAGCAAGGAAAAGTCATCGTCATGTTGCTCAAACCATCCCATAGTGATGCGGGCTTTGTGAACCGGTGCATTATCCTGCTGGAAGTAGCCATCTACATGAGAATAAACTGTTTACATAGATGGTTGCACTTGGTCAGCTACGATGTTTAGGTACGCTTCAGCATCCTAACATGCCTCCAGAGATATCAATGGATCCAACGTGTGCCAGGAAAACATCCCCCTCACCATGACACTGCACCCCATGCCCATACCATTTGTGCGCACAGGGTAGGGGTGTACCTAATAAAGTGGCCGGACAGTGTATCTTAACACTTGCATTTTATAGAAAACTGCTATTTTCCGTCATGTTTCAGACGGCTCATGGAAACCGAAAACATTATTGAATAGGCTTGTCTATGTGCTAGTCGTCGGTCGACTTTTGAACTACGTATATTCCCATAGCGTAGCTTTGGGAAATGAATTTCTTTTGACAGCATTCAGTCCATTCACTTCATTTCAATTGTCCAGAATTAATGTATATCTAATTCTTGGTGCAAAGTAGAAGAAGAAAAAAATAACAATCAGACCATCAAAGAGTTAAGACAAATGGGTAAAGATATGAGCATGCAAAACAAATGGGTATGAGTAGGCATGATTCGACCTAGTAGGTAAAATAATGTCCTATGATCTTTCATGGACAATGATTTGCTCGCATGAAAGAACCAAACCAAACCAATTAACAATCACAACATTAAAACAACATTTTTGTTCTTCTTATGACTCTCATTTTTATTTATAATTTTATTTGCTTGAAAACGAACCACAGCTGCAGATCGGTTGGAAAGCTTGCATGTATTTTAAATGTTTTTAATATATCATGAATTTTAACTCAGTGTGTTGGTCTTATTATTTTATCATTACAGTTTTACACATGTTAGTTTTCTTTCAAACATTAAAACAACTTTTGTAGAAATACAGTTTAAGTTAGGATAATAAAATGAAATGACTATTTTAAGTCTGGCGCTACCTAAAGTGCAGCCCATCGCTTACCTTCCCATCCTGCCTATGTTGAACCTGTCGAAATCTAGATAATTCTTCAGTAGAAAACTGGTGCGAATCTTTAGTAATTTCCCAGAGTTGTGCGATACCAAAATTCAAGTTCCATTTGATTTTTAGATCAATCAAAGGAAGATTTGCAAGGTATTTTTACCTGAAATTCACCTTAATAGGTGCTTATTTTGTTTTTTTAAAGGCATCCATTTTTCCATTCATTTTTCAATTTCAGATATTATAGTTTAAAAAGTGTTGAATCTTTGTTATTTTAATATTTCAATGTTCTGTAGTTTTAAGTAAGGAATTCCTTACTGATTTTTTATTATTGTAAATTTTATTATTGTATTGGGTTGCTCAAAAGTTCTTTTATTTTTTATACTTACGTTGACTCTAGTAGCGCTTGTGTGTCTTTAAGGCTATTCGATACCATTTTGTTAGATTGTATTGTGACAGCTGTCATATCAGCGTGCATTTAAAACAAATCTGATCATTTTGTGTCGCCAATTTACTATTGAAGATGGAAGACAATAAGCATACAAGACCGCATTTTTCCTTGATGATAAGGTAAACACTGTTAAAGTTTGGCTGGGAAGTTGTGATTCATCCGCCCTATTCACAAGACATTGCACCTTCGGATTTTCATTGATTTCGATCTTTACAAAATTCTCTTAATGAAAAAACTTCCATCCTCTGGAAGACACCAAAGGCACCTAGAACATTTTTTTGCTTAAAAAGATAAAAAGTTGTGGAAAAATGAAATTATGAAGTTGCCTGAAAGATGGCAGAAGATAGTGGAACAAACCGCTGAATACGTTGTTCAATAAAAGTATTGGTGAAAATGAAAAAAAATGTGTCTTTTATTTTTATTTAAAACCGAACGAGGTTTTTGGCCAACCCAATAGTAACAAAGGTATTATTGGAGTTTAACAAAGTTGTTTTAAAAGAAAGCTATTAAGTATATCGATAGAAAACAAAATCATGTTTCCAATATTCTTTTAATATCACTAGTTCACTTCAAGTAAGCTACTTATTTAGGCGAACCGGGGCAGAATACTTTACGTTTGAAAAGCATTAAAAGTATAAACAAGGCACTCTTGGGAAGGAATGCACAAGTTTATTGAACAGTTATGTATACAAAAGTAAGCAATGTTAATCTAAACACTTACATACATACAGGAAAATTGAAAAAAATTAAAGTACTACAAATATTCCGTTGTGCTCCAGTACCGGAACAGAATGGAAAACACACGTGAAAGATTATAATAAAGTTTAGTAAAATCTTTTTAAGTGCATTTCAGACTACTAATTACTATTTTAATCAGTAAAAAATACATTTAATGATAAATTGATATTAACACAGTTTTCATTAGGTAAAATATTGTATCGGTGTTTGTGGGAGTCTTTTAGGAGCGAAGAAACAATGAGTCAAGTTTTGGAACTGAACTGAAGTAATTTATTAAACAAAAAACATGGATTTTGATAGATTTTTACAAAGTTGGATTTCATTAAATAAATAATTAAAAATATACATAGTGATTGGACAAGAACATAATGAATTTAAATTAATTAACTAATTAAACGGCTAAAAGGAAAAGAATTTAAAAATAAACAGAACAGCAATAATTAGGAAATAGAAAACGAATGATTTAAAATAAATAACGGTAAAGATTAAAATGAATAAAATACAGACAAATACAGGTAACTAATTTCCATAAAAGTACAAATAAATAAAATATCAGATATCTTTAAACGCTCAAGCAAGATGCGATGTCTGATTGGCTTCCTTCTGTTCATTCAGTAGTTTCGTGGAGTCCTAGCAGCCTGTGCCATCTTACAGACATACTAAATGAGGGATTCCGTTGTGCCCCTGGGTTAGTTTTTCACCTCGGAGACCCCTACTTTTGAAAATATTTGCAAGTTGCAATTGAACGATCGATTTGTTGATTGTAGATAGTTAACCTTAACAGAATGACCTAATTTACCTTCCATAAATATTTTACCTTCCCTAATTGAAGGCAATCAATTCATTACTGCCGGATGTAGAACCTACCTACTTTCTTGTGATTCTTAGAATCTTTCCGATGTCAAATGAAGACATTATTTCATTTAGTGTATTTCTGAACCTAACTCATCCATTTAATTACATTGACAACAATAATGACAAATAGTTTTAAAAAATTTCGAGATTTTCTATCTGTTTAGTGTGATTAATGTAGGTTTTCTGCAAGCACTTTATTTTTCTAGTTAATCGTGAAATATATTAAAATATATTAAAATCGTAAAATGTATTAAAGTATATTAAGTGAAATATATTACAAAAAAATTTGTACACAAAAAACATTAAGATTCCACTAAATAAATCTAAATATCTCGAAAGAAAACAATCGTTTTGAATTTTTTCAAGAAAATAGAGAGAAATACATGCACATTTGAAAGCATTTATGTCATTGATTTGTTATTTATAAACTTTATGCTCATGTCAATGACCGTCGTATGACTTTAATATTAATTGTCATACAATGTCTGGGAGCATTTCATATATTACGATGCGAAATGCCTTGTGTTATGAACATGCTTTATACATTTCCAGATATTGCTTTAAAGTTTCTCAATCCACACATTGACATTGATGAATTAAGTATTTTTTGTACATTACAACCAAGTAGATCACTTTCAGAATGAAATTAAACTAAAGGACAATAGGAATACACTGTTTATAAAAGTTAATTTATTACCAACTATTCGTTAAGTGTGAACATTTTTTTTTACTTTTTTTTTAATTAACGAAACGACTTTGGCATCTTTCCAGATAGATTTTTTAGCCCTCAAATAAAATGCCTTTTTCTCATTTATTCGCTCATAAAAAGAAATTAAAATTCTACTTCTGTTGATAATAAATTTTCTGCGGTTAACATTTATGGCAAACGGAAAATAAGCAAAAGTTACTCTTTTACTTATTACTATTAATAAAAATACACAGTTTACATGAACTATACAAGGGGTGCACAGCCCTCGGCTCTCGGGTGCATAAGGCCCGCCGGTATATATGCTAAGGTCCGGTAGCGTCAAACTTTAATTTTAGGCTCAAATGAAAATGAAAATTAAAATTAAAATTGCTGCCTACAGATACATTGAAAATCTCAGAACTTGCAATAGCAACTGCCTAAGAATTTACTATTAGAATTAACAATATTTTGACGTGTGTTAATAATAATCAATAAATACATAGCCTAATCGTTAAGCATACATTAACTTAATAAAATTTCTTTATAAAATTGAAATTATACATGCATTAACTTAAGTTAGCTTTCGAGCCCTTACATTAAATTGAAAATTTTGTATATGATACATTATAAATGATTAATTAGTTTATGCAGAGCTAGCGAACTATATAAAATTATCTTTTTCAATTTTTACTTAGAAATCTCGATAAGCTCTATTTCAAAACAAACTTAGGATTTGTCGCACTGCCGACATCCACTATTTCTTTTTCCATTGTTCTTACTATCTTCCTGGGAAGGAATAAAAGTGAAAATTTTCTGTATTCCTATTCATACCACTGCATTCAATAATGGAGCAATTAATGTTTCTTTTGCCAATTATTTAGATTTCTCGACAACACATGTATGCAATTCTACGACAACTCTTTCAAAATAATCCTTTCTAAAATTGCCGCCACTGGCATCACCACTCATATGTACGGTCCCTATATTGCTAGAAGAGCATTTGGATGACGAATTGATATCAGCTCGATGGTCACTGAAATGTCGGAGCCTATACTTTCGGCGTTCCTAAGAACCAAAGGAGGCTTGTACGAGAAACATCTATGTATATATGAAGTTTAAATATTACATAGTATAGCATTACACAGATATAAACTACATAATATATCTACTAATACTGATGAAATTTAAGTTATTTGCTATTTACATTTTTATCTTATCCATTTTTTTCTTGCCATTTTTTTCTTATCCTATTTCATTTGAATATTACGAGTTCTCACGATTTCTAAAGATCCTTTCCAAAACTAGCTGATATTTTCCTGTAAAGCAAAGTAAAGCAACTAGCTTATAAACTTAATCAGTGAAAATATTGTAAGGAAAGAATGATTTTCAAGAAGGTCTAATCCAATGGTCGCAATAATTGTTAAATAAAAACCTGCTTTCCAAAAAATCTTTAAAGAGTTACTTTCCAATCAACACAGAAAGCTTACCAAAGGTTACATTCTTAAATTTTCTGTTAATCGTAGTGTGTTCTTACGAAGCTCACATAATTCTCTTGATGTCACTTCACCCGTAAAAGTATCTGTAGTGTTATTGTTTTATACTGATCATATAATACGATATCCGCTCGAAATACGACAAATTTCAAATTAGAAGAGCTTGGAATTATGTCTTGATGTTTTCATTGAGATGTAACCAAAGACTCTAGAGGTAGATATCTTATTTTTAAGATTCAGTTTTTGTTTTCCTCAATTCTACTATTATGGCACATTCAACTAATACTATAACTGTGAATGCAACAAAAGAAGTGCACGACTGAGGTTCTTTACTGGTCTATAATTCATTCCTTTGGCGGGGTCACATAAACAGTCAAGAAATAAATTGGAAAATGAAACTGAAGATCAAACACAAAATTTGAGATCATTTTTATCAATAACTCTTCGAAATTTTTAGCGAACAATTCATAAATTATGCTTATATACTGTATTAACTGGGGAAAAAAAGCGTTTTCTTCTCTAATATTACTTATCTTTTCATTAGTTGTAGATAACCAAGACATATTGAAGCTTGTGCTTTCTGATAAGCAAAGATATAAAGTAACTGGAAATACTCCATTATTAGACCAAAGAGTTGTAGAAATTTACAATACTACTTGCTACCATCCTTTAGATGAAGACATCGGTAAGTGTATTCTAAAATGGTCTAGAATAAGTTATATAAATTCTTAAATATTGTAAATAAATATTGATATTATACTACAATCCAAAACTTGAAAGAACTTAATTATTTTTATATGAATTGTATTTCATATTCAGAAAATAAGAAAAGAAACTTTTTTTAATGGAGTAAAATTCATTCTTAATGTTGAAACTAATTAAAATAATGGAAAGATATTAATAATTCTAAAACGGATAGTATTGTTTCTGTTTTCTATTTCTAGAATTATCTTGCATTAGCATTGGTTTCACAATTAAACGATATATTTGGTGCCACGTTGTGCAGACTTTTGCTCCCAGTGTACTTTTTGTTGTTCTTTCCTGGTTGTCTTTTTGGCTGGACCCAACTGTAGCCCCTGCACGCGTAGCCTTGGGCTTATCCTCTCTATTAACTCTTGTTACACAATTCATGAGCGCCATCCGGGAACTCCCTGCTGTATCATATCTAATGGCGCTGGATGTTTGGATGTTCACTTGTCTTTTCACTGTGTTTGCTTCTCTTGTTGAGTTCACTTGGGCCAATGTCTACCATCGAAGAGTCGTTATGAATAAAGTCAGTCCGGTTTCAGGAGTGTTATCCAAGACGAGGCAATACGTTTTCCATGTAAGTAGCTTTTTAATATCATATATCACGAATTTAATTTAAAGCTCCAAATCATTAGACCCTTTTAAAGTAATATTGTTAAATAAAACATTACATACAAGTGCTTTGAAAGCAAAATTGCGGTAATTCAGTTCTTCATCAAGGTCGTAAATAAGTGTTAATAGTTGAAAAGGTCCTAGAGATTCCACGTATTCTGGTGTTAACACAGAAAAAAGAAAGATTAACCAGAAGCCTAAGCAAAGTTCACCCTATCTGATCTTTCTAAAATTAATGAATTTGATTTTTCCATGTATATTAGTTGTTGGAAAGTTTAGCCGTGCATTCAGGGATTAAAAAGAATACTTTTAACGTTCGTACTCAATAATGGATCAGTCTCAGCAACCACACAACCGATGTCCACAATATTTTATTTCGTATATAGAGGTATATTGCGCGATCAAGTCCTTTGAGGAATAATCTCTGGAAAACAGTCTATTTAGCATCAGTACACTGGAAGATCTCAACAAATATCCGATTAATGGGTGACGCTTAGCATGGATTTACCAGTTATTGCTCGCATAGGATTCTGAGATCACCGTTTGCCCGCAATTAAAGAATTGAAGAATTATTCCTTACAAGTGGAAGAAATTCAGAAATAAAATGCCTCAGGATGGATGTTACTAAATTTCTCTTAGTTTCTGATTAAGTTATGGTTTTCTACTCTATTAATCTTATCGGCATTTTTAATCAATCATGTCCTCTAGAACTCGACAAATGTTGTCCGATGTTCGCTTAATGACTTCTGCAAGCAATTCGTAATGTTGCGCTCTTTACACAACAGATGGCGCGCTCACACAATATCTTGAGTTTTGTTATCCTGTGGTTTGCTAATGGGTGATTTATTAAAATGCCCTGACAACTTTAGCTCTAGTCTTCAACCATTTTCCAGGATCAAAACTCTGAGATTTCAGAATTGAAGCTGTCAAGGACTTCAATTTATTGAATTTTCACAGGACATTCTAACATGCTTGGTCTGCTTCGAAATCAAGAAATGAAAGATGTTTTTAGAATTTGAATGAAATTTTTTCTGTGGAAAACTTAGATTGAAGAGAAATAGCTTTTTCTTTGTTTATTTCAGATGCACAGTTGGAAACATTTTTATATATATCGAAACAACAAAGTTAGAGAAAATGAAATATATTTGTCCAAAATATAAATCCAGTGTCAATTAAAATTATCTAGTGCATAATATTAATTGAAGCTTACACATGACAGCTCTAATGTTCAAGCTCTAATGGTTTATTTTAATTATCTTCATGATTCTGATTTAATATAATATATGGTGAAACATTGGTGTTGTATTATTAAACAACAAAGAAAACTGAAAAAGAAAGTTTGATTCATTTCAAACAGTAATGGTGTCTCGAGAGGAAATAAACATTGTAATCTGTTTAATGATACTGATGTAACCAAAGAAATTAAACTTGCAAGATTCAAGTAGGAATTGAGAACTTAACTATCAGCTGAGCAAAAGTCAGCGAAATATAAAAGAAATATCACTGGTGATGTATTTTAATCAGTTCGTCTAATTGGTTGGATTCGCTGCAAGCAAGTTCAACTGTTTTCTATCTCTTGGTCTTATCACACATTTTTCGTCAAGCATGTCAGTCTTTCATGTCCATCATTACAAGCGTCCATCTTGGCTTGGACAACTATCGAATGCCAGATGATACTGCATACAAAAACTAACTTTCTCCACTCAAAAGGAATATATAATGTAGAGAAAATATGACTTATACGACTTGATTGAAGTGAAGAGGATTTGAAGAAACTAAATACCCGAAGTTGGAGACGGAAAGTTTTGGATAGGATACTGTAGAGGAAGACCTTCAAGAAGGCTAAGGTCTATCAAGGACTGCAGTGTCAACTAAAGAAAAGGCAATGTGCTAAGTGGCAATTATCAATTTCATTTTCAGCTTTTGCTTAATTGCATATTGTATTTCATTTAAACCAAAGTAAGTTAAGACCGTAAAAATCAAGCAAAAAAAATTATATTATCGAATATTATGGAATCTAAGAATATTTATTCCAGAAATGTGAATTTTTAAAGTTTTGTACTAAGCATAACTTTCAATTCAAGTATAATTAAATTAAGTTTTAGTTAAAATGTAAGGGTTCTGTTAAAATAAAAACAATTTGATGTTTTATAATGATATTTGAAAATTGGCATATCTGAAAAAAATCCAAAGATCATCATATGACTGTAAATTCAGCTGCAGTTTTCAGAATTACTACTAATGTACTAATTGTACTAATGAATTATATTAAGAAGTTGTCCTACTTTTCATTAGATATTGATATCCTAATCACTCTGAAATGAATCAAAGCGAATAGATCTTTTCAAAAAAGGATATTAATAATCCGCATTGTATTGAAGGTAATTGTTTAAAATATTGAAATTTTATATAGGTTTCTGTATTTGTCTACTTCACAAGATAACTATTAAATTTATGAAAAAAATTGTATTCATTATATTTAAATTGGATATATTAAAGGATTAACAGAAATGGCTCTTAATATACTGTAACTGAAAACTCTCTAAATGAAGGCCGAAGTACGAGCAGTTATTTAGAAATATTTTAATGAAATCCATAGCATTAAAGCATATTTTTTTAACTTCCTTAAGAAATATGCAATTAAAGAAGTTACCAAATATAACTGGACAGAAAAAGAGAATGAGAAAAGTTATTGGAGCATTATTTAAAAGAAACAGGCTAACGAGCACTAAATAAGGGGGGTTGAAGATTGAAAATTTAAAATTAAACTTCAACATTTAACTCTGAAAGCACAGAAAATGCCATAAGAAAATCTTAGATTACGATGCCATTACATAACAATAATGTCTGGAACAGGTTGAAAAGGTATAGTAAGCGAAGACTATAATGTACTCTGCAGGTTTTTGCACTGTTAAAATTCTTGATTCCTAATATTTTACGATGATTAAGGGTCGAGCTTTTGATTCAGTGATTCAGCATGTAAGTAAGCTAGCTACTTCTACGATTTAGACTAATACGTTCTAAACAGAAGATGGTTAAAGATTAGGAATTTTACGTGTGTAAAATTTTTTAATTGAACTGAATTCTCGTAAAATCACACAGCCTAGATAAAACCAAAAAGTATTTACAACAAACCCTACTGGTTTCATCGGCTAATCCGCCAATATTCTCAGGTAAAAGTTAAGAGAATCAGATCCACGTACATGTATCACCAGTCCACCATATAGATACTAAAAGGACGTCATATATCCCATAATGCAATATACGGAATCGTCCATGAAGAGAAAAGTGAACGGCATAACATCATGCAAAAAATAGCAACCAAAGTAAAGATGACATCATACCACGTTCAGGAAATATACCAGGGCATCTTCTTTCAGTACGTTTGCAAAGGAGAGGCCATTGGAAATGAACAACGTTATTTATGTCTCTTGCCATGTATTATTGAAAGATATCTATACATAGAAGAGATCACCAGGATATTATTGAAGAGGGTCAAGAAGCACATGTTAACAAAGGCGATAGAAATTGTTTAACTGAGATTCATGTGCAGGAGACTGGTCATAAAATTGTCTACGATAACCCACTTATTTTGGGTATTGCAATAAACACATTTATTGCAATATTTTATTTCACCAAGAAGGTGAAAGAAATTGTTTTGCATCGTTAATACGAATACAGGTTATAATGAACTTTTGTCTGTCGAAAGTACTAAGCAGAATGATGACCGTTACTGGAGCAGAAGAATGAAGAATTACCTTGATTGCAGTTAGTGATGTTTCCCGAAATACTGTAGAAGAATGATGAATGAATTTTTTTCCAACTGGACAGCTGTTTCAAGGATTCATCTAGTATGTTTTTTTCTCTATTAGGCAACTTTTATTGAAGCAAGACTACAAGCAATAAGTAAAGAAAGAAGATGTCTTTGTGAAATTCCTGAACGTCATATGATATTCTGAACGGGGTTTGGCGGTGATGTTGTGCCTTCCACCTTTTCTCTTCATGGACTGACATTGCATCATGGGATGCACGACGTCCTTTAATAAATCTGTATGATGGACTGATACATATACGTGAATTTTTATTGTATTGACTTTTACCTGAGGATATTAGTGGGATTCGCAGACGAAACCATGTTTTATTGTAAATGCTTTATAGTTTTATTTATATGTGCTTATGAGAATTCTGTTAAATTAGAAGATGACTAATTCCATAATGCGTTAATTTACAGAAGTTTACTTTTGCGAATATTTTATTGAATAGTTCTCAGACGTTATAATATTTGTTTAAAAATGTATATTTGTGTATATATGTACAAAAATTGTTAAGATACAATAATAATATTTATAATAATGATGGTATGCTTGCTAATAATGAATTGCGTTATTATTGAGGATTATATAGTTAGGAGAGGTCACAAATGTTCATTCTCCTTATCACATTTATTTCGTACTTATCTAAAAACCAGCTTTCAGTATATAGGTAGCCTAAAAACATTAAATAAGTTGAAAACCCGTGTTTATTGAGTCAAAGCATTCGTAATGGTTGATTGCGTTTAGAAAGTGAATTCGCTGTCACTCTGTTGAAAAGAGCATCGATATTTGCATTTACATTTTATGAACTTCTGTATGGATTAAGCCAATAAAAAAATGTTCTTCTATTCTGTCTTGGCTTTATTTGGACAACAAAAATGTACTGCAATGTTGCTACGGTTTATTAAATGATTTCCTGTCAACTTTGAGAAACGAAGGTAACTCGATCGGGATTGTTTTGTATTGGTGTTTCAAATCATTAACACGGTCTTATTTTCACCCTAAAAAAACAAGTTTGAAATCTAAGGCTAAGATAAGGCTAATTTTCAAAAACAAAGGACTGTAAATGTAAATTTGTAAACAAACTTCCTAAATAACCTAAATCAAAACTTGAGCATCGCAGGTTATTCAGCGATGCTCAAGTTATCATCTTCAGAAAGCACAAGATGTTATGCTTTCTGGAGGTGATAAGAAATCAGAAGACCAACAACAATATTGTCCAAATCTTTTGAGGTAGAGATAAATGACAGTTTAATGGAAGCCTTTTATTCAAATCTTTTGGAAGCCTTTTATTATAGCAATATTGTAAGAGCGAGACATCAAATCCATACGTCTGGCACCGACATCTAGGGAGGAGTTATGAACAATGGTAGGACGGCATGGCTAGCATTTGATAGAGTCGATACCTCGGTGTGTATAGGCTGTTGTTCGCGCTAGACACGCTGTTAGTTAGGGGTCTTTAATATTTTTTTTTTTTTATTCAATACATAATTTAGATATCAAAATAAACAAAATTGCGAATAATTTTAATATTAAACAATAAATCGTATGCTTACAATAATTAAGAATATTAATAACTGATCATTACATTTTAAATTTATAAATATGTTGTAGACAGAACTAGGAAGGGTCAGTTGGTCCCTCAGCACTGGGACCAGGCCGTCAAAGGGGACCGGATTGAGGTCTTCAGTTAATTCATACAACTTTTTTTCGGTTATCACTTCTAGACTTTTTTTTTTTATAATTAAGTCTACATTTTATATAAACTTTTCTGTTTTAACCTTTCTATAGAGCGAATTTTTTCTAAACTTTTTTTCTAAACTTTTGATTAGATCTGGAAAAAGTTGATGTTTGTGTTAAATTAATTTACTCTTAAAACAATGCTAATAACTATGAGTGGCATATTTAAAAGGGAGAAATATAAAATCGTATGGTGTTTTCCCGATATTTTTAGTTAAGAATCTACGATTTTGACCATATCACATGGGGGGGGGGGGGCTGTTACTGCATTTGGTATCTGGGCCCTGAATTTGATGTGGGCTGGTTTTAAGTCATGTAATCCAAACAGGAATGATTACAATGTCATTCTTTCCGATTATCTGTTAAGAGGAATAAAAATAGCAATCAAAGAACATCTACTTAAACATATTTTTTTGACTAACTTTCTTTTATCGTTGTGTTTCAGGTCAGATCTGCCGGTTTTCCGAAGAAGCCCCGCAATCTTCTCAATCTCAAACAGCAAGCTGACAGAAATAAAATAGATGACATGGCTAAAAAGATCTTTCCGATTGTCTTTGGCTTTTTTATTATCCTGTATTGGTGTATTTACCCTAATTTAGCATCGTATTAAATGTTACTGAAGTACAAAGAAAGTTGATGAGAACTACCAAACTGCAAAGAACACATTGATAATTCCTATTGCATTAGAAAACTATGTTTTATCTACAATTACTTGAACTTTACAGATTATCAATTTGTTCTGGAATATATTTGTGCTAATTTATCGTTTCATAGGAGATTTTCTTGGACATCAAACAAATTTTACTTATTGATTTGAAATACTGACCTTCAGAGACTTAGTTTGTTGTAATATTAAGACACTGTTTTTCAATAATAAATAATCTCTAAAATATTCTACGGCTGTCATTGTTTGTGGTTTGTGTTATCAAAGAATAAGAAATATTAGAAACTGTTAAATGGAAATGAACGATATCAGAACTGATTATTTTTGGATTATCTAGCAGTGGTTACAAATAATAGGTTCCAAAATTTGATCCCAATACGGAATGCACAGTAAAAGGTAAGGCAGCATTTCATTAAAACAGTTAAACTTAAAACAATGAAATACAAAAAATCAGTGTAAAAACACATTCAAACAAATTCAAACAATTAAGTGTAACCATGAAGTGTAAAAGTAATCACGAATGTAACTAATAATATGCGTAAATAAAAAAAAAAAATAAACACATTAAACGGTTTAGCTCAGTGTTTACTATTAGATATCCCAGGATAGTTATCTCATGGTCATTAGGATTCATCAGTTGAGAATAGTCATCAGTAGAAGAAGGTTTCGATACGGAGTTAAATAGAAATATATTTAAGAAGCAATGTGGTTATTTCCAACAATTAAAACCAAAACCAAAAACACACATTGAAAATAAAATATATAAAATTAAATGTGCTGATCTCCTCTAGCCTCCATGAATTTTTCTGTACTCAATTAAATAGAAGTGTCTAAAAAAAAACCACGGTAATTAACATTAAAGTTCCTCTACAAGAGGGTTCTGGAGCGTGTTTTAAGGCTTTAAATGGAAAAAAATTTGGACAACAGGTAAACGATGAAATCCCGTTTTTGAAGAAAAAAAAAGCACAAAAAAATGGCCAATGGCTGGCGCTCTAGCAATAGCTAACCATAGCAAACGAATAAAACAATAACCATGTATTACTCTAAAAACATAACTTGAATAATGCAGATGTTGTATTAAAAAGGAATTAACGAAAGACAAGAAGCAATTCCGTCAAATTGATTAGTTTAAAGTTCCGATCCACGTGCCGAGGATGGAGCAGAGTTTCGTCACTTGACCACATGTCGCTCTCTGATTGGAGGCCGCATCACGGTCATGCATAATATTTTTGCATAATGTTGGCTCGCTTTATAAAAGGAAAGAAAGCTTTTCAAAAGCATTAGATGCTTACCGGCACTTCACGATCAATGCCAACGTTGCAGGAAAAAAGCGCTATAGGTGACGTTTTTCTATCAGAAAAGTAACAATGCAGTTACTGCTGTTAGGTAATTCCGGCGTCAGATGCATGTATGGCGTGGGCCAATGTCTACTCGCGTTGTTCAAACAAAATGATTGCAAAATTTGCAGCAGCAGGGAAATTTGGCGTTCTACCAGGTGGAGGTCGAAAACGAGTGGACTCTTCTCGCATTGAAGATGTGGCTACGGCTGTCATGGATTTGTCACATCAATCTCCATGTGGTAGTGTAAGTGGATCAGCTCTTGCCTGTGCAGTGGACATCCCGTATGCCACTGGAAGGCTAGTGATGCGTCCGATATTGCAATTACTATCAGTCAGTGTCATACCAACGCCTTTGGGGGCCCGGGGCGGGAGTTCCATTATTCAACAAAAAAACAAAAAAAAAAAAAATCTCTATTTCAACAACCAAAAAAAAAAAAACAATACAAAATCTCTATTTCAACCACCAAAAAAAAAACGAAATAAGGCTGGTGGGGGCCCCCTAGGCTGGTTGATTGGGCCCCTCCCAGGCGGGGGCCCGGGGCGGACCCCCCCCCCTTGGTACGCTACTGCTATCCGTAGAAGATAAGGAGTCTACAGCAGCTACAGCACGGTGACGCAGAAATTCATATAACATCTGAGCTTCAGTTCCTGGCGTGAATGACAGTTGATATCACTTGACCTTGGAACATTCTTTGGAATGACGAAGCCCACTTCTTCTTAATACCCAAGTAAATACCCACAACTGTCGCATAAAAGGATAGAAAATCCTCGTTTTATCCAAGAGGTCTCGTTGCTTTTTCCAAAAGTGACTGTGTGGTGTTGTATTTACGGCTAACTTCATCATTGGGCTATATTTGTTTGAAGAAGTAACTCCAACTAGGCCCCGCACCTGTTTCATAACCTGACAGTGCTGTTATGACATGTTGGCGATTTTCGTGATACCAGAGCTTCAACAAAGCGAGTGCCTTCAGGAAACCATATTCATGCAAGACGGTACATCACTCCACATCACCCGTTGTTAAAAATTTGTTAAGGCAGCATTTTACAAATGAATGGGTTAGTAAACGTCATTTCCAGACAACTTAGCCTCCCCGATAACCTGATCTCACGTCATATGACTTCAGGTTAAGGTTTTTTTTGAAGAACCACATGTATCGTGAAAGATGCCAAACTCTGTCAGATCTGAAGGACAGCATTAGACATCATATTCTAGCAATTCCAGCAGATGTATTGCGTTCTGCGATAGAAAATGCCGTTTTGCGAATGGAAAACATTGTTGACAACAATGGTGGATACATTGAACATTTGTAACGCTGTGCAAGTGATTTGTATTGCTACAGCGCCATCTATTGGCCATTTTTTGTATTTTTTTTTTTCAATAAACGGCGACCGCATCGCTTGAAGTACCGGTTGTTAAATTTCTTTCCATCTGGAGCCTTAGAAAGCGCTCCGGGTCCCTCTATGTAGAGGAACTTTAATTTTAACAACCCTACATATAAACATACTAAAAAGTTGAGACCCAGTGTTTACTAGATGACATACCAGGATAGCTATTTCACCCTTATTAGCGCTTATCAGCTGGGATAGTCATCAGCAATAGTCATCATATTTTCAGGAGCTTTTATTTAATTGAAAAATTAAACAGAAAAATTCAACGAAGCTGACGGAGGTCAGCATATGAATATTCGTTATTTCTTCTCAATATTTCTATACCCTGAATGGGTATTTTCTTCAGGAGAAAAAATAAAATACAAATCTTTCTTCCATTTTTAAAAAAAAAGTGAAGCATAATAATTCAAATGAAAGAAATATACTACAACAAAGTTACAATATAAATAAACAAAGAAATAAAAATCTAATAACACTACAGCATCTCCTCGTATCAATAAACTGTAGTTATCTATTATGGAAACAATTTTCAATATCATTGTTTTAAAGTAATACAGTCACTTTTTTGAGCTACAATCATATATTCTTGTCCCTTATTTTTTGAACATTAAGTTAAATTTAATACAGATTTAATGTGCTTATTCCTGTTTATAATTTTTTTAAATAAACCAAATGAAATTGTATTCATTCTTAAAGATCTATCTCTATTAAAACAATTTGCTATATTAATTAGTCCCGATTCTATCATATATCTTTCCGTTTCCTCTTTAGCATTATAAATAATTTCCACTATCGGATCTGGATTATGTGATAAACATGATTAGCCCAATCCGATAATCCTGGCTGATTATTTTGGAATGCTCTAACGCAGCGTTTCCCAACCGGTGGGTCGCGGAAGGGTTACAGGTGGGTCGCGACTTGATCCTAAAACTATCAGAAACCATCGAATAAACCATCAGAAATGATCAGAAAAATCGAAAATCGATCATTTAGAAGGAAGGGATATGATACAAATATTGTTTTATTCTATATTCTTCTATTCCTATATATGTGGAGGTATTCTGATGAGGAAAGGTGGGTCGCCAGCTGAAAAAGGTTGGGAACCACTGCTCTAACGTGTTCTTTTAAGCGTTCATCCACCGCTCTTCCTGTATTTCCTATGTAGAATTCATGACAAGTTCGACATTCTAATTTATATACAACTCCCATACAATAAAGGATATTTACTTCTTTCTCTTTCCTTTTTTTAAACAAACTGTTACCCTTGTAATATATGATTTTCATATTATTTTCTGCAAATACTTCTCTTACATTCTTCTCTATTGTAAATCCTATCGGAAATTTAACGTATTTATATTGGTTAATTTGATTTGGAATGACATTAGCATTTGTTACATTTCTTTTCTTAAAGAATCTATTGAAGTTGGCATTTATAAAATTTTGCGGATAGCCATTCATTTTCGGTTTATTATTTAAATCATTTATTTTATACTTCCATATCTTTTTATCCTCAGTATATGATGTTATCCTTCTTTAATTATTGAAAATAATTTCTTTCTTTGTAGAAATTTTATGATTTGAATCATAATTTAGTAAATGGTTACTCTGGAATTCTTTCTGATAGAATTCATAAAAAATTGAGTTATTTTTGTTTATTAACAAAACATCTAGATAGTGCAATACATTTTTTTTTCTTTATCGAATTAACATAATTAAAAAAATTGCGAAAATTGCCTATCTGTTCCTTTCCATATCAATAATACATCATCTACATACCTCCAATACGAGTAATTTGTTTTGTTCCATTTTAATATGTACTCCTTTTCTAGCCAATTCAAATATAGGTTACACATTGAGCCAGAAAAAAATTATTGTTATTAATTATCTTCTTATGAGATCTTATATCTCTCATGGAAGGGGTATTTATGTTATATTTATGAACATATAAGATATTTAGGATGAACTATGTAATAACTTTTGACATCTATTATGTGGATTTAGACTGTTTTAGAGCTAATATATTTTTATTAAGTTTGATTTTTAACGACCATTTGGAAGCTCTTGAAATAGCGACCAAAATCGGTAGCTATTGCGTTTGTGCTGTCCGTCCCCCACTAACAACTCTCGAACGGAAAGTCGGATCAAAAAACGGACTTCACCATCCTGTTCAGAAGTCCAAACACGCTAGAAATGGGGTATGTTCAGGGGCAAACGCCCCTCCCATCCCATGTTCAAGATATTTGACATTGTTGATATTGGTTTTCCGCTTTTAGCTTAAATGTTAAAAATGCCACATCTCATTTCAGTTGTCAGTTGTAGATTGATGGTAAGATGTTGGGTTCGTATGCTGAAGGTTGTCGGTTCAAATCTATTTATCTTTTTTTTTTTTCAAAAGTCCGTATGGTTTTTTTTTCTTATTTTCCTACCTTTTTTTTTTTACTTTTCCTTACATTAATGTACTTTTTTTATTATTATTATTTTTTTTTATTAAGGTCGCTGTTAAATTTATGCTTCAGCACAAAATTATATTCACAGTATTCATGTATTGAATTATTTCCAAATATGGCGTTAAAATCATTCTTCCAATGTTAAATAATCCTTTAAATCAGCGTTTCCCAATCTTTTTGGAATCGCGACTCCCTTTTCTAATACCTGCAACCCCGCCATATTTGCATAAAAAGGCAGTTTTACTAGGATAAAGAAAACACATGAAAGTTTGCATTAGATGGACCATCGCGGACATCATTGAACTACATCATTGCAAACTTGGTGGTGTCAGCAAAACATATGAGGTGATCTTCAAATGCATTAGGAGAGCAATTCATCTGTATTCGACAGTCTGTTATTCAAACATCGAGATATCCATTAGAAATGAATTTTGATATTGACTTTTGCATAATAATGAATACTTTTTTCAGTTTACTATTTGTTACATATTTGTATTTTAATGATATCATTCATTGTGTATATTTTATTTTTAGGAAATAGATCAATGTCCATCCGGAGGAAATTTGAAAAATTGTTAAAGGCCCATTTTAGTTAATAATTAAAGTAATAGAAAATATTTAATGTATATGAACATGGCGGGCTTTTAATATTTTTTGAAGTATCCTCCGCGGTAGACTTTGTCACTTCTTTTCATTTATCAAATATCATTATTACACGAGTAGAATATTGCAGTGTAACCATACTGAAAGAAGGAAGTGTTGAAAAACTTTCGTGGTGAAATTTCCTACAAAAAATCCTACAACTAAAAATAACCACGACAACCCCCACCCCCACCCCCCAAACACTTTGCGACGGTAGAGATCCTGGCTTTAAATGCTTCATTATTTGATAAGTAAAATTTTGTCATTCACGAAGATCATGTTGAACCTCACTAACATTTTTATTCCAAGCTTTCTATTTGCTTTCCTTATTACTTTTTTGATTATTGCAGATGCTTTAATGTCATTCTCAATAATACATGATTTTTTTTTTAATTTTGTAAATATAGAAGAAATTTTCTTTTCTTTCGAGTACCTTTCTTTGCAACTACAAATATAAATTCTTGAGGATCTTTCTATTCTACTTCAATGTTCAAACTTGCTTTGCTTTGCTTTGTAAATTCATTTAATCTCTTTTGATATTATTCTATTGTAAGTTTATAATGATTACACTCTTCATAGGTAATCATGAAATGATTAAATTGCCAGAAAGGATTCTGGAATTCTAATTATGATAGTGGAACATCTCCCTTAGCATTTTCTTTCTTGTATCTCTTTCTTTCTCACAGCTTTCGCTGTTCCTCTGACAACCAGAGAATTCCATCCCCTTTTGTTGTTGTCTTTGTCCTTGGAACGCAATAGGAAACGCCACATTATACTCTCAATTCGTACACAAACCCTCAAGAAGTTGGAGGTCACTTACAGCCTTGAATGTTAGATATTCAAGAAGAAAGACTTTTTAATTATTTAATTTTAAGCTCAACTGAAAAAATACAGAAATTGATTTAAAGAATCCGACTTACAAGTTCAGAATCTTATTATTGATTACCATAATAATAGTGGGTCCAACAGCCGAGTGATTGCTGTCGGTTAGAGTTGACGGGTTCGATCCCCTATCCCCGGAGACCGAGATTTTTCAACGCTCCATTCTCCTCAAACGGGTCCTAGGGCCTACCCAGCCCCTGTAGAATGAGTACCGGGTTTCTTTTCCTGTGATACAGGCGGGCGAGAACTGTGCTGACCAACTGGCCTCATCTCACTCACAGGAGCCTTATCTTCAACGCCCCGATGCGATGGGCCGTAGTGGGCCCTGTGGAATGAGTATCGTAAAAATAACTAAAACGAGAATAAGTCCATATATCATGTGACCCGAATTTCTTAAGCTTCAATTTTTAGTACTATTAAGATTGAAATCTAATAGAATTTTAAAATAGCCAAATGTTAGAAATTCTACTGGGGAAGTTTAGATTCAGCTTTCATTGCACTATAATTGTTAATTTTGGAATTTAATAGTGTATTGTTTTTAAGCAGAAATATGGATTACTCAGCTTAGTGAACAGCCTGACTTCGGCCATTGTTGTAATCAATACCGTAATTTAATTTTTTTTTTTTCTTCTTTGGAACTGAAATAACTACATTCATTAAATACCCTGTCAAAGCTATGTTATAGTAATTATCCTGACATTGTCAGATAAATAAGAGAATTTTGTAACTTGGAGGTTTATACAAAATTAATTTCTTTATTGCTACGTACATTTACATATACTTGCGATGATTAAATTAAATTAAGTTATTCAATATGAAAACAAATAACTATTCTTTTAACAAAAAGTCTTTTAACAAAAAGTTTAAAAAAAAATGGTAATGTTTGTAAAAGATGTTCTGAAATATTACAGGATAACATAAAATTGAAATTTATAGTTCTCAAAACAGTAATAAGAAATAGCATCAAGAAATAATTAGTTTCTCTGCCTTTGTTTTTTATTCATTTCTTGCATTTATATATATATATATATATATATAAAAATTTTGTTATTTTTTTGTTATTTTTTTTGTAAGTAATAAATATATTATACTTTTCATCCTTAAAATTTATTGAAAAGTTTATCAAAACAGCTAAGATCAATTTTTCAAATAATTTTATAATAAGGAAGTGATTGAAAGAAGTTGATAAAATTGAAAGCCAGTATTTTATGTGATACCAGTATTTTTCAATAGATTTAAATGCATGTTATTCAATATTTAGCGTCAAAATTTTATTCAGAAAAATAAAGAACCATTATAAACCATTCCTTTTAATTTTACTTAATTTTCTAGATTTGAGTTCAATGTAATATTATATTAAAAAAAAATAAGAGAACCAACACACATAAAACTGATCGCATTATCATCGCACATAAAACTTGAAATAGTTTTAGGTAATAATAAATTAATATTCTATATATATATAGAAGTTTATGATATTATAAATATCTAGCAGGATGCGAACTAGTAATGTAAATGTTAATTGAGAGCATAATTATTATTTATCCCTTGTAACTATCAGTTAGGTATAAATTATTATCCAAACACACTCATAAATAACATAGTTTATAAAACTTTCTTATTTGAAATACATCTTACAAAGAATTAAGTTATAATCTTTATGAAGATTCAAAAGTTCTTTATAAAAGACATCTAATGTCGATTAAAGTTCTTCTAGTTTAGTAATGAACTATTGTAGGTTTTTCACCGTATGTGGAACTAATAATTCATAATGTATCGCTGGAATATATCTGAACACTTGCACTAATACACGATTGGTTTTATCACCCTATGTGTAAATTAAAGTATTTGGAATCAAACACTAGATTTTAGTTCAGATCAACTCTTTATAAAAGTTATTTCTTGCTTCTATAAATTTAACTTTTATCTTGAATTAAATGTTCACAATGCCTTATAAGTTTATCGAAATAGTCTCTGATCACTTCTATAAACCTTCATAATCTTTTTAATGAAGTTTGATCTACAAGTTCTTTAACCCTATCACTATTCATTGTGAATAACCATCTATCATATTTAAAGTTCCTTTGTTTTCTTTGAATCTTTTAATTAATCCACTTTTTCAATTAGTTGAATAAAATAATTCTTGGAACTTACTATGATTTATCCGCTTTCACTATTAAATCCTAAACATCGCTGTGTTTCTTCCAGAAATATTAAAATTCTCATGTTCTCTGTCTTACATTAAATAAACTTGACTTACTTGGAAATTCTTCTATATATATTACAAGTGTTGAGTCAACATACGTTCCCTGTTTTCCTAAACGATGTCTTCGGTATTTGGTCGCTGATATCTCCTATTTCCTTCCGTTCCATTAATGTGTTTGCTTTGGTTCCAAATTCCCGAACTAAAGGCCATTAATCTATTTGAATATGTTGCTGAAACGAAATTGTAGATATTAGTATGACTCTTATTTAGGAAATATCAAAATATTCATCAAAACAATTCGAACGTAAAATATTTCTCAAGGGCAATGTTCATTTCTCAGGTTACTTATCCCTTTTTAGAACATTCTTATCTTCCTTCGTATTCTCCTAGAAACTTTTCATAATAGACTCCCGTCTATTGATTGAAGAGGATAATATTGCTCCATTTCAATCCTGAAAGATTCTTATATCTAGAATCTATTGCAGAGAAGAATTAAAATACTGCGGATCACATCAAAATCGCCATTCCATCTTCCATCTTTTTTAAATCATCAACAACAGCTCCCTCGAGCCGTCAACAATACTATACAATCATAACACAGCAGTCCAAGCATCTCATCGTTTCTAACAATGGTATTATTCTCTCACATTTTTTATGTTAACAACAATAACAAGTCACTCTTAAATAAAGTTCTTATTGCACAATAATAAAATACATTTCCTACAAAACTTTTTTAAAAAGTAAAATGTATTAAAAACACATATTTTATTATTATTTTATTATTAAAACACAGTTATAGGACAGTTTGAACCAACTTTTTTTAATACAAGACAAGATTTTTAAAACATTTTATTTTGTTTTAAATTATGCGTGTCGGTTCTCTTATTTCTTTTAATGTCACAATTTTTATACACGTTATAATATTATACGAAAAGTTTCTGTTATCCTTAGAAATAATA
>JAFIDM010000002.1:62784314-62808786 GCA_023159025.1 Thereuonema tuberculata
ACGAAGAAAAAGATAGGTTCAGAATAGAATCATGTATCATCAACACCTTCCCCTGCATAAATAGAGACAAATTTCTAAAGGTTAACAGTTGCACATTACACAAATTTAAAAAAAGCATTAGAAACACTGATAAATTCCTCTAAAACAAAAAATATTAGTAAAGAAGTTATTGTATTTTAATCAGGTTGTAACATTTTGGAAAATTTTATCAACAATAATCAATAATAATGAGGTAGTCTTTCCCATTGTTTTTGTTCCCATCAATCTTATTGTATCTCAATAATATTGTAACATTTTGGATGTATTACACTTGGCTTTCTACATGTACTATACCTTTGTAAGCCGTATTATTGTTATGTATTCTGTGTATTAGAGAAGGAGTTTTTTAAACGTCCGAAGAAGCAGATTTGAATAAAATTTGCGAAATATCACGAATAAAGGATTTCTGAAAGTTAACGTGTAGATATGGAGAATTTTCTATAATACTAGGTGAAATTCCAGTTCTTAAAGGAGTATATACTTAAAACTAAATAAATTATACTTTTTTTTTTATTTCGCCTCGACAGGCCTATGCAGGCCCAAGGGTTCGCGGGAGGTAAGGCTCCCGGCGTTTATTGACCAACGGGACTAGTATGAGGTCGGGAGGTCAGCCTGACGCTCGCCCGCCTTTAACTCCCGAGAAAGAAACCCGGTACCCATTCTACAGAGGGCGGGATAGACCCTAGGACCCGTTTGGAGGAGAATGGAGCGCGGAAAAATTACCGCCCTCCGCCGATGTCGGGAATCGAACACGCTACCTCCAACCCGCAGCCAAGCGCAAATAAATTATACTAACAATATTTAAATTTTTCTGAAAGGTTCCAAAATCTTTCTTAATGATGTGTAGCTAAATCGAGTTTCTGTCTGAGAAGTTCAAAAATTTTCCAAACGCTGGAGAGAAACATCCTGGTTTTCATACTATTGTAAACGTTTTTACCATTTTCCACAAGTTTGAATTTTTAATTCAGCACAGATTTCTGGGTGCCATTGTTAGGTATCTAATAATGAATTTGACGTATGCTTTCTTTCTAATAAGTCAGTGAAGCAAAATTTGTAATTTTCATTTCAAAAATTTAAGATTATTTGCAATAAATCATGAATGAAAGATTTCTGAGAAATCTGCGACGATTATTTTCAAAAATCAATCTATATCATTCGGAACCTTCATAATATTATTTCGATCCTTGGGGAAAAAGTGATTCTGGAAAAAAAAATTAACGTATGTATTTTTATTAATTCATAATTCATAAAAAAACTTTGGTCTTTAACAGTTTTCAATCTTAAGCTTTTGCCATTTGTTAATTTGGAAAAACTATATCTTCTTAGATTTTATTCATCGCACTAAAGTGATGGTCTAATTTTTTTAATTTTTTAAAATATGTTTTCGAATTAATTTATTTCTTTATTTAATTTTGCTAACATTTTCGTACTCCATGTCTTTATAACATTATATCAAACACTTCGAATAATAGTGGCAAACCTATTTTCTTATTTGGAGTTTGATAACCGAAGATATTCAACACAACCCATAGTTGCTGTAGGGTATTGTAATAACAGCAGCACATTACTTTTTTTTAATAAATTTTAGGCACTGAATGACTTGATCAAATGTGCTGATATTGTTGTTAAGGTGAGAATACTGCTTGAGTAATCATCCCCATTAATTTCAGTTAAAGTTGCAGAAGACAGAGAACAGTCTTTTGTTAAGTTTCTTAGACCTTCTGTTAATATTTTGGGAAAATAGATTGGTATTCGGAATACTTCAGTAATTGACAGAAAATTAGACCATGTTTTGTTTCACTTGGACTTTAGCATGGGTTCTCTTCTTCAAATTGAGGAAGATGTCTCATTCTAAAGGAGAAATAGCTTCATCCCTTGTTGATAAATGTGAGTCTTCTTATCAGTACTTCGATAACACAAATACTGTATGCGTCAAAATTTACAGTACTGAAATGAAAAGATGAACAAACTTACATTATTGTCATCTGTGAGTTTATTTCTCATCAAAAGAAATGAGTATATACACTACATACATACATACATACATATACACACTATTAGCGTGTTGATTTACCACGGTACGCAGAACGTAAGTGTTGAAAGTGTGCACCGCTTTGCTGTAGACAGTGTTCATATCGTTCACGCAGATTCTCAAACATAACCTGAAACAAAGGTTGCTGCAGACTTCTGCAAATGGAGATGATTTGCTCACGTAATGCAGGCACCGTTCTTAGTGGATCTTCACAATTGAACACACTCTCCTTTAACATTCCCCACAAGTAGGCATCAGGTGATGTAAGATCGGGGGAATGGGACGGGTATGGAAAGTCAGTACCACGTGAAATGATTCGTTCTGGAAAGTTTTCCTGCAGCATGGCTAGAGATGCTCGAGCCGTATGGCTGGTCGCCCCATCCTGTTGATACCACTGTCTATTCATCTGAATGTTCCTTGCACGACAGAATCTTCTCAAATCCTGAAGAAATGGCTCGATCACTAAACCCCTGTAGCGTTCTGGGGTCGACCAGACTTCCCCTTCCGTTGACACAGTACACTACCAGAATGGCGAAATTTCGTAACAATAGACAGCATAACTGTGTTACTTGGTGCCGTCTTATTAAACTCCTCTTGGAATTGTTCTGCCACCTTTTTCAAACTCGCTCCACCTTCACGACCGCTTCCGTAGGAGCGGAAATAATGCTCAACTATGAAAATTTTTTCCTCTGTCGAGAGACCCATTTCCAACAACAACTGCACAACACAACTTCCTTTTCACTACTGCGAACACGTGCAGCTGGAGCTACACCCCGTCGACAAACGCAACCACGTGTTCGAGATGCGCGAGTTTCAGTACTGTATATTTTGGCACATACCGTACTTGCTAATATTTTTCACTGGTTTCTTATAGAACATGATTAATTTCCGTATGTTAGATAATATGAAATTCATAAGTGATTCTTACTCTTTCGATGGAAAACTGAATAATTTAATTTTAAAGCCTTCAAGATTTCGACAAACAAATTGTTAATTAAACAACATATGGATAGACTGAACGAAAAGATGAATAGTTGTGTACTATAACCCTATATCTTACATTGAATTCAAAAAATAAAAATCGACGCATTTTGTAGATTCACCATTTATTTACAGGAGGCGGAAAATTGCAATAAGAGAATAATAATTATAATAACTAATTTTAAAAGATAATTAAAAGATACCGAACCTCAACTCTGACCCTACAGGTAGTAAGATCACTTTGTCATTTATAACTAATTATTATTTAATAATAACTAAGTGAAATTACGAATTGGTAATCAAATTATTATTTTTTAATTTTATTTTCTTAGTTGTTGATAAAATCGATAAACTAAAAATGATTCATGATGGATCAACATATCAAATTAAAGGAGACGTTCCTTTACCTGAATTAAGAGTGAATGCAGTCTACGATACGCCTTGCTTCCACCCAATAGGCGAAACAAAAGGTAATGACAAGTACTTCTTAAAAAAAAAAATTGTTTCGTTTTTAAGTATTAATTATATTTCTATTTAAAACAAGAAAATCGAACTCGCATGATTAGCTTAGCTTCAAGAAAAGAATGTTGGTTTAAGCTCATAAATATCACATTGTAAAATGTATTAAAGGATTGAAGAAAACAAAGTTTTTGAATACACTTTTAACTCGAAGCCTATTGTTCAGGCATATATCAACATTCCGGTTTTATTGTAGAAATAAAAATGTTACCTTCACGGAAAGACACATTAAAATATATGGAAAAAGACATCTATGTAAGTGGATGAAACAAGTTGTAATTTTAGCCTTTTTAAATATATTTTAATGTGTCTTAACATGTGTGTAACCTTTTTAATTACTACAAATTCAGTAACACAAATAAAAGATTTTATTATTGTTTTATTGCAATGTTTTGTAAGTTTTCAAGCAAGTTTGCGCTTCATAAGGTCAAAATAACAAAAGGAGTTCTTGAAAGCCTAATATTATTCTATAATGGAACTATGGACATATTAGCTGATAACAAAGAACATTGAAGGACTTGAAATGATTGTCATCTTCAGCAAAGCATGACCTTTTCTTTTTCATTAGAATGATGTTTTCATTTAAGTAATGGGGATGTTTAACGTCTCTGGGTCGAGGCTGGAAAAGTCACGTGATGTAGGTGTGTTACTTCTAAAAACATGGCTAAGATTACCGAAAAAACTCTGTGTATTAAAGATTTCTCAACTTTAAATATATTGAATTATCGGCATACAATTAAGGAGGCGTATGGAAATAATGTAGATACGTTATTTCTAGATGAAAGGAATAGAACAAATTTCTCTTTAAATATATTTATTCCTTTCATCTAGAAATAATGTATCTACATTATTTCCATACGCCTCCTTAATTGTATGCCGATTATTCAATATATTTAAAGTTGAGAAATCTTTAATATACATAGTTTTTTCGGTAATCTTAGCCATGTTTTTAGAAGTAACACACCTACATCACGTGACTTTTCCAGCCTCGACCCAGAGACGTTAAACATCCCCATTAACACTTTTATTTACATTACTATTGTACCCAAACATTATTTAGTGAACATGATCTAAAAAAAATAGATTTAACAAAAAATCACTTAAAAATATCAATTTATTGCAAAATGT
The DNA here is from genome assembly GCA_023159025.1 of Thereuonema tuberculata. Taxonomy (NCBI): domain Eukaryota; kingdom Metazoa; phylum Arthropoda; class Chilopoda; order Scutigeromorpha; family Scutigeridae; genus Thereuonema; species Thereuonema tuberculata. The sequence continues at coordinate 62,789,014 of JAFIDM010000002.1, forward strand.
AAATATGAAGTTTTTATTTTCACTCTAAAAAAATTTATATTGCTTTCACAGAATTCATACTATGATGAAATGTACAAAAGAATACAAAGACAATAGACATTGTTAATAGATGTAAAAAAATGTTACACCTAGAAGTTTCTAGCTGAAAATGAGAAATTCAAAAAGAATCTATTTATTTTTTAAGGCTATTGCCTATTTAGTGTTTTTGCAACACTACAACTTAAGTATTGTGTTAAATTAAGTATTTAATTTATGAAATTTGCCTTAAAAAGATTTCTGTTTCTGTGTTTCGGAGTGTCTGCATTCAGCTCTCCTTTTCATCAAAGGTGTTGAACAAACATTAGTTCTAAGGTTATAAGTTTGTTCAACAAAAAAAACGAAATGTAGTCAAAAGGAGACATAGGCTACAAAGATGTACCTGAAATTGTAGGCTTTTCTAAATGATCTATTTTTTTTTTCTTTCAAATGAAATTAATCGAAAAATATATTCTAAATTAACAAAAGAAGAAGAATGAAGGAACATATTTAAAATATTGCCATTTGGCACAATAAGCTTTTTAAAACAAAATCTTTGGTAAATATATTTGCCTACTTTTTATTTTATAAATAGCACTTTCATTATTCAAGAAGAGATATATTTTCTGGTTGGGAAAAAATTTGTAATAAGACTACAAAAAATAAAAACAAGTAAATTTACTACGAAATTTGGCAATGGAATTAAAATATTACAATTTTATTCTGTTTTTCAATAAAATTACAAATAAAATTTGGATCAAATTAAAAAGAAATGACCTACTGTTTAATAGAATCATTATATAAGGTCCTTCGATTTAATGATTTTTATTTGTAATTTTAATGTTTAATTTTTATTTGTAATTTTAATGTTTAATTTTTATTTGTAATTTTAATGTTTAATTTTTATTTGTAATTTTAATGTTATATTACCTTCAGTTGCATCAAAAATTTTTCCTCATTTGTTCACTAGAGGGCGCTGTATTGTTATATTTTCTGAATTGTTTATTTGTGTTTCTCTGGCGAATGTTAATGGTCACATTGAGAAAGATTTGTAATATGTAGCAAATCGAAACGTCTCTAATTATAATCATTAATTTAAATGAATTAATATTTGTGTGTCTGGTCTTTTCTGTCAAGGATTTTATGTAACAGAATTTAATAATGTCGATAATGATAGTTAATTAAAATATAAATTGAGGGTAAATAAATGACTCTGATTTGAATTATTAATCAGTCTTTTATCTTTCTTAATCAAACTACAGTAGAACCTCATTATAACCGACCTCATTATAACGGACATCGCTTATAACGGACAGTTTTTAAAAAAAAATATAATAATAATAAAGGATGCATATGTTTATCTGAAGAGTTTTACATTTCCAAGCAAGCGATTAAACATCGATCATTTAATGAAAAAAAATTTTTAACGTGCCCGATGATTCAAAGAATTGAGTAAGCAAACGAAGGCACAACGCTACAAGGAAGGATTCGCAAATTTGTAGCGTTGTTCCTTCGTTTGCTTTCTCAATTCTATCGATCATTTAATTTCGTTATTGTCTGGAATTCCACAAATTGCCGCACACACTCATCAGTTTTTATTCAGTAACCTTTGAGTCATGTCGTTAAGTACTTTTTATAGCTAACTATTGTCCTTTCATTGATGTACACCCTGATGCATTACACCGATATAGAATTATTTGTCATAAACCGGACTTTCATTAAAACGGACAACCTTCAGCCCCTATTAGTCCGTTATAATGAGGTTCTACTGTATAAAGAAAAATAGAAAAGAAATGACTGTTATCAGATTAACAGATCATTAATACAGAACATGTTTAAGGATTCGATTTAAAAAAAATTCTTTCCTTCTTTGAAACAGAAATATGTTTGCTATTTAGAAAACTTTCTAGACTTTTTCTCTTTTCATTCAAATCATTGTTCATAATTTATAATTCTATGTTTTGAATTTGTTTTTAAAGAAAAATTAACAGTTGAGAACAAAAAATTCCTAATTTACCTTGTTTGATTTTTGTAGCTAATAAAAACTTACTTTTATTTTTATTTCTATGTGCAGTGTACGCCTGTATAAGCATTGGATTCACGATGGAAAGACTTATTTCCTATCACGTGATGCAGACTTTTGCTCCCAGCGTCCTCTTCGTGGTGTTATCATGGCTTTCGTTTTGGCTAGAGCCAACAATGGCTCCAGCAAGAGTTGGACTGGGCCTATCGTCACTACTAACTTTAGTGACACAATTCATGAATGCCCTTCGAGAATTGCCAGCCACCTCTTATATGAAAGCCCTGGACGTGTGGATGTTTGCTTGTCTTCTCTCAGTCTTCGGATCATTAGTGGAGTTTACTTGTGCTAACGTCTATTTTCGTAAATATCAATCAAAAACAGTGAATCCTATGTCAGCTAGAAGAGGTTACGTATTTAAGGTAAGTATTTATTTCAATTGAAGAGTTTTAAAGAAAAATTGAAAATTCAGCAAGGTACTGAAAAGCAAGGTACCCTAAAAAAATTGGAAGACCTAATATCGAAAATCAGGAGGGTAAAGATTTTAATTAGGCTTCTCCACAGTGACTTTCGGAGTTAAAAACTACCCCTCAACCTACTAATTCAATTTATGAAAATATAAATGTTAAATCTAATCCATGATTTATATCATGATAAAAACTACAATAACAAAAATTAGACTGAAATTTAAAGAAAATGTAGAAAGGCCTCAAGACAAAAAAACAACAATGACAAACTACAAGTAAAATAATACCTTACTCTAATGGATCTAAGTAGACTGAACTACAAATCATCAATGAGATTATAACAGAGTATATCAAAATTTATATCAAAATTTGAACGAAAATAACACTGCTTTAGTTTCTACCAATAACTCAGTTTGAGTATCAGAATTAAAATAAATTCAAAACACAACAAATGACAAACGAATATTAATGTTATAATGAAATTAAAAGTAAAAATAACACTTTAAGAAAAGTTGAGCCATTTTATAAAATCGAAACTTGAAAAGTGAAATATTTGAAAAGTGCAATATTATGTAATAAAAATATGTAAAGGTATCGTGTACCAAATATAAACAAAATTTACTGAGAATGGAAATGCAAAGAGACGTCAAATATTTCAATTTCAGGCAAGAACTCTTGAAATTTCCATACATCACAATTTTTTATAAGGAATTTTTTCTATCATTTTGTATCCCTTAAATTCCCCAGTTTGAAATTCATGGGTAGAACAATAAAGAAAACTGTACTGAGATGATGTATATTACGACATATCTTTAAATACTGTTATCTTTTAAGTTGTGCTTAATCATGTAGTACAGGTCAAACAACTACAGGTACTCAATTTAACAAGTATAAGATAGACGAAAAAAAGTATGAAAGAAAGGATAGTCTATATAATAGCGATATTAACCCTGAATAACTGTGACTAAAAAGTAATTTTTGAAGATATGTATTCAGTTTGTGTTTAAAGGTTTATAAAGTAAAGGAAATTCTAAATTTATTTTATCTAATTAACCAAAACTTCCAAAAATTCATTCAAGTGTTAGGAGAGGGCCGAGGGGCACTGTCCCTTCCCATCCCCCCTCTTCTCGACATGTGTAAAATAGTCTCTTGTTTCGTTAGTTGTTTTGGTTGGATGGCTGCTTGAGATTGCCTCCCTCCTTACCAACAAAATTATGCAGGCGACATTTTTTATTTTTAGCTGTTAAAGTCCGGCTCCCTAACACGGCCCACCACGAAATAAGATCCTGGACATATGTGTTAAGAGTTAGCTCTTTAAAAATAAATAAAAAGAATATTCAGAAAGTGCAATCCATATAGCTAGGTAAACGTTCTAATTTGGATTGGGAGGATGTCCTAGGTCAGAGCAAACCTAGGGAGGGGTTACAGATCAATCTGTACTTCGATCCATCACGGAAAGTTCGCTAATCTACCTATCAAAATTTAAATTTAAGTGAGTTTTTATTTAAAGAGTTTTTTTTTTTATCTAAAACAACACATTTAAAGTGCGGAAATAATTATTAACTTAACAATAAAAAACAGACACACATAAATAAGTATTCACTAACTTGTAAGCTGTTAGTACTGTTTAATGGTATCATAATCGTCCTCAGCTGGATTCTCCCAGTATCTAACAGATCAGTGATCGCAAGAAACGTATAAAAAAAAACATAAGTCAAGAAGGTTAAGCCCTTCATTAATAAAAAACAACAATATCTAAATAAGAATAAAAAAGGCCAGCAATTCAATCCCAGCTAGCAACCATTCGTTTCTGAAGGATTAAATTGTATAAAAGAACACATATTACAACAAATTTAACGTGCGGAAATAATATTAATATCACTAAAATTTATGTGCGTATATTTTTATTATTGTGATGTTAATATTTGTGATCTCAAGAAACCTATAATGAAAACATGAGATCACTGAGCTGTAGATACTGGGCGAATTCAGCTGATGATGGTTAAGAAACCTGATACAGCTATCCTGGATTCCCGGTATCCAAAATCCTACAAATAGCTCAGTGAATCCTTATTTATGTGTGTGTATGTTTTTTATTGTGATGTGAGGAGATTTTTTTTTTAAACATTATTTCATATAGCATATTTGCCTTTTTTGTTTAGAGAACGAAGCTATGAAAATTTAAATTCTTTTCTGATTTTTAGTGTAGGTTAACTGGAAATAATTCCACAATGGGTTAAATTCAGATATTGACAACTAGTTTCGTTCACCACAAATGAATTCTTATCATTATTACGTTTCACTGCCCAGAGAAATGAATAAACACAATTCGTGCACTAAATTTCATTGTAACAATATGAATTCTATTTTTAATTCAGAATTGAATGTAATTTCATCTGCATAAACTAAATTTGCAGTCAAGTTTTATATTTTTTATTTAAAATCGATTATTTTCAATAAACTCATCGTATTCCTAACCTCGAACAAAAAATGTCTTAAATCATATAAATAAAGCTGCATTACGTAATTCTTTTTTTCTAAATGCTACAATGACATCTGAAATAAAAGTAGAAATATGTTATTGAATTGATTTTATTCTTTCTAACCCTTGTTTTAGAATGCATTTTACAAAATGCTCCTTTTATATTTTGAGTTGAGATATTATAAATCTGATTTGTAAAGTCAATGATTTAATTTTCTATTTAATTGTAATTTTTTTAAATGCATGCCGTATTAATTTTATTCTTTCCTTTTAATTCAACAGGTAGTCCGGCCTCAAATATCTGAAAAGCCAAAAAAGAAAAAATGGTGGACTCCAAATCCTCAGAATAAAATAGACGATGTTGCCAAAATACTGTTTCCTGCATGTTTTGGACTATTTACTCTTTTATATTGGTGTATATGTCCGAATTTAGCATAACATTAAAAAAGGCAGTTGTTTGTTTAAAATACTGCCTACTAAGAACTTGGTGAATCTCAGAAAACGGTTGTATTTAGAATGAAATGAAATTTCTGAGGTACAAGGCAGATTTCCTGAAAAAATGTACAAAACTTTAGAAATTTTTTAAACAGATTTTGCTTGGCTTTGAGGAATAATTAAAAGCACAAATGGTTTTTTTTTGGATCTGAGATGAAATTACATCTAAGCTTGTTTTACATATTACTACAGTATTAAAATCACTGAGTTTGAATTTCCTTGAAGATTCCAGCTTCGACTAGATTTTAGTACTCATGTTTCGTTATGTGCAAGAATCTTAAGGGTTTACAGCCTTAAATGAGGATATTCGTCACTGAGTTTGGACATTGCTTTTTTTTATGATAGCCAGGTTTAGGAATTGTAATAGAGCAACTTTTTGAAAATTTATCTCGAATTATTCAGTTAAATATATAAATAACATTACATTAAGTCTTTGTTACAGAAAACAAATTAATAAGAAATAAAATGTGAAAGAACAGCAAATTTAATTTAAGATTTAAAAATCGAAAGTGAACTTCTTGAGATTTTTATTTCATTGAAGCATCAATGAAATGTAACTTAAACTACAGCAATTACAAATTAATGTCAATTATAAAATTAACAAAAAATGTATTTTGAACACCTATCATTAGAAGTGAGTACAGTCCAACAAGAATTCTAATTGCATAAAGAGTATGTTTGAGAAGCCTAAACAAAGGCATAATATGAGAAAAACTAAAGGAAAATTTCTGTTGATTGCTGAAAAAAGAAGCCCACAAATAATCGAAGAAGGATGCCGTCCTTTTTAAAGATTAAAAAAAATCATTTACTATATGCTTTTTGAAATAATGATTTTAATGCGGTCGGTTTTAGTGGCAACTTCTCCTTTTACTATTTTAGTCAATTTCAAGACTCCCCCTTTCCAAATCCCATTAGAAATATGTCAATGCTTCTCATCTGACACTGAATGAAATGAAAATCGATTTTTTTAAAAAAAAGTTGTTTTTTTCTGACTTAATATTCAAACTTCAATAGACCTATATATCTAATAGTTGTCATTTCTTATAAGCAAAGGAATGTAATTTTAAAACGTGTTACAAATAGAAGCGAAATTGAAAAAGTAAAAACTTTTCAAAAGTAAAAAGTAAATAAATTCAAAAAGTAAAAACTAAATAATTTTCTTCCTTCTAGCAATGAAATGCTATTTTTTCCAAATATTCCAAGGAGAATCGGACACCTACTGCTTTGAAGTAACAATAATAGTTATTTTCGTGAAAATTAAAACAAAAAATGATCATCCCATATTCTTCTTCAAACCTTTTCTGTAAAGTATACTATTAAGCATCTTCCACTACACCAGAAATAAATGTTAAACACTACATTTATTTCGAGAAAAAAACAGCAAATTTTCGAGGAGAAAATAGAAAAAAATAAAAAAACGTCTCCTCTTCTTCAAGCCTTTACAAATAATAATATTAATATTAAATCACGAGATTTTGAATTTACAATATCCGTGAATATAAACAATATAATATTAATACAATATATTATTAAGTTACGAGATTAGAACTTACAATATTATAGAACATCGTCTTCTTCACAATAATCCTCGAGTTGTGTGTCCAAATTTAATTGTTTTTTACAATCTAGATCTTCAATTATTACTTTATTGTTGGGATTAAAATATTCTTTATCAATTAAATAAAATTGATAATTTTACTAATTTTACTATACCTTCATCTATATTAATCCCATCATTTCTATTTAGGTTGTATCCTTTTGAGGTTCTTATGCATAAGCTTTCGATTATTTTTCTAATTTTAGTATTCTTTTCATTGCAAAGAATTCTAACTTCCTTATTAATAAAATGTTTCTTTTCATTACAATGCTCAGCAATTTCAGATTTTTCTACTAATTTTGTCCTGATATAGTATCCATGTTCTGATGCACGTTCCTTAATCGTTCTTTTCGTTTCTCCAAGATAAAACAAATTACAGTTAAGACATTCCAATTTATATATTACACCCATTTCATATATTTTATCAATACTATTCAATTTTTTACACAAAATATTTTCGAAATTAATACAGCTACGATTTATTATAACCTTTACTAAATTTTATGTTGTGAAGCTATAAATGCTAATATGCTAGCTAATTCCATTTATATTAGTGTGATATTCATAATAATCAAACAAAATGCTTATTTTCAAATCAATAAAACATTTACAATTTTTTCAAGGAAGGAGAAGAGAGCGATCGAAAATAACTTTTCGCATTACTTTGTCAGCTGTTTCATCTTCAAAGTTGTTCTATTTTTTTGTTATTTATTGTTATTATTTATTCTTAAGAATTTTATTCTATAGAAATGATCTTTAAGTTGGGCAGCATATTTTCTTCTTGGTTTTAGCAATTTTTGAGTAGATCAAATTCACTGAAATATTTTGCTAATTAATCAAAGAAATAAAAAAAGAATCACAACGAATTAATAAGGAAAAAGCAAAAAAAAATTCAAGAGCAAAAAAAAAAACAAAACTGTTTATTTAATGCCTTAGAATTCAGTGTTACTCAATATTTATATCTTTTGAATTCACTAACACAAGAAAAAATGTTTTCCGTCTGATGGAGATAACATTGTTGAATAGATGACTTGCTTGTTGTTTTCACTTACAAAATGATTGATTTATGAGAACGAAAGCATTTGTTAAAACTTATATTTCTAAATTAAAAAAGTACTTTTGACTAAAAAAAAGAACTATTTCACAAAAATTATTTTTTTGGGAATCTTTTCATTCATTAAAAAACGATAAACTTCTAATCTCTTCACTACATACTATGCCTGCTTAATAAAATGTTAAGTGTTTTTAAATAATACAGTAGTTATATGGAATAATTGATTATATAAATTATGATACAAATCTTAATGGAACGACTTGATAATTGGACTTCAAAATACAGCTAATGATTATAAAAGGAATTTTATGCAACACTTCAAACAATGTACAGGGTGGTTTTTAAAGGTACCTACAAACATCACTGGCAGGTGTATAAAGACACTTCAGTAAAAATGTCCAATAAACATAAGAAATACATCGTTTACGAGTTAATTAAGCTACATGTATTGTGCATAAAATTCTAAGATTACAAAATGATACAAATTTTCATTTAAATGAACATAACAGTGTACAAACGGGTAATAAAATAAGTATTCCACGAACCCTCCACCAATTACAGGCATCAAAGTGATATCGACATGTCCATCAAGTCTTAATACGTGGAATTATCAGGATTGTGAAGTTTAATCCTCTGCACATCCGATGTGTATTTTAAATTAGCTGAAATCCGTTCATGTCCGATTGATAAGTAAGGTTTTTAGAAAGCCCCAAAGATAAAAGTCTGGAAGATTTAGAGCTGGGCACCGTGCACAAATCGTTTTAGTATTGTAACTGGAAGGGCCATTGCCACCTGCCCATTTGGAGTGTTGTGAATTAGAGATGTTCAAAAGTGACGCTTCTCTTGTTCTACACAATACTGGATCATAGCCGGAGCATTGACTGCCGCACTCGTTCAAAAATGCCAGATATAGTAGTAGGGATGGTGTTCCAGACTTCAACAATTCGTTGACACAATTCATCGACTGCATCGACAGGTGTGGCCCCAACAGAAGAAGTCAATCGGATTAAGATTCGGCGATCCTGTAGGCCAGGGAACTGGTCCTCGATTACCTTCTTTGCATGGCCAAGAACCATAACACTAAGACGACTGTAGAACAGTATCGATGCAAGACCGGACACACGTTATTTATTAAAAACTGTTTTCGTACCCCTTACTATATTATTGTATCACAAAAGTTCGTAAAGACCCTGTATATATATATAGTCGAAAACACTGAGGTAAGTGAATTTGACATACCCATCTGTCATTCATTAACATATATTGTGAAAACATTGTCTTATTGTAAACAATGTCTTTCTAAGAGATTTATGTAAAGTAATTGCACTACTATTTGCATTTTAAACTCGATGAAACGATGAGTTGTCGAAAATGTAGTAATCAAAACTTTATTTAGTTTTTGTTGTGTGCTTAAAGTATAAATTAAAGTTGAATTAATTTAAGTAAATAAAACAGGAAAAATGTACTTGAAAAGAATTTTTTTTCCAATGTTGAAAGAGTCAACGGAGGAAATTTAAATATGCAAATAAGGGATCCTACGTAACGAGTGCTTACGTTTGATAAGGAGAAGGCCAAGCTCATTTTGGGAGTCAGGTTACAGAGGTGACAGAAGTTAGTCAACGGTGACACAGGTTATTCATAGGTTTGTGACAGGTTAGAGAGAGAGATGAGGCAGTCTCAGAAAGGTTAGCGTTAGTAACAGGGAGTCTAACCTAGAAGACTGAATCGAAACGGAGAACCTACTTTGTGCCAAATTGTCAGTGCCAGTAAGAAGAGTAATAATCAACTCGTCACCCGAAGATAAAGGGAACTACTGTATTATTTATTATTATTATTACTTGAAGTGAAGACGAAGACATTCCCCAGCCATTCAGAAGCCTGGAAATACGGAAGTCACGAAGAAAAAGTATTGAGCGATTCTTACCTTGGTTTTCCGGAACTTGAACGAACTCAAGTAAGCTTATTGAAGGAAGGATTCCGACTAATTCTGAGAAGACAAGTAGAACTCTTATTTATTGGAAGAAGATATTCCGAAAATATTATTTCTATAAAGTGAAAGCCTTCCGAAAACCTGGATTAAATGCGCCGTTAGAATTCAACGAGCTGAGCCGTTCCATTGCTTCAAGGAAAGAAGGAATCAGCTGACGATTAGGAGAGCGCCATTTTCAACCCGGTTCATGAAAGAGGATTCCGGACCAAACTTTACTTTGGAATGAAGACTGGCGGAGGAATAATTACTGCAATTGGATTTACCGACCCACGGGTGAAAAGCCATTGAAGACTACGAACTGTAAGTAACCAATTATTAATTCCATTTTGGATGGAACCCGCGTTCGTTAACGCAGCTTACTACATGAACACAGTTTGAAGAGTATTTTCATCGGCAGTGAACTTTATGTTTATACCGGAGTTAATCATTATTAAGTCACCCTAGGTGAAAATTAGTAAGCCATTATAAGTAATTCGAGCAACGTTATCTTTAGTGCTTTAAAGATATTAATTCACATTAGGTGAAAGTGATACAGCCATTAATTACGTGGATAGAATTTATCGTACAAGTGATTTGTTAAGCCGTAGATCTGTTTACGTTTAATTCATACAAGTGAACAGTATTAAAGCCTTAAGTAGAATAGTTTGTGTTTTAATTAGAAGGAACATAACTCTCTCATTTGAATGAATAGAATATTAAATGTGGTGAAGCATTTAATAGTAGGAAAGATTCTATCATACTCTATAGCAGTGCTATCAAATACTAAGAAGCGTGCTACCATTATTAAGTCAATTCCAATTATTGGAAATTACCTATCACACTAATTGTGACAGCCATTAATGAGAACTGTGAAATATCAAGACTATATTGAAACTGAAAGTTCAGAACTTTATAGTGCTACATTTTACTTTGAAAAAAAATAATTGTATATAAGTTTGAGATATTTTTAAATGACCAGCGCAATAAATCTTTTACAGATTTTAATTTTACTAAGCCTAATTTCTTGTCGTGCTTTGTTATCTAACTATGCGATCTGCACCAATCCCGCAGCAGTTTTATATGTCACTTTACAGAATATTATATCATCATTGAATACAGTATTTATTTAATATATCATTAACATTAAACAAAATATACGCTCAACGAATCAAAATTATTGTCGTTATATTTTCAAATAATATCACTAAAATTTGTTAGGTATTCTGTTTTCATTATGCTTTCAATTTACTTTAAAATATCGGGAATTTTTCCAGATTTTTTTAAGGTAAATTAAAAGTTAAGAAAGTTAGAAACTACAGGAAACTTCCCAAGTAATTGCGCCCTGAGGAATTTGAGGATTCTGTTGTTCCGAATATTCAGTTGTCTGGGAAGATTTTTAAACATTAATAAATTGAGATAAGTACAAATATAGAGAAAGAGAGATATGTGGTTATCGCATTTACCCGATAATAAAGTAATAAAGAAGTACACAATTAAAGTAAAAATAATAATTTAAAATTGAAAAAACAACCCAACAATTCTAAATTAATTTGGATGAGTTCTTCATCTGTAGAGAATGTATCAAATGTTTTTCTTTAAGAATCTTCTTTTGTCACTTTGTTACAAGGATGCTTGTTTTTGTTTTGTTTTTTGTTAACATTGTATTTTTAATTGTATGTGTGTGCATTACTTCTTGAATACTGAAGCTTAGATTTTGTTCAAAAAACTTGAAAAAGATATCCATGCCCGACTGTGTTGCTGCCCATATTATTATTATTATTATTATTATTATTTTCTTTGAGTTGTATCGTTTTCATCTTCTGTGGATGGAACTTAGTGGCTCTTCTTGCTTTTCAAGATTAACTACAATGTCAAAAATTTCTTGATCTGAAATTTTTAAAAGTGACATTTTCTCGATTACGCCGTTCTTTTGGAATTTTGCCGTTATTTTGGAATTTTGCTGTATTTGGAATTAAATTTATAGCAATTGCATTCAAAATAGAAGAACGGCGAACAAGAGGTTGCCATAAAACCTATTTGTTTTATTATTATTTATTATTTTTGGCAGAAATTGAAAATTGAAAAAAAAATCATCAGATATTGAGTGAATTACCAAAGTTGACAATTCACTTAGAATAAACTCGATGAATTTCAAGCGAGCAGAATGGAGAAATACAACTGATTTTTAGCTAAGCTCCACAGTCTTGACTTACTGACTTATTTCCTGTAATTCCCAAGGGTGGAGCAACAGGCCCTTGTGAAGCCCAGCCATTTGGTCGTGTTTTTAGCTAGGGTCTTGACTTCTTGCCATCGTTATCCTTCAGTTTTGACTTCTGTTTCAACATGTCATTTTTAGACATCCTCTTTTTCTACATTTTAGACAGATTTTAGACAGATCTTAGAAATAGTGATTTTACTCAGTTTTACTGATTGCAGTTATAAAATTACACTTTACTTTAGGATCTTAATAATAGAAAATCACTATTACTGGATTTTTATTGAAGCGACGTTAACAGATAAATCAGCAACAAATTAATTTGTATAGCGGTTTTAATTTAATGATAAAATGAGGTCATCCGCCTTCATTATTTTATCATGGAGAAACTTTTAATTTTCTGTTTTATATCGCAATCGTAAAATTTTATTTGCTTTCATTGTACAGTTTAATAAGAAAATGGCACGAGGATAATAATATATTGACCAAACTAGATGCATCCTTAGAGAATTAGAAGTGTTTACGACCAAAATTATAGATGGGATGAACCTAAAAAGAGATATGAGGCTTAATGCAGGATCTATGGGAAACTATACAACGCGTAGCTACAGGAAGATCTCAAATCAAAATGTTTTTGAATAATGAAACTATAGTTAAAAATTACTATCAATGTGAAAAGTTTCAATAAGAATGATTTACATAAAATTCAAAACATTACAGAAATATCAATTTTCTAGATGAGAATCATCCATCGTACATATGTTTACAATTGAATCATAGTAAATTGAAGTTCAAAATTGAAATCATTTGAACCCGTTAGTTTTTATAAAAGAACGTACAAAGTTCTAATGTAATTCTGTACTAATCAGTCCCAAAATTAGATAAACAATATGAAGCAGTTTTCCTAACATATTATTATACATTGTTAAGTTTCGATCCTGCATTAATATGGATGTATTTATATGTATTTATCAATTTGATCATGACCGTTCCTCTGATGTTTTCTCGATTTTAACAGAATTTCTCAAACTGTTTCCTTTTTAGCACATCTTACTTCCTTACTTACTTAATCCTCTTCACTCCTTAAAGGAGTACAGGACCATACCTCTTCATCGAGTTCTATTTTTAACATCAATTTTAATTTGGTTCCAAGTTTTGTTGATATTTTTTAAATCCTTCTGAAGTGATCTTTGAGTCTTCCTTTCTTTCTTTTACCTTGGGGGTTCCAATCTAAAGCTTGTTTAGTCATAATTAAATCTTAGTAGTATTTTTTTCTCTGAATTATTAGCAGCGTTGTACAAACTCAGCTTTATTAAAATGATTCGAGTAAAACCGAATAAAACTCTCAATATCAAAATATATTTTTTATTACAATTAAATTATAAAATATTAGTTCTATTCTATATAATAATAGAATCTGCTGAAACACGTGGTTGTAAAAATGTAGATTTTACTAATTTAGGGCAGAACTTACATTTGGTTCAAAAAATTTCTTCGATGTTTTTGAAGGATTTGATTTATGAAATTAAAAGACAATATGTTACTCCCCTTAAACGTGAGTTACATCAAATACTTAAAGCGAGCAATTCTTGTAAATTTTATCTTGAAAACTGACCTAAGGATTTTGATGAAGTAGGGTGAATCTGTTTTCGGCTGCGAGAAAGCCTTTTAGCTAGGTCTCGACTTCGGGAAACCACATTTAGGGGTTGATTGATCTGGGACCTGTGTACCAGGTTATTGTCTACAGGTTCTTACTTTATTTTAGCTTAATTTTATTCTTAATAAATTCGTGTTCTCTGAATTGTTTACGTGCAATAAAATAATACTTTTACTTAATAATAAGTTTGAAAACTTTTTCTTTCAACGCCGCAACAAAAAGTTTTCAAATGGAAAATGGAGATATCTATTTCCTCGAAAGGGGTTATATAACCAAGTGATTGTCTACAGTGTTCTTACTTTATTTTCGTTTTATGTTATCCAGCAAAGCTCAGTCTTCCAGGTACTTTTTATTAATAGTTTAAAGACTTTGAAGTAAGAAATGCCAAAGTTCTTAAACTATTTTTCACTAAGTTTTTAGCAAAGGAGCTGGAGAACTCTGGTTCAATTCCCGGCAGACGCCGGGGATTTTTCTCCTCCAGACAGATCCTAGGATTCACTCAGTAAAATGAAAATAGGTTTCATTCCTAGGGTTAAAGGAGAACGGTATTAGACTGACCCCTCTACTCCAAGTTCATCCCGATGATCGCGGAACTTTAGGGCCTTTTTTAACTATTAGCTTCATTACAATTCAAAATCGTTAAGAAAATTTTCGTTAAGAACTATTTTAAAGAAGAATATTTACTTTATTTTCATATTAATAGTTGCTGATAAAAATATCTCTTAATTATTTAATTATATAAGACCATCCACACAAATAAGAAAGATATCATTTATAAATCAAGATATAATAACAGTGACATGTTTCGAAAATTCATCGTCAGACTATAATAATAAATATAAAACGGAAAAAACATAGGCTTATACAACTTCCAAAAATCCAGCGATGGTCCTGTTCGCCGGTAAATATTTATTCATAGTATGTGTAATAATATAATTAATTATATAAGACCATCCACACAAATAAGAAAGATATCATAAAATAAAATAAAATAAATAAATAAAATATGATATGATATCATATCATAGAATAAAAAATATCTCTTACATTTATTTCTTTGCTCCTTTGATGATACCAACTATTTATTAACTATTTATTCTGCTTTCCTAGTCAAAATACATTTTTAATTAAGTCGCTCATAAGAACAACGTTCTAACTAAGAAAAATCAAACTTTTGAAGGAATGAAAATTATTGCATAGTTTATATTATTTAATATTTTTTACTTATTTAATCACGATTTTAAAATTAATCCTCTGCTCACTTGTTAGGTTTTATCGTATTAAACAGTTTTTATTTAATATTATTTACGTTATCTCTAGCAAAGATAATCTTGCTGAGGGTTATTGTTGGTGTTCAGTTGTAGACTGTAGATTTAACAGTACAATCCAAAATGTTTAGAAGAACCCTATTTGACCTACAATAAGCGAAATGTTAAAAATAAACTAATTGTCAGCCTAGAGCCATTTCGGTATGATCTCATTTTGTTGCTAATGTTGGATAACGTCAATAACAGTAGAACAGTACGTAGTCAAAATACGTTTATAAACATAAATAACTAAGAATAGTTTTCAATTACTACAAGAAGGTTTTGATTATGTTAATTTGAGAGGGGAGGGAAGTGGTAAGACTTTTAGTAACATAAAAAAATATAAGATCAGGTTTTTTATTTATTATTACATCCTTACAATTTCCTTCAGTTTTAGCCTAAGTTTCCCTTAGGATTATTTGATCTGTCTAACCAGTCAGTCTGGAGTTTGCGTATGTGTGTGTGTGTGTGTGTGTGTGTGTGTGTGTCCTTGTTTAAATGCCGCCCTCAACGCCCCATTAATGCTTGGGGTTTCAGTCAGCGTATCTCAAGGACTAGGAACGATTTAATGTTTGAATTTGAAATATTCTCTACTTGTATCCTTGTTGAGAAATCAAATTGAGAAGGCGGCAACAAACTCCAATTGGAATCTACACATTGGATTTTTATGTTTTTTTATGTTACATTGTCTTAAAACAACTAATACTGAAAACGCAGTTCAAAATAAACAATGCGAATTTAATTCATTTTGTGAGAAAGTAAAAACATTGCAATATTTGTTCTCAGTAGATTTTACATTTGGAATCTCAGTGTAGGTCTTTCGTTTTAGTCATTTTCCATACTTTAATATTAGAAAAAGGAATTTAAAAAAATATTTCAAGAGAAGTAGATGTTAAAAAAAAACTCGAAGCAATTCTTGTTTTTGTTTGTTTTAGTTTTTTGTTTTCAGCGTACTGAAAAACTTTAATAATAACCTTAATAATAAAATTGATCCATTTGTATTTCATCTTATATCCTGTTTGTCAGTTTATAAAACAGCATTCTAGAAAGCCGACGTTTTGATATTTTCATCGATAATTTTTCTAAATTACTAATATTTATTTGTCCCTAAGCTATTGACAAGTTTGAACATTCAGTTTAATGAATTTTTTAGTAATTAATATTTTCATCTGGAACCAGTGACCTTCTCGCGAAGACTTGTCACAAATTAAAATCAATGGCCTGTATTTCTAATCCTCGTTCTTCAGCTCCTTCCATCGGCAAAAACTATAACCTCAAACTCAGAAATCATTTAAATTCCTTTAGTTTTAAATTAAAATTTGAATGTAAATGTTATTTTCTTTTAAAAAAATGCTGATGGAGTCTGTAAGTAAAGTGAATCTTTTTTCATACACTTTACAAAGAACATAATGTTTACAATGTTAAAGACTCGTAAAATAATAAACATATTATCAGGTATTGCAGATTTTACCAATAAATTAACAATAGAACCGTAGTTTGTTACATGATTCGTTGAAGATTCGAAAATGTAAATAGAATTTCGAAGCAGTATTAATTGAGAAATATTTTATCATTATTTTCAAGTAAGAGAAATAATGATGGGAATACTACATCAACTCAAAATTTATTTATAAATTTACATCGTAGCAAATATCAAAGCTGTCACTTTAATATCCGAGTAGCTTTAAAAGCCTTAAACAGTAAAACATTACATTACTAAACCGAAACACTTGGGAAAAACATGCCATCAAGCTGTGAGTGCCTCTGTTGCCTTGGAAACATTTACACTCGGCTAGATGTTAACGTAGTTATGTTGATTGCAGATAACAAAGTTCTTTACCGTCCATACAACAATAAAAGTTTATAGAAACTTTCTACAGACATCAATAATTTAGAAAAGTCAACAAAGCTTTTTTGAATTATAATTTAAAATATTTAAT
This sequence comes from Thereuonema tuberculata, assembly GCA_023159025.1. Classification (NCBI taxonomy): domain Eukaryota; kingdom Metazoa; phylum Arthropoda; class Chilopoda; order Scutigeromorpha; family Scutigeridae; genus Thereuonema; species Thereuonema tuberculata. The sequence continues at coordinate 62,806,232 of JAFIDM010000002.1, forward strand.
TTTAATTTCGTTAAACAAAATTTGAAGAACTGCGGCAAATGAATCGTTTTATTTTAACTGGGTGAGAGCAGAAAGTGAAGAATTACAAATTAAAAGTAAATGGTAAAAAACAAAGCATTAAAAAGATTCTTATTACAGTGGAATCTCGTTATACCGCTGCTCGCTATACAGCGCACTCGGTTATAGCGCGGGCGATGTTCACGATAAGTTTATACAGGTCCGTGAGGCGTTGGTAGAATATGACTGATGAAATGATTATCGAATCCATTTGCGGTGAAGAAGATTGTCAAGAAGAAACAGAAGATGATAATGAAAGTGCCAGTGGGAAAGCTGATATACCGCCAACAACCAAAGAAGCAATAACAGCCATGGAAACTGCTATAAAATGTACTGAATCACACGGGAAATATTAACAGTGTCAGATTGTTGCAATTAGAATCTTTCAAAAGGGAAATGATACAGAAGTTATCAAAAAGCACACAGACAAAAATTACTCACCTTTTTAAGTGATGTTTTGTAATTGAAATGCTGTCGAATACATAGATTTCAGTCAAGTTATAGCTAGTGTTTGTTTTTACATATTTTCAAGGGTACCTTATGTACGTAAATAAAATAATAAATACATAAGATGTATAACTATGTTATGTAAATTTTAATAAAGCACTTAATAAATACTGTAAATTGTTTTTTTTTTATTAAAATAGGGCCTACATAATATGTATATAGTTGATGGAATGTTTCAGTATATAGCTCAAATCGTTCTGAGTAAATTTATTATGTCGCCACCGCGCCGCTATATATAACGCAGTTCACCTTATAACGCGGATATTGTTTCCCGCCCGACATGCGCGTTATATCGGGGATCCACTGTATATTGATACCATTCTAATTATGAACTATAACATTCTTTTCTTGCTGGAGTAAAATCTATTCATACAAATTCTAAGTTATTACTTGAGATTTTTCAAATGTAATAAGATGCTTATAAAACAAACCATATTTTTATTGTTTTTATTGCTTTTATTTTTATTGTGAATTGTATTTAGTAGCTCATTTTAAGCATCACAACATGACATTCTGGATATTAAGTGTCTCATAATTATTCAAGAAGCTCTTCCGAATTTTAAATCAATTGTGAATTCCCAGGTAAATCTAGTACAAGATCGAGAGAAAGAAATTTATATTGAAAAAGTAAGAAACAGGAAGTTTCTCAAACTGATGGAAAACAGGCAATTAACTAAATAGAAAAGTTTTAAGGCAATGAGATTTAGCTGGTTTTTCGATTTTTTTTTTGCAATCATTTGACAGCTGTGTAAGGAGACATACACAAGCAAACGTCCTATTCAATTACATCAACAGTATATCAATAAATTGACAGGTAGACAAATAAATAGATCCTTCACATTGTGTATAATATTAATTTTTTTGAACAACCTTTCCAAGTTTTGACACTCGCCAAACATCAGTCCATCCGACAATAGGTTTTGAATTTGACAAATATTATAATTTGAGGAAAATAATGAAATAACCAAAAACTCCAGCTGTCAACCTAATGCCTGTTCGATGTATCTCTTTGCTTGTTTGAGTTTATTTTCTTTTTACTAAAATGTACTCTTAAATGACAAATGTCTTCACGTACGATTGAAATATGAGAAATTTTTTTTTATAGTTTAAAAATCCAAAAACACACAATTAAAATAGTGATACATACATACATATTTGCCAATATTTCGAGCGCATTCACTGCGTCTCATTTTCAACGGACTTCACAAATTAAAAAATTTGAAAATGAGACGCAGTGAATGCGCTCGAAATATTCGGCAAATATGTATGTATGTATCACTATTTTAATTGTGTGTTTTTGGATTTTTAAACTATAAAAATTTTTTAACACACGTAAAATGTATTTTTAAAAAGAATTTTTTTTTAATATTCCGTAATTAATAAAGCCAAGCTGCTATTTTAAATGGAAATTTTTCTTTGTAAGTTTAAATGAGCTGTTCTTTCTATTACTATTACTATTATTTCTATTACTATAGTAGTTACAAGAAATAGGTTCATTTTATAGTTATTTCATTAGTACATAACTAGATTATTCCTATCTCTGAACTACACTTACGTACTATTTTATTTTTATTATGGCAATCTTTAATAATACGGTTAACATACAGTGGTGGTCAAAATTATAAGGACAAGGGAAAAAATCACCAAACTTGGTTACAGTTGGCCTGAAAATTATGCAAATTTTATGGCTGGAAACCAACGATAAATGCAGCATTTTTTATTAGTTTTTATGGAAATATATGGGAAAATCCTATTCATAAAATGTATTTTGGATTTAGATAGCCCTGTGATATGGACAAAATTATAAGGACAATGCTGTTTGTGTGTTCTAAAAAGCAAAATTTGCATGTTTTTTATTCTGCACACGGCACTCTCAGACGATATAAATGCATAGTAAAAGATTGCGAACGTCGTATTCTATTTTTTCAGTCATGCTACTAGGTACGAAACTTTCGGAGTTTTAGAAAGGGAAAGTGGTTGCTTTTAAAAGT
>JAFIDM010000002.1:62831024-62850415 GCA_023159025.1 Thereuonema tuberculata
GTAAATATCACTGTCTTGCAACCTAAATTTTTACTTTAAAATAATGAAATTATTCTGGAATATTATAATTCTGTATTTTAATAAAATAATATCTAGAGTTCAAAAATAAAATTTGTATAGGGGTGAAAAAATATTAAAATGAAAAGCCTCTGGGAAGCACAATGGATCATCAAAAAATAAAAATTTTCGTATGAGTTTGTAATTCTTACATTTCTAATCTCTGCCACGGTCTTTCATCTGCTTGAGATTTCTTTTGTCATACAGCTTATCAAACTCATTTTCAGATTTTTGTCTTTCTCATTTCTATTTTTTCATTGTTTATGTTTTGTTCAGAAAAACAGCTGCTTTTATTCCCTTGGGTGTGAACATTCTTCCTTTTTTTATTGAGTTGTGATGTCAAATTTTAACGAAACTGATCGATTAAGCTTTCTGGATAGCATTTTAAGGCGATATGCATCACGCCTACATTTCTTTGTTAAGTTCCTACTATAGAGTATAAAATGAAAGACAAAATAACGAAATTTAAAAAATAAATAAATCAGAAACTGAAATATCAATGTATAGGGTGAACCTGAAAGCCCTAAATCACCCTCATAACTTAGGAACGAAGATTTGTAGGGTGAGAAAGATTAGGAATTGGTGAGACTGAAGGCAGCGCCCCTAGCAGTACAATGTGGTAACTAGTAACCTGATCTCGAAAACTGTAAGTGATAAGAAAAATAAATGAGAAAGCTGAAGCGCATTGTCGAATTAGTAGAAAATTACAGAAAAGAATCATGCAAATAGAAGACGATAGACGTCGTGAGCATATGCCTTTGTGTACCGTATGCAAATGATGGCTGTGACGCGACTCCACTCCTGCAGATAAAACGCATGCTTTACAGTCTACAAAGAATTGTAGACTATCAAATATTCCGTTAACAACGGAATAGTATCTTTTAAACAAAAGATAATGGCAGATTATTCGAATGAAGAGTATTGTGAGATAGTAGTGCTATGCGGCGAAGTCGGCGAGAACTCTCGGGGCCGCTTTTGCATTAAATGACTTTCTGAAAACTTAAAGTCTCCCGCCTTCTATTTGCACGATTTTTTTTTCTGTAAAATGTCATTTCTTAGTAATTCGGTGATGCTCTACAACTTTCTGATTTATTTATTTTTTCCCGTATCTCAGAGTTTCCGAGATAGGGTTACTAACTTCCACAGGTTGCCGCTAGGGGCGCTGCAGTCAGTCTCAACTGATAGCGCGTGGTCACTTTCCTACACCGATATCTGATTTCCCTAACTCTAGCTATCTTTGTTTTAAAAGTTATTTGGGTGACGTAGGACTTTCCCGGCATCCTTTGTATGCCGCCTAAGAATTAATCTATGACGGAACCGGGGAATTCCCTTTATTTAAGTGAGTGTAGTCATCTCGCTCGCTCTTGCGACTGGCAACACCGTCTGTGTATTGCCTTGCGATAATCCCCGTGTTTTATTTTTTGTTCACGACGAATATTCAGCGAAAATTAATTCTTTCATTTAAAGAATAGAGTTCAATATTGTCTAAAAACAGCTGCAACATCAGTCGTCCAATTCACATTGACTCAATAACCTGCTAAAATTCTTGATTTTCTTTCGGGCGGCAATTTTTGGGGGCAACAAAATTTAAATACCTAAATAAGGGGGCAGCAAAATTTAAATATCTAAATAAGAGGGAGCAAAATTTAAATACCTAAATAAGGGGGCAGTAAAATTTAAATACCTAAATAAGTGGGCAGCAAAATTTAAATACCTAAATAAGGTGGCAGCAAAATTTAAATATCTTAATAAGGGAGCAGCAAAATTTAAATACCTAAATAAGGGGGCAGTAAAAATTAAATGTCTAAATAAGGGGGCAGTAAAATTTAAATACCTAAATAAGGGGGCGGCAAAATTTAAATACCTAAATAAGGGGGCGGCAAAATTTAAATACCTAAATAAGGAGGCGGCAAAATTGAAATACCTAAATAATGGGGCAGCAAAATTGAAATACCTAAATAAGGGGGCAGCAAAGTTTAATTACCTAAATAAGGGGGCAGTAAAATTTAAATATCTAAATAAAGGGGCGGCAAAATTTAAAGACCTAAATAATGGGGCAGCAAAAATTTAAATACTAAATAAGGGGGCGGCAAATTTGGCCAACGCCCCGGCCACGCTACGTCTCTGTACTCCACAGTACGAAATGGATCCCAAAAATCATTTGGCTGGTAGAAATCTCCACTGCAAATGTCACACATATGCAGACTCGTTGGTATTCACCGCAACGTGTTAGGAGAATTTTTTTTCATGCAGGAATGCACGAATAATTGACTTGAACTGTTCAGGTGTATCATTCCAAGCAGGCATTTTTAAGTGGTATTAGGAGAAGCTGCTTCTTTTGACAGCGGCTCAAATCCTTGTTCGAAAAGGCGTCTTCTGACTCTCACAGCAATTATTGCCATTCCGTTATGTTCTTCATCATCATTTCATCTCAGCAGAAGAAGCCTTATGGTTTATAGGGCATAAGGGCTTCAAACCACGGTCCTCTTTTGCAAAAGAGATTTGTTTGCAACCAGTTATTTTTTGCTGTCAGAAGATTTAGTATCACTGATATTAAGAAACAAATCTACTGACTGTCGATAAGGCACATGATTAACAATACAACAATCCTAACTCTTTCTACAAGTTATTCTGTTGTCAACTACACGGTAATTTCGCAGGACATGACTGCAACCCTGCAAAAGGCACTTCTGTAGCTGACAAAAAAAACTCAGATGATCCATAACTTCTACTTTTATCGTAATGTAAGATTTCGATCCTATATGATCCCCACCAAATATTTCCAAATTTTTGGGTTTCGTTGATAAAAATTGCAATTTTCAGCAGTGATGCTGTTTCCTCATAATTATAATATAGAAACACAAATATTTCACTAAACACAGCTGTACTTCGCAGAAAGCTGCTTTATCTGCTTCTTCAGGCATGTTTTGTACAAAGCAAAATAGAAACAAACATAGAATAATTTAAACAAACAAAGATAGGCCATGTTTATAATGTTTATAATCATTGAAAAGCTTCATGATTTTTACAATGCTTTTTTAATTTTTCTAATAAAAATGGATTTATTTCCACTTCTTTTTGTTTATTGAAACAATGAAAACTATTTCAAACACAAGCTTCAATTATAAATCTTGTGGTTGTGTCAAATATGTTTTCATATAGGACAGGTACCAATGGATCTGGATTATGTCCAAGTATCATACAATGGTTTGCCCAATCTGATAGTTCAGGATGTCAATTTCTAAAAGCGCTGATATGCTCTTGAACTTGTTCACCTAATGTACATCCAGTGTTACCAAAATATATTCCGTCACAAGTACGACATTTTAATTTATAAATAACATCCATCAATATAATTATATTACTTGTTTTGTGGGAATTATATATTAAAGATTTTAAACTGCTATTCGCTACTCTTACAACAGAAATATTAATTGATACACAGGTTTGAGGAATTTTCTTTAGATATATTAACATTATAAGGAGTTTGAATTATATGTTTAAATTCCCTATTAACTTTAGGTTTAACTTTATTGTTATTCAGAAAAAAGGTTTTACATAATCTGTTAGAAGGATGAGTACACTACACTTCACGTTAGAATAGACGCGCCGGGGTGATCTAAAAAATGCGCATGCGAATCTGTTTGCGACCCCATGCTATCTTGCCAACCCCTACTTATATGGAATAATCGTCATTCTTAACTCAAACTTTGTTAATACACTGAATTCCTAATCATGAGTTAAAAAAAAATCATTATTTATATGTAATGATATAAAACTTAGCTGAAACCTTGTTAAAACACTGAATTTCTAATAATGATTTTTAAAAAAAAAATCTTTATTTATACGGAATCATCGTCATTCTTAGCTCAAACCTTGTTAATAGACTGAATTCAATAACATTCAATAACAATGTGATACTAATTTTAGAAATAAAAGTTATCAGTTATCAAAATCCCAATTCTTAAAGTTATATAACCAATATCTCATAATGTCGTAAGTTGAGAAACTGTGAAAAGATTTAAAATGGGGAGAAAAAAATGAAGAGTAAGAATAGCCTATGAGGGGATCGAACCCACAACCTTAGCATTATTAGCACAAAGCTCTAACCAACTGAGCTAACAGGCCATCTACAATATTGAAGAAATCCTAAAACAGTTGCTTCTTAAGTATAACATCTACTTTAAACAACGTGATACTTATACTTAAAACTTTTACGTTTGCTGTTCATGTCTTTAGGAATCAAACACCAAGCCGACACACCTGCTAAGCAGGTGTGTCGGCTTGGTGTTTGATTCCTAAAAACGTGATACTAATTTTAGAAAAAATAAAGTAGTTATCAAACTCCCAATTCTAAAGGATTGCATAACCAGTATCTCATAATGTCTTAAGTTGAGAAACTGTGAAAAGATTTAAAATGGTTAGAAAAAAATGAAGACTAAAGGCCGTATTACATTTACTATTTCACTCGCCATAAATGCAAGCCATAACGGAGGTCATGTCAGGGTAGATTGCGAGTGATTAGTGCACTACTTTACACTTACTATAACGCCTTCCATCACACGGGACATTTACACTTCTCAATTGTCATCATGCCTACGTGTTATTTACGAAAAAAATAGCATTGATTTATATAAAAACCATGTAGTCAATGCATCGGATAGGTGAAAGAATGTTTTTAATTAATTAAAATAGGAAATATTCGTGTTTTTTTTCATCGCTTTGTGTTTCTTTGTTTTCAGTTTCGATAAATAATTCAGTCTCGTTAAATCTTGATCAGCGACGATATCTTTGCGAGATGTCAATCGCTCGTCTCGATTCGAATTTTCAAGCCGAAATTCTGTAATGATTTTGATTAATAATGTAACATTTTATGAAAGCATCCACGAAAACATAAGGAAAAGATGCCCTCCGATCGTGAAAATCATTTTTGTAATCGGTAATTTCGAATAAATAGATACAAATCGATTGGACTTCCAAGTTCTACAATTCGTCACCAGGAGCGCTAGTGGCGATGTCCAGCCATAGATGTGTCGACATTTCTTCGAAAAATAGCCCAGGCTCTATCGCTCTCCATTTACTGGACATCTGTGATGTCCAGGTGATGGCGAGTGAAATGTCCAGGTTATGGCGAGTGAAATAGTAAATGTAATACGACCTTAAGAATGGCCCATGAGGGGATGCAACCGACGACCTTCGCGTTATTAGCACGACGCTCTAACCAACTGAGCTAACAGGAGTAGTTGCGATGCATTGTGGGATATTTGGCCACTGACAGAATGACAAACCGGGGCAAATCAATCAGAAGCCTAAAAATTAATAATACAATTTATTTCTTCTTTATTTTTAAATTTAATATTTCTGAATAATAATAAAGTGAAATCTAAAGTCACTAGGAAATTTAAAAATATAATTCGTACTCCTTATAATGTTAATATATCTAAAGAAAATTCGTCAAATCTGTGTATCAAATAATATTTCTATTGTAAGAGTAGCGAATAGCAATTTAAAATCTTTTTTTTTTTTTTTCTTTTTCTTTTTTAATGTTCGCAGTCCTATTAGGTATACTTATATAGTAATGTATACCTGTAATATATAATACATAATTGCCACAAAACAAGTAATATAATTATATTGATGGATGTTATTTATAAATTAAAATGTCATACATGTGGAGGAATATATTTTGTTATCACTGGACGTACATTAGGGTGAAAAAGTTCAAGAGCATTCCAGCGCTTTTAGAAATAGACATCCTGAACTATCGGATTGGGCAAACCATTGTATGACACTTGGACATAATCCAGATCCATTGGCAACTGTCAAATAAAAACATTTGATACAACCACAAGATATATAATGGAAGCTTGTATTATAAATAGTTTTCATTGTTTCAATAAACAAAAAAGAGTGGAAATAAGTTCATTTTTATTACAAAAATTCAAAAACCATTGTAAAAATCATGAAGCTTTTCGTGAACATTATAAACATTATAAACATGGCCTATCTTTGTTTGTTTAAATTATTTTATATTTGTTTCTATTTTGCTTTGTACAAAATATGCCTCAAGAAGCAGAAAAAGCAGCTTTCTGCGAAATATAGCGATGTTTAGTGAAGAATTTCTATTTACTGTGTTTTCTATATTATAATGATGCTGTTTAATTGAACACCACAGTAATATTAAATTTCTACAATATCTACTGTAATATTAATATAAAATTACACGTCAATAAAGCTGATTTAATTTGGTCGCCAAAATATAAGTAATAAGGGACTTTCATTCGGGCCGAGATCGAAGTTGTTTATAGATGAAATAAGTTACATTTGTATTTTATGATCTTAATTACATTTTTAATATTAGTTTTTAATAAACTCATTCATCATAAAATCTATTTGTTTACTAAAAATATTCAGCTTTTTTCTTAAATAAAATAATGCTAATCAAGACTAATCAAGGAAGAGTTGATCATTATCCTCATGTAGTCAATTTCTGTATTTTAATTAGTCACAAAGTGATGTAGAATTATTGAGTATTTTGATGTTTGACATCAAAACATCAATGTATTTTGATGTTTGACAAAAACCAAGAATTAACACAACTCATTTAAACAATTTTTCTTATTTAGTTTATTAGTTTTATATTGATAAAGTTCTGCTGGTATTTATTTGTCAGTGAGTCACTTATTTACAATTAATGTGGGAGAAAGTTGATTGTATAGTAATTGAATATAAGAATGAATATTTCAAACACCGAATCCTGTGGAAAATCAAACATTTAGGTAACAAAAGACATAAAGAAATGTAATAAATTCATTTTCATGAAACATTATACCTGTGCATTTTAGTATTTTATTTTCTCTTGAGAAATCGACCTATTCCAATCTTAGATAAAAAAAATTTGTTCATTTATTTTTGTTGTTTTTATACAGGTGAAGCTGTGATAGTGAACTGTTCGTTTTTAATTTGGTCCATTAGCTCAATTGATGTTGGCAATATGGTAAGAAAATTTAAAATACAATGCTTATTGCTTCTGCAGTAAAATATATATTATCTGATAATTCACTTCAAGTCATATTAACTCATTCTCCAAATAAACTTATAGTTACATTTACTTTTAAACGCATTTTTTGGATGGTGTTCTCAATCAAGGAATTTAGATAGCTGTTCAATCCAACACTATAAACTGCAATAATGCTGTCCACTTGCTATATATTGTTCATTCTATACCCAAATGTAAAAGGTAGTTCAAAATAATATGATAGTCAAACTATGTGTTCTAAGATTATATCTGTAGAAGAAGTTTGTATTTCAAATTTTACAAAAAATCGTAACATTTACATTATTCAGTTTAACTGTAATTCGTAAGCATTTCTGATATTCCGGATTTGACTCTTACCGATGTTTCAAGCATTTGAAGTACTAATTGCTGGGTAATTACTTCCGTAATGAGATCAAAGTGGAGCAAGCTTTATTTCTCCCACTTGTCAAATTTATTTTGGAAAAAAGCCACTCTATAATTTCGTAATCTTTGGCTAATGGTTCTTATTGGGATTTTCATTAGTTTGCATAATATTCTAATCTGATAATGCAACTCCCAATTTCCTATTTTCCAATTCTAATTTAAAACTAACAAGCAAAATTATCGCTTTTATTCAAAAATCACTAAGGACTTTAACATTCTTCCTTAGCCATACTAACAAGGAGAAAGCACAACTTGTACATTGCCAAAATCGATGCCCTTTTGTAAGGTAAAAGTTCACATCAAGTACTTTAAAAATATATACAGTATAGTTTGGGCCAATTCTCTACGGATTTCTAGATATTTATAGATTTCAAGTATTAGATTATTAACTCATTGCTATCTTATTAGAAATGAATTGTTGGCGTGGAGTAACGATTAAGCACTGCCTTTTCAGATGTATGATTACCGTGTTCAAGTCTGGTACGAGGAAAATGTGTTTTTGATTTGCTTTTTTGTTTTATTCCATTCCTTTCTTTTTACTTCCTTTTTCTTTTCCTTGTGTATTTTTAATTCTTTCTTTAAGATGGTGTTGTTTCTTTGTTTTTTCAATAAGTTAAGAATATCACACACAAAACTAACATACGATTACAAATAAATTTAATAATATTCTCGTTAACCTTGGTTTTTAATTAGATGAACTTTAATTTAGAAAAAAAAAATAAACAAATGTATGATTACTTAACTAATTAAACTTTTTTCTGAATATACTAATGGGTGAATCTACAGAAAACCTGCAATCTATATTACTAAAATCTTTTATTTCTCTGTTTGTCTGTCTGTCTGTCCGGCGCAATTTTCTGAGAGAATGGAAAATAGAAATAATTTTTACAATGAAACATCCGCGACAGGAATCGAACCTGCAACCTTCTGATCCGAAGTCAGATGCCTTATCCATTAGGCCATAGGGACTACAACTCTCTTCATATGGTTTTTTGACTTATATCTCCTTTCCTTTCCCCCATCAATAAGGAATGTATTCAATCTTTTTTTTGAATCTCAACATTGTTTATTTATTTCACATCAGTCAGTTTATTTGTAATTCGAAACTGACAATTAGAACGATAATTGCCGAAACGTTGCAATATTTTAAATATTCTTACTTAACCAAATCCTATGTGATATTGAAAAATATGTGGGTGTACATGCCAGATGTTGGAGTAAAGAAAACAGAGTCAAGAAAGAGAGAAGCACTCTTTTTTTGAGGTGGAATACCGAAAAAATCACTATTTGCAACTCAAAAACCATCAATAAATGTAACTCAAACGTCACTGAAAAGTGACAATTATAATTAAAATGAGAGTCAAAAAAGAATGATGCGATACTTCTATTAGATAGAATACTGAAAAATCACTATCTGTAACTCAGAAACCATCAATATTTGGAACACAAAAGCCACTGAAAAGTGCCACTTAGAATAAAAAAAGAGACTCAAAAAAGAAAGAAGCAGTATTTCTATTAGATAGAATACTGAACACTATTGTAACTCAGAAACCACTGAAAAGTATCATTTGGAATAAAAAAAAAAAAAAAAAGAGTCAAGAAATAAGAAGGAGTATTTCATTAGATAGAATACTGAAAAATCACTATTTGTAACTCAAAAACCATCACTATTTCTAACTCGAAAACCACTGAAAAGTATCAATAGGAATAAAAAAAAAAAGATAGTCAAGAAAGAAAGATGCACTATTTCTATTAGGTAGAATACTGCTCAGAAGTTAGACGTCTTAGCCATTAGGCCACTAGGCCTACATTCTAATCTCTGTAAAAAATAAAAATATATCATAGATATATGATTTACAAGGTGGTTCTAAAAGCAGTCGTAGATTGAGAGAATATAGACATCAAAAATTAAATTAAAATAAAGCTTTTAAAAAATTTTAGTTTTAGTTTCTTTGATGTAATTTGTGTGTGTGTGTGTGTGTGTGTGTGTGTTTGTGTGTTTTTTAATAAATAAAAAATTGTTTTCCGTTACATAAGGGAGGCTTCCGGAGCGAAGCGACGGGTAGCCGACTAGTTTCAGTCAAAAATTTTTGAGATTTTAAATTACAAGATTTCCTTTTCAAAAAAATAGAGATCATTGCTTTTGACGTTCTTACATCCATGATATATGTGGTTCAGGTCAACGCATTTTGGTTATTTAAAAAAAAATGATGGTAGGCTATGTCTACAGAAGTGATTGTGTTAATAACGATGTCGAATTTTAATATAAATTATATTCGAAATAGTGAATTTACGTGGGAAAAACTATGAAATAAATAAATAGAAGACTAATTTATGAATTAAAAGAACTTTTTATCAAAAGAGGAAATCATGTACAATAAAAATGAATTAGACTGTCAATCTTAAACGTCTATAAAAAATGTAAATATATAATTACATATATCATGTATTATATTATATATATTTATATAATTACAAATATCCTTATTGGCATTTAACAAAGACTGGAAGTGAAAGACAAGTCTTCGTGAAAAACATAGTAGCCGCTATTGTTGATGATCATCACTTCCATGGACCCCAAAGTCCACGGAAGTGATGTCCACGGAAGTGACGAATACTTATGTTTCTTGACCCATGTGCTCTTCATTTTGAGGTTAGGAACACGTGTCATTCAGAAAATTAAATTTACCATATTTCAATTATCATGCCTAGAAATAATTATTTTTTCATAGAAAAATTAGGTTCTAAACATGACCACAGAAGTGATGGGATGAGCTGTGCAAATTACGAAAAATGAATAAAAAGGTAATATTTTCCTGACAAATGTGCGACTCAGACGAATAAAATCACTTCCCAATCCAAAATCGCCGTGTAAACTTTTGTTTTTAAGTGAAATGGAAGACAACTAGCGCATCGGGTGGATTTTTTAGAAAGTTTAGGAATGTCCAAAGCGATGGCTAAACCTTGTGACAAGACTTGAGGTTGCAAAAAATTTTTACAGGTAATTCGAAAAAAAAAAAATTCACTCAATAATATGTTAAATTTAAGTATTTTCTGATTTCACAATATATATATTATTTTAAAAATATTAAAAAAATAAAGCAGTTTGGATCTTTAGAAGCTATCCAACTGTAGCTTGTGACAGTCCACGGAAGTGATGATCACCTTCTGTGGACAACTTTTTTTTTTGCAAATTCCAGAAAATTTAAAAAAAAATTATACTAAACTATAGTACATTTTGTACTTCAATGTGTGATTTTGAAAAATGACAAATATTTTCAATCATTTTCAATTTATTGCTCTGTGACACGAGTGCAGGTTTTCCGTAGATTCACCCTAATACGTTTTTCTCTTGACTTTTTGTTAATATTGTTACTATAAAACTCAATACGTATCTGTTGGCGAAAGGTGCGATCAATAAAACGAGTGAGGCAAAATTTCATATCCAAGTTCGTGAAGTTTCCTTGTCTGCTAAGACCACTTTTCCATGTGGTCCTCTAGAAGAATTCTTTACGTTGTAATCTCCATCACGGAATTTTTAGAACCAACGCTGCAATGTCCTTTCGCTTATTATGGTCTTCACCGAAAACACTACATATGTTTCCATTCACTTCAGCTGCTAATAAGCCTCGTAAGAACTCATAAAACATGACTTGTCGAACATCCGACATCTTCATATTTTGATTCAATTCACAAAATAGGACACAGAATACAGAAAGAACCTCATGACCAGTCGATACCAAATGCAGTAGGGGTGATCCTTCAACTGATATAATTAAACATCTAAAGCATTTTTTTAATTTCTTCCCTACAGGTGATGATATTTGCAAGTCAACCAAACCGACATTTTAGGGTTTTCAGTCCGAATACTTTATACAATTACTTACAAAATAAAACGCAAATATAATTACTTAACTAACTTAACTTTTTTGAATATACTAAAACATTTTTCAATAGGGGAAAACGTTCACTTCCGTAAACATTTCCAAATTTTCTTTTGCAAACGAATTCAGTACTGGAGGATATATTTTTGAGAACACTTGAAAATGGACCCTATTTAGCGGAGGGTCTGAAACGTCGTGAGTTTTAATATTTATTTTTATGTTTTTACTCTATTCGTGCTTATATATAGTAGGCAATATTTTGAACTTAAAACATTTTTCTCTTGGATTTTTTTTCTGTATATTGGACCACTTGAGGATAGGCGGGGCTTCATAGTTCTAAAATATCCCACCAGTCTACTTTTTAGCTTGTGGGATAAACAAAGCCATGTGCTTCGTTTTAACCCTAATACATATTGAGGCTGAACTAAAAGATTTGATTTACATGCAACGATTGTAAGGCTTCCAAAATTTTCAGATTGGATGTAGAGTTGATTACAGCCTATTGAAGAAGACGACAACAATACATTTTCAAAGTAGGATATAATTTAAAGGACCACTTGAGGATAGGCGGGGCTTCGTAGTTACAACATATCCGAACTTTATAGAATGAACAATCCATGAACGTGTTCGAGAACACGCGGGTTACATCAGAAACAAAAAAACTGACATTTCAGAATTAGCGGAACATTCTATAAAGTTCGGCCACCGGATTAGCTCAATAGTGAATATTCTGCACACAGAAAAGGAATCCAAAACCCGGAAAATTGTTGAAAGCATTATCATTCGAAACACTAGAGGGAGGAATCTAAACCGCAGTGATGGAGCAAAATTAGTTAATAGATTTATTTCTTTAATTGGGTATTTATCAAATTTTGATTGTTCAGACAATTATGCTTCGTTTGATGAATTGGCTTTATGTTGAGTTTTTTCATTATTACCATGTGATTTATTTACTTGTAAATTTATTTCCTTTGTTTTTATATTCCTACTTATCATTTGTTATCAACAATTTTTAGTATTTAGTCACGTATATTGTTCAAACGATAATGTCTTCCTTTGATGTATTGGCTTTGTATTTATTATTTCAATCTATATCATACATTTGTTCCTTTACTTTGTTTTGTATTCATGCACATCCTTTGTTTCCACAGTTTTTGAGTCATTAGGCTAGTAAAAGGAATTAACGAAATAAATTCCGAAAATTCGCCATTCTACATGAATATCGTATTTATTTCTTTTGAGTTGAGGAGGTGAGTGTAAGTTTAATAATTATGTACACAAGAAGGAGAATTAGAGAGATTTATGGAATATATATGATTGTTACGTATTTCAGAATCAATCGATATGTTAATACTATTGTAAACATATAGTTGTATGTTAACAAAATATGTATTGTACTAACAAAACGCCAAGAGAAAAACGTATTAGTATTCATACTAATATATTCAAACGCTTAGTTAGTTATGCTTTATATGTTTTATATTATTTTTCTAAATTAAAGTACATCTAATTAAAAACCAAAGTTAACGAGAATATTATATATTTCTAATCGTATGTCAGTTTTCTGTCTGATATTAATAACATAACCAATTCTCGACTATTTCAAGTCGAATGATCAGTCCGACTCTATTTCGAATATTACAGTACAAAAGTATAAATATTTTCAAAAACAACAATGCAGATAACGCAATAAGAAATTAAAGAAATAAATACACATCTTTTTACATATGTAAGTATTCCTTTTTTCTATCCACTACTATAGATTTTAAGATTACAGAGTACTATTTTGAAAAGAATAAATTTATTTTTGCAAAAACAATAAAAAAATCAAACAAAAGAACATTATTCTTATCTCAGAGAGTGAATTATTATATAATGAGTCTTTAATAAAAGTAATCAATCTATTAAATCTACATTTTTTTACTGTTTTTTATTATATTTATTTGTATAATTTAAGAATATCTTCATGCATCTCTTTTTTAATTTACATCCTAGTTATTTGTTTGCCCAACCATTTTTTTATTGGAGTAAAAAGTCTATTAGATAATAATTAATAGCAATGAACACTAATATTTTTCATTTCTCCAGGATTACGAGGTGGATCTTTATCTTTGGATTGAATGGACAGATTTTCGATTAAAAATTCCAGAAGATAAGATGACAGTTCGAGAAGATCTTAAAACCGAGGAGGCTAAAAAACTATGGATACCTCCTTTAACTTTTAGGAACTGTAAAAATTGTCGAGTTATGACCTTTGATCCAGAACAACATAAAATAACTATTGAAAATGGAAAGTTAGGATTTTATATGAGGTAAGATATTCTTCCATTTTGAGTTCTTTTATTTATTTTTCCTTTTCTCGAAACAACATTGCAGATAATAAAACAATTTGAAAACAATCCAGATTTAATCATGGTTTTTACGTTTTCATGTTATCTAAAGAAAGTATTACATTTTTTTTGAATGGGAGAAACAAAAATGAAATATCCATAAAGTATTTGCATAACCTAAGAAAAGAAGTTGAACGTGCAGAGGAATTGTTGAAAAAGGAAAATCTTCCATCATGCACTGAAATAAACAAAAACCAATTCATGCTTTTTATTTATCATTGAGGGAATCTATAATAAATAGCTAGTTCACTATTATTATGGGGTCATCAGCTAGATTTACACTCAATGACAAGATCGGAGAGCATGAAAGGCAATGGAACCAAAAACCGCACCCGGCTGTGGGATCAAACCAAAAACAAATAAAAGAAAAGAAATTAACTGTATTACAACAGATTTTGTAATGAAGACCCTCAACTCAAGGGTCCAAAGAGGCATTTAAGTTTGGATAAACTATACAGCACGAACCAGATTAAATCCATAAAAATTTTAATTGTGTAGGGACAAAAGGTAAGGCCAGCTCCAAATTATTTACAATTTAATGCAGGGATTTATTTATTCTGCTGATGTTGGAAGTTTCTGAATCTATTCCGATCGTCTGGATCATTTTTACTGATAGATAAATAGACTTTAAATGTAAGACAGAATAAATAAAAGGTTATAAGATCTGCTGATATTGGAACCTACTACATTCAGCAGTCCTATCACATTCTAATAATTAAAATTAATTATTAGAAAACAGTTTTTTTGTTACTGAAGACGTAAATTAATGTCTTACCTGCAACGGAGGATCTATTTTTGCTTCATTTAGCGTGCATCATAACTTTTACACATTCAAAGATAAATATGAGTAGGAGTTATGACGCACCCATGGGGGGGCGGGAGAGAGAAGGAAGCTGGAAAATAAGAAAAAGTAAACCCAAAAAATAAGAAAAAGTAAAAGAAAGAAAGAGAATAAAACCTTAATTAAAGCACTGATGTGTCTCTATCTTATTATTTTGAAAAGTGATCTTTGAAATAGAAGGGATAGCTTTAAATATGCGCTATGATACTTTTTATATGTAACTCCTCCCTAAGTACATTTTCAAACAGCCCTCCTTAAACCATAATCCTGGGTGTGCCACTGAATAGGAATATTGGTAATTTACAGATTTCTAATGCATTACTTTGGCAGCCTCTACACTGTAACAAAAAGCATCTGAAAGATTTATTTACAAGATTACATTCTTCCAATATCAACTAACTATTGCCTACGATGTTTATTAGGAAATTGTAATAATGGTCCTCATCTTTATAATAATGCCGGTAACATTCTGCACATAAATGCATTTTTATTTTAAAACACATGATAATATTTATATATATATATAAGTTATAAATACATATATATTATAATATTGTATATAATATTATAAATTTTCGAAAGTTGAGAAGTTCTTTTTATTATTCAAGTACTATCCAAAAGACTTTCGCATTTAAACTTTAAATTTATTCTTACTCAAAATTTCTAAACAGAAATCTATTTTGCTTTTACTTAATCATCCCTCTAATAAATGTGAAAGACAAAAATGTGTATAGCAAATCTTACGGCAGCATTTCACAGAAGACAGAATTAGTCTAGCGATTCCTACGAGTTGGCCACCCCGTTCGCCTGATCTCACTCCCTGTGAGTTTTGATTATGGGGATATTTGGAAAGCTTGGCGTGGATAACTTAGTAACGTTAAAGGATCGAATACTGTTCTACGTGAGACAAATCACTGGAGATCTGTTGCATTCTGCTGTGGAAAATGATGTTCACAGAACAGTTGCGAGAAAAACATACCGAATCATATCTATAAATGATGCCAAATAAAAATTACTACTGATTGTAACTTTCTTTATTTATTACGCCAATTTTCTCTGTAGCCTCTTTTTTTTTGTAGCCTCTATGACGCCATTTTTTTTACTCTGGTGGTGGAATTCTGAATTAAGTTTTTTTTTTCTTTAGGCGTGTTTCACAGCCAATGAAAAGACGAACGAAAATGTGCGACCGATGAACAATATCGAAAACCTAAAATTTTTCTGCCGGCTCATAAAAAAACCCTTCAAAGTGCAGCTTAAAATCTCGACATTTCGTGAGCCTTACCTCCCGCGACCTGCTTAGGCCTATAGTGCGATACTTTAAGTTTTTAATTAAAGGAAAAAAAAATTTAATGCACAAATAAACAAAAACAAAGGTTCAAAAACAAAGGTTCTCACACCCTGAGCTACCATGTCGGGAATCTAAGACAGCTGTTTCAGTGTTATTAGGCTTCCTCAGTCAGATTTACCCTTGATGGTAGCTCAGAGACAAAGATGAGGCAACCATGCCGGCCCCCCCGGAATGGCCCCTCAAACCAAATCAAGCACCCACAATAAATCACTGTGCACCGCACAGCCCTAAATTCCTTGTCCCAACAACCGCTGGGCTCAAAGGAATTTAAAAAAGGTTTGAGAACCAAAAAATTACAAGTTAATGTAAAATGAAAAACCTTAACGTTCATCAAAGTTTTTAATTGAAGGAAAAAAAAATTAATGCACAAATAAACAAAGAAATCTGGCTGAGGAAGTCTAATAAGGCTGAAACAGCTGTCTCAGATTCCCGACATGGTAGCTCAGGGTTCGAGAACCTCTGTTTGTTTATTCGTGTTTAGTGATGAATCTAGACAAAACTTGGATTCGTCACTAAACACGATTTGTTACCAGTCCACAGTCACCCATTCCCCCCGCTCATTATACCAGAGCAAACGAAGTCACCGATGGTGGAATACCAATGGGAGCTAGCGTAAAGGGCGCCCAGAATGCAAGTCTCGTTCTGCAAGTCGACGTAATCATTCGGGTAGACACAGGGATTTCTAGTGATCCCGTTCCATGTCTGTGGATAGTGGATAGGAACCCGTGGCTAATTCGTGAAAGCCGATGACACGATCCTGTCTTCTGGCAATCTGCTTAAGCCTCCCAGTGGCTTGCCTATGCTTGTGTGTTCCTTCACGTCTCCACTGCTCTCACCACCGTCTCAGGGTCCGAACGGTTCAGGTGGCAGCCAATTCGACAAAATGATCAGCCTGCTTTCCGCAGTGCAATGATACGGCCTTTCGCAAGCTCAGTTGTTCAAAACTCTGTTAAATGCGTTGTCGAGACATGCTAAGGACTCTGAGATCTGCACTCCACAACCACACTGATTACAAAGCGTTCACCTGGTCATAGCCGCAGTATAATAACCTTGGTGGTTATAATGACCCCGGTGGTAATTCTCAGCTGGTAATTGCACTCAACTGAGCGGGTAATGAGTGGCACCTGTGACCTGTGCCGTATGCCGAATTTCATCGTTCCAGGATCATTCATTCTAGGTCCGCTCATTTTTTAGCAATGAGTGTAGTGTAGAATATATCAAACTATTTGTGGTGAATGTTTGTGGCCACTGGTTCGTAAAATTAGACAAGAAATAAGATCTGGCAATAACTCTGTTTATTCATATGATGCAGGGATTTAAAAAGGCTTCGTACATGTGATTAAATGTTGCATGGGATTTAAGTGACTTTTAACAGTCTTTATTAAATAATAGCGAATCAGGGATAAGAAGCACGGTCAACAGAAATTTTGAATATTAATAATGGAATTAAATAAGATAGTAAAAATTAGAATACTCAATCCATAATAAAATAAATGCTGATGAAAGAATATACAATTATAAATAGTAAGATAACTAAGAATGTACAATGAATAATTAGGACTATTATAAACATTATATATATATTCTCATTTACCTGTTTATATATATTTATAAGGTGTCCCAGGAGGAAAGGTCAATATTTTGGGCGGTGATAGTATCGGCCTTTTTAAGCACACGAGACCATATGAACGAGTATCCTATTCCGAATGGTTTCTGAGATAGAACAATTTTGAAAGTACAGTTTAAAAATGAATGATAACAAAGAGATATTACTTACTATTTATTTATTGGCAAAGTTACACATTTCTTACAGTTTATAAAAAAGTTTCAAAAATTCCATAGGCAATTCTCAATCTTGTGAGAACATGATGTGTTGCTTGTCTGAGTTCATCATGACGTTTCTTTATGCGAACAAAAGAATTCATTATGTGAGTGAGCATTATGTGAGCATTATGTTTTGTCAACGTCTGAACACTTCATCCAACCCCATAAGCACAAATCCAAAGGGATTAGGTCGGGAAATCTTAGGATAGTGTTGTCGAAGAGAATGGAAAACAATGACCAGCAAAACGCAGTGACAATTGTGTGCCAAATTTCAATTATCTCTGATACCATTCGGAATAGGATACTCGTTCATAGGAACTTTTTTGCTTAAAATGACCTATACTATCACATTACAAAATATTGACCTTTCCTCCTGGGACATCCTGTATAGTGAATAAAAATCATTAGGCTACAATATAAATAACATTAGTGAGATAAAAAAGAAACGAAAGACATAAATATCTTAAAGTTTTTGAGCTAAATTTGATTTGTGTCATTGTATTTATATTCTCTTTACAAAGAACAGTATTAGCATTAACTTTGAAAAACTGTTGAAAGTGCAGAATGAATTGTACAATAAAGTGACTATAAAGACAACTATCTTAAGGATGCAATTAATTTCGTAATTCCTGAATTAAATCCTAAAAAATTATTTATAATCAAAGTAAATAGATGCATCCCTGTATTTAAATTTGGAAATTTTATTCATTAAATTTTTCTCTATTTCTTTTTTTGATACCGTAATTCATTAACGTTAATTTCGGAGCTTATTTACTTTTTCGGAATAAAAATATACAAAATGAAAAAATACCAAAACCCTATTTTTACATCTCTTTTTTTTAGACATACAAAAAAGTTCGCCTGTGCTTTTCATCTGGCCTTTTATCCTTTTGATGTGCAGAAATGTAGGATAGAAATAGAGAGCTGTAAGTATTTTTCAATTAATACAAGAAAATTTTGAATACTTTCTTTAATCTTAATAGTGTACTAATGGCAATAATGTAGTCAACTGCTAGAGATAAAACCTTAATTGTAATCATATATTTTAAAAGTATATTACATACATAACTTACTGAAATGTAAATTACAGTCATATGATTGAGACTGAGAAGTCTATAGCCAAATAAGGAAGGCTAAGCATTAAATAATAGAGCTAAATTACAAGGAAATTATAAGTGACATTGCTACATCAATAGAAACCGAATCAGAACCATCTGCATAAGCGAAATGCTTCGATAACTGAAGAATAAAGTTCGTTATTTCTCTTTGAAAAATCAATAAATTTACTTAATAAATTATTGTCATTTTAGTGAATAAACATCATCTTTACCAAAACCACATTATAAAATATATTTATGCAAACAAATTTTCGGAAAGTCTTCTTTCCTTTTTCAAGTTGTTTTTTTTTTTCTTTTTCAAAAAAGAAGATACGACTTTACGAAAATTTGAATAAATATATTTTATAATATATTTTTGGTTAAGATGATGTTTATTTACTAAAATGACAATAAGCAGAAAGAAAATTAGAAAGGAGTATATATTATAGAAAATTCTCCATATCTACACGTTAACTTTCAGAAATCCT